>VYZM01014152.1:132397-175984 GCA_013398915.1 Dromas ardeola
TCCTTTTTTGCCCTTTCTTAAATATGTTTTTCCAAAGGTGCCACCAGCTGTGCACAGGCACAGGGCGGCCCCTGGCCACTTTTCAAAAAGGCCACCCCTGCAGCCTCCCTGCTGTCAAACATGGACAAAGACACCTAATACAAGAGGCGCTCTTCGAATCCTCTACTAGAGTAAAGCCTTTACACAGTCTTAAACCTGTCCTGTTCAGAAATTCCCTTATGCAAACCTCAAATCGGCATGATTTAGGACAGCGTAGAGCATGTATGGACCAGATTTCTCTTCTGAATCAAGTTTTCGCAGAGTAAGCCTTCTACAGACTGTAGGCTATTAAAACGATGAAAAAGAAGCTCCCGTAAAAGATTATGTGATTTATGTATGATGCAATATAACAGTTACTTTCTCATCGTAAAGTGCATGTAATATAGTCATATAGTAAGTATGACTTGTTAGGGAGGTCGGAGATCTTCACTGCCCAGCACAGAACATGCTGGTTAGTTCAGCCTTCCCAAATGAAAATTACATTTCATCCCTGGAGCAAGTCCATTAGGGGCAGATGTGTTTATTTTACTGATTCCTATGAACATCTAGTGGCGTGTGGCCTAGTTAAAAATCCTGTGAGAATTGCAGCTTTTTAAATCCCTTAGATGCTTCTTTCTGATGGAGTCACCTTTACCACATGCCAGGAACCAAACTGGCAGAACATTACCCGAGCTGCCTGGGTAATTCCCTCTGACACATGCTGGTCCCACTTTCCTCTCTGTTTTCTCACTACTCAGTGCTGCACAGGGAAGAGTTTTTTTGGTTGTATTGTACTAAATTCCAAGTTTTCGGCACTTCCAGCGTTCAGTATCATAAAGTTTCCTAGAAAGAGACCTGAAGCCATCTGTCATGAGATGCTTACCTGCGAAGTATTAATAGGAATAAGTATGTCTGCAGTTTCTTTCAGGTGAGCGTGCTCTGCCAATGCGCTGAATCATGCAGAAACAATGGCTTCCTGGTCCATGTCTAGAAAACAGGTGGAGTTCTCAGCTGCCTGCCAAAACTGTAGACATATCCAAAGTTACTCTGTTTTGCAGTGAGCTAGTTTTTGATTATTTTTTTCTTCCCTATGTATTTTAAATTATTAATGATTTTATTATTTATGTTATTTCTCCAATCTTTCAAAGCAAATGTTTCTGAATGATTTTTTTTTTTATAGTATTTTTTCTTCGTGCTATGCACACTATCAGATAATGCAAAAGGCATAGCATTCCTCAAAATGACATGGTACATATATCTGAGGTTTCTATTATAATAACTCTTACAGTGAGGTCACATCAGTCTTTGGATAGTGACAGAAACGAGAGGTGCAGTAAACTTGAAAAATACACCGATTTGCTTTCTTCTTCTAATACTGCTATCACCTTTGATGCAAATAAGCTTTGACGTTCAATCTGTAGCTGTTGAATGGCGCTATTTAAGCGGAGTAGGAAAAAATCTGCAGAGAGGTATATCAAGATAATATTCAGCAGAAGAGACTAATTATCTAATTTATTAACTTGTCTGTTTAGTTAATGTCAGATGCTTCAGTAAGTATTACTAGACAGTGTGAAATGAGTGCTGTGAGGTATTTGACTAAGCCACAGGAATGAATACCTTCTGAACTTCTGCTCTGTTGGCTGTGTTTCATAGTTTTACTCACTTCATCCTGGCTAATGTAACTGCAAATGTTGGTTTTAGTCATGACATTTTTCTATTTTTTTTTTCATTACTTACTGAACTCCTAGGCTATGGAACTCATTAACTATGTCTTCACGCAACCTATAATTGGCCTTACTAACAGCGTTTCCCTGAGCTTTCTGGAGGGCACTTTAGCTATTGTATTATGAGCAAGCAGAGGAAAGAGATTGTGACTATATTGTGTGGGCATTTTTCCACAGTGCCATTTTGTGCTTCCTAAACAGTCCTTATTTTAGCCCTTACATGTTAATCTGCTTCTGCAGTCTGAGGGTCAAAGCAAAGTTTATTGGAAAGTACTTGGCTCTCCCACTGTCGGTATGATTTCTTCTTTTGTCTTGTGTTAGGGATCACTGAATCCTGTAGCCCAGTAGATGCATGCAGGGTGTCCCAGCTCCATGCCCCCAGCTCCAACCAGTAGCAAGGATGAGCATGTAGTACCGATAGATCTGGGGTGATCAAGCATAGGGCTTGGCCAAACAAGTACTAACCAGCCATATGTGTAGATGGAACTGGCCCCCTTTATCCTTTTATCTTTCCATTTTCCCATGCGTGTTCCTCAAACTACCTCGATCCCTCTCTTTTGTTACCTTTTCGTTCCTTCCCTAAACATATCGTATTAAATCTTGTACAATCCCCAGATACTCTTTCTTGCATCCCATGAGTCTCATTACCCCCTAAGCAGTAACCCCCACCAGTCTGAACCATGAACAGACCATGTTATGAAGTAAGTACAAGCTATAAAAATGCAAGTACAAGTTGTAAAAATGTGTTGCTGATTTTGGAAGATACCAGCAAGATGAGACCCCTGTAATTAATGTTTAGTTTCTCGGTCTGTGCTGTACTTACACAAGAGGCAAACGCTGAACTAGTTGGCCTGAGGCTGCATAATAGGTAAAGCACAAGGTCACCAGGCAGGTATCTTGTGACTTTTGATAATTCCATAAGTATTATTTGCTGATCAGTGGTGTTGGGTTTTTTTTAATTAAAGCTTCTGCTTGCCTTTTTTTTTTTTTTTGTTCCAATGCAGTACCGTATAACATCAAAGGGTTGATTGAACTAGATGCAACCAAGTTTACTACAAAACTAATAGCAGTCCAGCTATATTGTCCACTACAGCACTCTCCTTGCTGAATGTGCTAGCCTGCTACGAACTAGCTAGCTCAAGGACTTCTACCTTATCCTCCATTACAAAGTATAGACGTAACCCTGGCCATTAGTCTTTAGCATCAGTTTCTTATGTGCTGCAGAATAGGGACAGATGCATTTCCTACTTTGGACATATGGTAAGTTCCTTAAACATTGTGGAATACTTCAGTGTGATTGGGTTCATTTTGTTACACGTGTAAGTTAAAGTCTGCATTAAAAAGTGTAGTGAAGTTTAAAACTATTGATTGCGTTTGTCTAAATGGTAGGCTACTGTCTACATTTCCCTAAAAGATGTATATACATCATAGTGAGACTTGGATATTTCATGTTTGCAGTGTCTGTAGGGGGCATGCGAGTGCATTACATTGTCATGTGTTGAGACAAGATGCATGTTTGCTGTCATTTAACTGCCTCACACCTGGGGACATGTGCTCTGTGTAGGCTGTTACATTACTTCAGGACAGCTTTTTTTTTCAGTTTACAGTTGAGGTCTGTGTTTACCATCTTGACAAGGTTTCTAGTAGTCTTTACCAAAAATTGCTTTTCAGGACTGTGACTTGCAGTCCTTTGACCTCATTATGAATAGCTCGTGTGTGGTGTATATCTGCTTGTTCTAGCATTTGCTAAACAATTAAAGGTAATATGAACATAACAATGAATCTATTATCCATGCTTCTTTAGGGAGGCGGCCTCAGATCCCCGTGCCTCCCTTGAGAAGACTGGGGAATACTTGGATTGTGCTGCAGCATTCTGAGAACATTTTGGACCACCACAAAGCTTTGGCAAGCATTTATAATTACGGTCCCCTCACCACACTCTTCTGACCTGTCTGAAGCTGCTTAGCCCAGGAATGATTGTATAGACCTATTTTAGTTTTAGAGGCTGTCACTTTGGCTTTGAACTCACTTGGCTTTGTTCTGCCTAACCTTAGCCCAACCAGAGGATCCATGATGCATCCTGTCTCAGCTTTCACTAGTGAAAGCAGCACCTGACCATCTGATCTTTGCCAATAGGACACCCACTTAAATGCCTGCAGCCAGTCTGGTGCGTCAGTGGGTTCACTGCTGGTCAGATCACCATCCTGTTGTCGTGCTAAAAGATCTCCGCTCTGGACTCCACTTCGAACCTGCCCAGCAATCCTGTCAGCAGGCCCCCATCCATGCTAAGTTGGCAGACCATGGGGATTTTTTTTTGACAGTGAGTATTTTTTAACTTGTGCCATGCGAGTGATGGCTTTCCATTCTTCTTCTGTGTGACTCCTCGTGGACATCATCTTCTTTCTCAACTTCAGGGGATGCAAATATCTCTTTAAAAACAGGAGATTAAGTAGATTTATCAGAATATACCATTGCTTTCTTTGACATTTGAATTTAGGATACCACATCTAAGCTGTGTTGGTTTCTATGCTTCTCAGAAGGTAGAATTTAATGACAGGCATCCATTAAGTTTCCAAGCTAGTCTACAAACCTGTGAGCCACCATGCAGAGCTTTGTCCATTAGAAATTCCTTGTTAGTCACTGGAGGACTTACAGGAGGACACTGTTGCAAGGAGACTCTTGGGTAAACTCCCCCTTGCTATATGGAAAGTTTAGCTCATTGTGCTGTGAATGATCAATGCTTATTCCAGGAGTTCATCTGAATTTCTCTGGAGGACGTAGCAAAGCTTTTGTATCCTTTGACTACTACTTGAAACTTGGATTTCCTTTTGCAATGGCAATACTTTTATGGGCCTGGCCAGGATCCTTCGGCAGACTTCTGCTTCCTGCCTCCCACGACTGGAAAACCTGATAGGAAGTATCAGCATTGACATGGACATAATTCTTAAATACTTTTCCTTTGCCATCATTTTGGTGGTTGCTTTGGACAAAGCCAAGCAAGATACACTTAGAGATTGTAGCATTTACATCTGCCATCTGGCCAAACTAAATAGCCATTAGTTTACTTGCAAGTGTGTTGAAACCGTCTGAATAAGAGAATTATATTCTTGAGAGAAAGCAAGCTTGAAACTGAAGACTCAAAAGTGGCTAGGAAGGCTGGAATTGGGAAAGGTTCTTCGTGAGTAGTGCACTTTGATCCTGACAGAAGGAATCCCTGATTGAAATGAGGTCAAGGAAGAGAGAGAGAGAGAGATATTTGGGTGGGAAGGGTTGATCTTAACACAAGAAGGGTCTCATATATTTTGCCATGTGTGTTTTTGATATCTATAAATTTGCGAATAATTTTATTTATTTACCTTAGCCTGGTTTGAGATTCTTCAATTTGTGTATGCCAGACAAACCTTGCTTTGTTCAGAAAATAAAAAGCTTGGCATTAGAAATTATGTCCAGTCTCCATTCCTATCCAGGGATTCCACTTATGTCCTGTCTCCTCCTTTCTGTAGGAGGAGCTGCTTTTCTTCCGTCTGTCGGTATGTTAACATCATATAAATGGTCGTGGTAGCGCATTACCTCTCATACAGTGTTCCAGGCCAGGCACAAGCTGGAGATTGGACGGATTGCCTTTCTGTTATCCACATTCTCCCTCTCTGTCCCTCTTTAGGAACTCTCCTTGAATGCATCTATTTCATGGAAAAGTAGACACAGTGTTGACATAAATATCTAGAGAACTTGTAGCTCCGAAAAAAAAAAAGAGAAATGCTTTGTAGCTGCCTTTCTATTCTCTCAGAGTAGAAAAAGAAACTTAGCCTATCTTGGACCTAAACGTAAGTTTCAATTTTGTTATAAAGTGATCCAACTGCTAATACCAGAACTACTCAGGTTCATAACCCTTGAGTTTTGTTTGTCCTCATATGTCTGCACAGTAAATATGTATAATGCTTGGCAAGTCTGAAACGTTACCAACCTTGAAGGGACAACCAAAAAAGCTTTGGGGAGATGGTAGCAGACAGATACATTAATAACCACTGAAGTGCAAGACCAAGACCCTCTTGTAAGAAAGCTATGCTTTTAAAGGATTGGTGCATTCATTAGCAAATCTATCTATCATGGATTTGCATTCCAGTTGTATTGAATACCCTGATGAACAAGCTGCATTGCTTTGTGCTTTGAACAGCAAAATGGGAGATTAAGGTTACTGTTTTGGTATCTCTTTTCAGGGACTGTGATCCCTGAGATGGCCTTGTCCTGAACGCCACTAGAAGGTGCTGAATCTTTTGCTTTTCAGCTGTCTGCTGTACGAGTTCCCTTTCAAGGCTGTTCCTTACATTTTGAGAGGGGAGTCTTGTTTCACAGTCTGTCTCATTCATCTCATGCTAACACTATTGATCAACATGAAGCAGGAGCTTGTACTGAGGAGAGATGATTTCAGGGACATTTCCACCCTTGCTGCATAATCTGAGGGTCTTCATGTTCTTTCTAGACTTGTAGATGCAGGACTCTGATTCTGGGCTGTCTCATTGTCAGCACCCTTTGCCTGGTGCCCTGTGTGCTGAGTAAGCCTTGGTGTTACAGCTGAGCTGTGCTCCTTGGTTAAAAAGGTGCTAGTTTGTAGCTGAAACAGAATTTACTTACCTGGCTGAGTGGTCCATGTTTTTTTCCACCTCAAAGGTGTTCTCGCCTGGCTGGTTAGCCTTGCTGATTGTACTAGTTTGTCTGCATATAATGAGGGAGTCCTCTTTCCTTATCGGACTGCTGGGTTTCATGTGTGTGTCTTTGGCACGTGAAGTGTTTGTTTGGCTTGTTATTCCCCAGTAAATTGAGCCATGGTATTCTGATACTCTGCTCTCCTGGAATGGTCAAAGGAGCTTCTCTGGAACACCAGCTTGATGCTTGAGGATATTTAGTTTCCAGCAGAATTAGGGCTGCATAGTAGTGCAGGCAGCTGTTTCAGAAGTAAATGTTAATCTCAGCAGGGTCTTTGCTTGGGTTTGGTTTGTTTATGTGGTTAAAAATGCGTGGTAAAATTTCTGGTCTTTTGCACTGATTTTTCTAGTAAGTATGATAAAGGAATGCGAGCCGTAAATTGTCAGCATAGGGATGGTAGCTCCTTCAAAAAGACGAAATTGTCTGTGGCCTGTGAAATACCAGTGGTATCTCATCCCTCGTCTCCCTACGCCATATCTCATCTCTCCTCTCCCTGCCCTCAAGACCTTCCAAGCTCAACATCCAAATTTAGCTCAATACCTAGCGGACAGGGAGGTGATGTCAAACTGTGGCAGATGTTTCTGCCTTAAGAGCTTCATAATGTTTAGTCGCTTTTTTTGGTTTGTGAAGTAGTAATAAAGCATCAGTTGCAAGCAATAATGATGTATCCGTTAGAGGTTGGTTGAGATACATTTATGACTTCGATGGGGCAGGTCTGTTTAGCTATACCTTAAAACCAGAAAATTACACTCAGAAGCTCGTGTTTTGTCTCAACAGAATCACAGGTTCTTTGCCAGCCTTGCAACTGTTAGTATTTTATTAATCTGGGAATAGGAAACAGATGGTGGGAGGGGAACCCTAAAACGAATCTAATAGAATGTGATGATGCAACAATTATTACTTATTGGAAAAAACTGAGCAAGAACAACTGAAAAATTATTTATTGACTATGGAACAATTTTTTTTTGAAAAAAAAATGAAAAAAGATCCTCTATTGAGCTCCATAAGACTATTTTAATAAATTTTTATATGGTTGCCTTCACCCTGCTTTTCAGGCATCAGGGCAGTTTAACTAGATGTGTGCATATTGAAGTACATGGTTTTAGTTACGGGCCAGCAGTTTCAATTTGGTTATGGCTATTGTAAATTTCTAAGTAGCTACTGGCCAAACTAAAGACAAACCCAGATGTCTAAGTATAGTCTGTGCCTCGTGGTAGGCTTCTGCTTTGGTTTTAACAGTTCCCATAACAGTTGTATACTTTGGATAGCAGCCAGTAATTTGTCTAGATTAATTAAAATAATTTTATCTTCTTTTGTGTAAATTTTAAATTCACTCTTACAGCTTTAGAATTTGCCATTGTTTCTGGAAGATGTTTTAAAAAAAAATCATAGGCAATGTAATCATTAAAGTCTTACTAATTCCTATGCAGACCTTTTCTGCAAAATCAGATTAATATTTTTCTCGTATGTGTGCAAATTAAAGATAGAAAGTTGCCCTCCTCTGTAGAGTGAAATTGTTATGAAAATCTCTGTACTAAAGTCTTTAGGATAAGGTTCTGCATTAGATTTTTAGTTTTAGTTTTTAAAAATGCAGTTGAATTTGGGGATAAGGCTTGTCATTTTGTTTTAAAGCCTTTGAAACACTATGAAGAAAAGTAGCTATAAATGGCATTGAATGGAAGAAAATATTCAGTAAATTATTTTGAGATTTATTATTAGTCCTTCGGTAATTTAAAAATTTAACTATCCACCATATATGATATTGCATAACTGATGTGCTTGTATGCGTTGTTTGTCTTTCTAGCTGGATGGTACCGTAAGTACAAGATCAAACAAATAATAAGTGAATGGAAGAGACTGGAATCTCGGACAGAAAGAAATGTTGCAGGCTTGAAGGCATCAGCGTAACCTGCCTGAGGGGAAAAATAAGCAACATGGTTTAGTAATTTGTTTATGGTAGGGAATAATTACTTTAGTGGATGAGAGGAATTTGAAAGTCTGTGAACTAGAGGAAAAGAAAATCAAAGGTTATCTTAAATGCTCACTTAGGAAAAGGTATCAGTGGTGTGTTTATACTGATCAGTACTTCAGTTCAGTGCAGTGGAACAGACTTTAGGGATTCTTCTTTTAAATTGCTCATTGAGACATAACCAAACAACCACAAAATCAAATCCTCTGAGGAAGACTTTTTTGTTTTAATATTTGTCTGCTTTTGCTTAATAGCACATATTTTAAGAGATCAGGAATTAAATATGTGGAAACTAATTATGGTAATCCTGTTGCCAGGGTCTCTGCATTGGGTGGCAAACTATCAGCTATATAGCTCTGGGGGAAATGGGCAAGGGCACGGGGGTTCAGGTGGTCATCTCCTTGATCCCACTTATGAGGGGAAAGGGCTTGAGGACAACTGGGCAGATCCTATAGGTCAACAACTAGTTTTGCAGCTGCTGGCAGTGTCGTGGTTTTGGCCAAATTGGCCAATGGCCGGCGACAGATGCTCCCCCCCAGCCTCTCGTGCACGGAGAGGACAAGGAGAGATAAAGAGAGATTTACAAGTTCAGAAGAAACTAAACTACTTTAATGAAATATTAGTAATAAAAAGGAAAATAATTAAATAGATACAGTATATACAAAACCGTATTAAGCTCCCCGATGATGTCACCGGCAGGCACTGGGGAAATCCCAGACTGGACTCAGTGACGGGTGGGAACTGGGTTCCAGAGTTGGAGTCAGGAACACACCAATTGGGATCAAAGTCAGATGAACAGACAGGGTCCTCGGAGGTCAGCCATTGAAGGAAGCTTTATAGCCGCAGCTATAGTCCACGCGCTATCAACATCATGCTGATAGGGTAAAGCCTTGCAATCACGCAAATTTTCCCGTTAGCAGATTGGTAGCGTTCTTTGTTCACGCAGGGCTGCAACTCGGGAACCACATCTTGTTTTCAAACACTTCTTCCTCATAATTTTGCTTGCTTCATCCGTCAAGGGCACAGGCTTCTCTCGTCAAGGTCAAACATGCTGCCTTCTGATCCCACAGGTGTTTACTCAGACATCTCTGTGAATTAGACAAGGGATGAATTGCTACATTTGAGTGGGCACGAATTTCATCCCAAGCTTTTGTGGATTGACACATGACATCCAAAATTAGTGATACTTCTGAAGATCACCATATATTTATACAAGCATATACATTGGTTACAGTATGATAATACAATTTCAAGAAATGCTTGAAGGTAATATAGGACTTGAATTTGAAGGTCTTCTGCACTGCAGCTGTACTGCGCCATCTTTTTTTGTTTCTGGCCACAACATCATATGTACCTGGATCTATAATGCTGGACTGTAACGTAGCAGTGTTGTAGCAGTTCGCTTCAAATAATTTTTAATTAGTTCTGTGTCAATGACTTTCAAAGACATGCAGCTTGTTCTCTCAGGCAGGCTCTCTTTTGTTATTTGACCTGTTGTATTAAAGCTGTAACTTAGTTACAAGCTCAGGCACAGACCAGCTCTTTATCATGGTTTAGAAGGATTTATACATGTAGCTTAATTAATGTTGAGGATTTCTGAGTGCAAATTTTGTCCACAGCCCCATGATTAGCTGCTTTCTAGATAGCCAGAGAAAACTGTCTCAGGGATTTCATACTTCATTACAGCAAAGGCAAAAAATCACCCTTTTAAATCCTGGCATAGCTGTTACATAGGAATGGTGGATAAATATGACCATATTAATACAAAATTATAGTTCTCTGCCTTGAAAAGTAATTTAGACTTTGAGACAGTTGTTTCATTTAAAACATTCATGCATTCAGAGGCAGAACTGAGAGCAAAGAGAAGTAGAGAATTATCACTGTAACCTGCAGAAGAGCTTCTTAGGTTTCATGTACTTTACAGGAGGGCTGTGGACCATTTTCAGTGTAAATCATATGGCTAAATGGACACAGTATCTTGCAGTGTTGAAGTTTCAGAAAAGATTTCAGCAGTGTGCTTTGTCCTGCGTTGACATGTTGCCTGTTGGAAGAGAAAGTAAAGTAAATGTTTTGAACTCTCAGTTTAAATGCAGAGGGATTTTTAAACATATTTTTCTTACTAGATACACAGACCAAGAGAGCTTCGTGTTGCTATTTTGGAAGCTGCTGCAAACATCAGGTGCTTTGGTACTGTCATTCAGCAATGATCTGCCAGAAAACATCAGCACTTTTTTTTATAGTTACCTTTTATATTTATTCTGTCTCAAGTAAATTAAAATTCAAGATGTACGAAGAAAGTTCTAAAAAGTTTTTCTAAGCTAGTGATTACTTACTGCAGAAGTACAACTTCCACTGAGTGTGTAGGGAAAGGTGCATAGAAAATGGCAGTGTGCTTCCTTCTCTCACACTTGAGAATTCTCACTAGTATATGTATGCAATTCATTTGTTTTATCAGCTACTGCTTTAACTAATTTTGTGGCTTTAAATTCAAAAGGTATGCATTAAATAATAACATTTATTTATTTCAGTGTACTTTTTGAAAGAAGCAAAATTATTGAACTACAGCATTCACAGTCAAATGTAACATGATTAGATGCGGCAGATTTAGTAAATCTTAGTATTCCAACTCCCCCAAATAACAAATTTGTAGGCCTGCCAGTTGGGCTATATTAGTTTCCTGAAACAGAATGAGGTGCATGGGAAAGGGCTGGCTGCTTTATTTTATTTTTTTTTTTTTTCTAGGGAGCAGGGACAAACTTCTAACCTCGTTGGGCTGCTCTTTTAACCTAATGATGTTCCAGCATTTGAGTCCTTCAAATTCAAGCTATGGTTGGATCTAGTTCAAAGAAATGCAGTTATGTTGTATGCATTTGTCTGGTTTGTAGCCTGACATATGGGATGTGTTAAACTGAGGTCTAAGTGCAATGATGATATCACCAGCACAGTGCAATAGTATCAATGTCAGAAGCGCGGACTAGTGAGTTGCTGAATTTTGGAGCTGAACACTGCCTCACGTCTCTGTATTTTTTTTTAACCCTTTTTTAAAAAGAAGTGACATCTTGCTGATACAGATTTATATTGCCCTTGTCCTTAGTGGTGCTTCTGCTCAGCTGTGGTTCTGTCAGTCGCTGTGGAGGACTGACTTTTCTCTGTCGTTCATGCTTTATTCACAAGGTATTTTTCACTTTCTTCTTTCATCATGCTTCTTACCTTTTGTGCTTTGTTACCCCGTGAAGGAGTCTTCCATTCATATTGTATTATTACTGACCTCTACTTGAACTTTCTTCCTCTCCTTCCACGTATATTATTCGACTTGTCCGCTGTGACAGAGAATAAGAAAGGAAACGACATATTGCAGACTCAGAAAGAATTATAGTCTTAACTTCTAGCAGAAGTGGTGTGTGTTTTGGCTCTTGAAAATGAGAACAGCGTTTCATACCAAGGGGAGGCAAAATGTCAAGTGTGTTTCTGCAAAATGTATCACAACTGGTTCTTCTAAGGCATTGAGTCCTCCTGGGTGGCAGTGCCTGTATTCGCTGCTTCTCCCTTTGCCTTTCAAAGAACTTTAAAAGAGTGGTAGAACTAACTCCAAGAGTCACAGAGCCACTACTCTAGTCTAAAATACCATAGTTTGTATTTGTGTCTAAGTAAGGCTCGCATTTTTTTGGTCAAACTTCTGTTTTTTAACGTTGCTTAGTGAACGCATGTGTGAAAGAATAACAGCAGGTTGAAAATACAGGCTCAGAGAAGTGGTGTGTGTTTACAGAAGTTTGCAGACCCTGCTTTGTTCTGTGCATCCCCCATACTGCCAGAGCCCCTCGCAGTCCTCACCTGCGCTCCATTCCCTTCAAAGGGATGTCTCAAGGGTCACATTTTGCAGGCTCCAATAACTCTTGCAGTATCCCAGAAGGTTCTAGCTGGATCTTTTTTTCAGCGTTGCCATCGTTGGCTTCACTCTCAGCCGAACTCTGACATGGGTCTTGATAGTGCTATAGCACTTGCACATTGGAAGTGCAAGCAAATGTGTAACCTTTAGTATCTGGGGGCTGGAGGGGTCAAAGGCAGGAAACTTCATTTGGTAGATGCGAAATTCCTTCAATGCTGGTTATTCTTTGAAAGGTTTCCCTGAAACAAAGGAACTGAAATTCTTGATGATTATATGACTGTTGGCAATACTGAAGCAGGTTTTGTGCAAATACCTTGTCATAATACATTGCTGGTAGCCTTTAGTTGTATGCTGCTGTCTTTGGAGGTCAAATTTTGAGCCTATGCCTTCATTTGTGATGTGTAGAAATGAGCAGACCAAGCCCCTTCCTTCTCAGTTAGCTTCCAGGCAGAGTGTCAAGTTCCTTCTGTCAAATAACACTGGGAGGATTGTAAATTTCTTACAGGAAGTCCATTAATTTTTCACTTTCTCCTTATCAAACTCCTGCTTCCATTTTTAGGTGGATGCACTGAAGACAGTTGCTGGTGTAAAGTATATAAGCTCTTTTTCTGTATTTAGGATGTGCAATTCTGTCATTTTCTCTAACCTAAAAATCGCAGGCTCTGTTATTGTTTGTTGTGTAACTTGAAGTAGAATAATGCTATCTATATAATATTAGGAAACTGGTCTCCTCCCTACTCTTGCTTTACTCCCTGCTCTTGAAACTGGTGAGTATTGTATAATTCAAAGGAAAATGGTACCTTCTCTCTCTCTACTGTTTTCTTGGTAACCGAGTAAAAGGGAAATATGCACAACCTGATCACAGTATTGAAACTTGTAGTGGGCTAAAACACTGAGTGTTGGAAGCTTTTTTTATATGGAATTATATGCTGTCATCCTTCTTCAAGAAATGTTTTTGAGAAAATTGCCTATTAAAATTACGTTTAGATACTTTAAATGTTCAAAACTTTCCCCAAACCCTATAGGAATTTATGACCATGTATGGTTGTATGGAAAGATTATTGAAAAAGACATTTGCTAGAACTGGTAATGGAAACTGGCTAATCTCAGTGGGGTGTGTGAATTATTTGCTACACACTGTGTCTTTTAGACTAACTTTATAAACTAGGATGATACGGTATTTGTGTTCCTATCAGGTTTTAAAGATTTCTATACAGCATGTTATTCTGTTTAATATCTCACTGTTGTTTATTCCGTTTTAGGGAACTTTCTACAATTCTATTAAGTACAACAAGGAGAAAGCATAAGCAAATAGTGGGTGTACAGAAGTAACAAAACCTAAATATTTTATGCAGAAAAGATTCAACAAGTATCTCCTATCTACGAAGAGAACGAATCAGATTTGCACATTCTGTGACATTGCAGTACAATCCTGGATCAAACCACACATGCTATTTTAACAAAAAAATAATTGAATGATACTATTTGCACTGATCTGATGATGTGGAAATAAAATATTGAAAGGAGTGCTGTTATTGTTTTCTTTATTCTTCGGGTTTTGCTGCACTATATGGATTTATTAAAACCAATAAAAGATTTTATTCACAAAGTCATGACTACAGGATTAAAGAAGCCTTACAGGCAAAACTCAATGATATGAAATGAGTAAGACCTAGGGCACTAACTGGGTTTCATAGTAAGCATAAGATTTTAGAAGTAGAGAAGGGAAATACAGCCACACAAATCCTGTTATCCTTATTGGGTTATATGATTAAACTGCTGGGATCGTACTGAAAAGGTACATCTGTGCTACAGTACAGCTGCTTGGATGTGAATCAGGGGTCCAGTTCTATCGTTCTTACTGGTGTTGAGTAGCGTTTTACTTTGCCAATAGTTCTTTTGGAGCTTAAGAAGCTAATTATGGCCAGTGTGAGAATGGCACAACTGAACTGCATGTTAACGGGAGACAAATACTGCAAGTAATGCAGGCTGATTAACAGGAAGTTTATTTGGCAAAGATATTTCAAACATGGATTTTGCCATGACCAGTAAGTTCCTATTAAATCACAAACCAGATTCCAGTCCCGCTGAAATCAAGGGAAGTTTTCCTGTTGACTTCAGTGATACAAAGATTTGGACCTCCTTTGGATTTATCTTCCAATTTAAGATCATTTTTCTGATGCTTACTAAATGGTCTCCAGTGTTTATACATTAAAATGTGTTGCCAATTCAAATAGCGTTGTCTTGTACTGTAAAAACTAAAATAAAATATTTGTTTTGGCATCTTTGTAAGTGGAATTTTTGTCATGTGTTTAGAACTTATTCTACACTGCTGGCTGCACGTAGGAAATGTTCCCTGCTCCTCTAAAAACATTTTTAGTACACGTTTAAGACATTAACTGTAACTTTATGGACTGGGTTTCTTGCTCGGTGGATTTACACTACAGAACTAATTTAACTCTTAATTATTATCAATTGTTTGAAGTCCTGCACATCAGATTGTTTTTGCCTGGGAGACTATCAGTTTGTCTTTAATGAGAAGATTGTCATTAATAATATGGTGTTAAAGTTTTAAGTTGCTAACCGTGTGATTTATTCCCTCTCTGTAACAGGAGAGCTGCTTTTGAGCTAATGCAAGCACCTTTTTGATGATTTCTCACTGAATTACTTCTTTTATTTGCTGAGCATCTCTCTCAAGATGTTTCTAGCAGTGTACCTTGTGATTCCTGTTAGTACCACCTTAGGTGTTAGTATCCTTTGTCAGCCAATTTATGTAGTAGATCCTGAAAAAATTGATGCTAAAAGTTGGGCTGCAGCTTACTTCACTAATCTGTGTTCAGAGATGTAATTTTCATCCCTAAATGGGTTGTGATGCATGATTCATTTTCTACTAATGTACTTTGCTTTGACTTACCTACTTCTGTCCTTATTCCATAGTCAATCTGGTGTGGAGTTTACTATTTTTATACTTCAGACATCAGCTCTTGTTTGGTATAGCTGTGTAACATCACTCATTCGTTTTCCCTCCTCACATTATGAACCCACTATTTCAGCAGCCTTACTTTTATAGTCACGCAGCCACTTCTGTGGGATGTGGCAATTCTGTCTGAGGTTATGGAAACCTCTTCCTTTCTCTTACTTCCCTTCCTGTCATTTTCTTGAACTGAAAGTGGCACTTTTTTTTAGGATTCTCAATTGCTTAAGAATTCCTAAAAACCTTCTAGTTGACTTAGCTTGAAATTTGTTCTCTACTCCCATTTCCTCTGATTTCCCTTTTCGTTAGCTAAACCTTAAAGACTATTAAAGTGCATCTCTGCTAATTCTCATCAGGTCTTCTCTGTTCCTTTTTTTTTAATGCTCTTTTATTTTTGTATATTTTTCCATGTGGTGCTAGTTCTTATAGAGATTGTCAATTTGAACCTGAGGTCTTTGTGTTTTACCTTTGCTTTATTGAGTGCCTTCAACTTTGGCTTAATGCAACATGTTCAATTGACCTTCAGTTTTACTCTAGATACCCAGGGTGAGATTCTCTTCTAACTTTAGAAGTCTACAATGGCAGCTAAAGAAGTGTTTCTACAAAGTTGTTGAAATGTATAGAAAGACCTGCTTTTCTATGTTGGCTATAAGAGGGGTCTTGATAACTGTTTTGGATGTCTGCATCTCTAGGTAGCGCTCTCTGCATTGTCTACACCTAAGGTTAAGTGTCATGGACTGTGTAATGTGTATGTATCTTGTTGAAAATGAAAATGAACTGATGGTTTGATTGCGTTACACGACAGTTAAATTTTTCTTTCTGAAGTATTGTATTTTTATAAGAAGCATTTATTTTTTTATGGATCTCCCAACAGTAATTTTGAACAGCGTAAGGAAAAAGCTGGAGTAGATAATGGCCAAATGTTCTATTACTGAATTTAGAACAAATACGTTTAGTGATTTTGCTTATTTCTCACTTTGCCCATGGAAGGAAGCTTTAAGTATTAAGCTTAGTGGGAGGAGGAACATTTACTGGATTACAATTTTATTGTTGAATTAAAAATATTGTTTTCATTTTAATGATTTACAGGAAGCCTGTTTACCTGTAAAACTCCAGCAATTGCAGATATCGTGATACTGGTAGATGGTTCTTGGAGTATTGGCAGGTTCAACTTCAGACTTGTTCGACTGTTCCTGGAAAACCTGGTTTCTGCTTTCAATGTGGGGTCTGAGAAAACAAGAGTAGGTAAGGTGCCATATTTTTTCTAAATATTTCTGTAGCAATGTAAAAATTTCACGATTTTGGGATAGTTAACAGCTTAATGCTACTTCTTTGTGTAAGATTCATCCTCATCTGGAAATAGCACTCCTATCATAAAAGTAATGCTGCTTCAATGTTTGTAGTATTAATTCCTCATATTTTACTGTGATACTCAGCTTAAGTAAACTCTAATGCAATGTCAGCGGAAAAGGAAAAAAACATTCGAAACAGTCTTACTGACTTAAGTCAGCATTAGATCAAACCCTTGCAGTTTAATTTTCAGAGGAAGAATGTGCCAATGGATGGCTTCTCTCATGCTTTAAACTGGCTCAAATGTTATATTTCTGTTCTGCTATCTGTATTTTAGTCTGATCAAAAGCATATTAAATAAAATCATTCTTCAAAACCTAATTTCTTGGAATCTTACTAAACCATGAAAAAGTTGTGTACTCCTCATTTACTTTCCTTAGCACTTGAAAGAAGGGCTTTGAAAATAAATTGAGGCATTGCCACTAAGAACAACTTTGTACTATTTTTTTGGCATCGAGCAATGCAGTTTTTCTAGTATGGTAGTAAAGCTACTTATGGTAAGCTTACTGCGGTAAGCTGTTGGTAACCAAGTACATAAAGTGTAAATACTTTTAAAAAAATGCTTTATTGCCTGATGGATTACCTTAATTTCTGGTTCTTTAGGTCTTGCACAATACAGTGGTGATCCCCGAATTGAATGGCATTTGAATGCCTATGGCACAAAAGATGCTGTTTTGGATGCAGTCCGTAATCTACCATATAAGGGAGGAAATACATTAACAGGTACAGCATATGTTTCAGCTTTTTGCCTTTTATTAAAAAACAAATGTTGTTGCACAAACTAATAAGTGTTATTGCTTACTATGAAGGGTAAAAAGGGTTTTTGCAGCTTACTAATGGCTTTATCCAATGTCAGTGAAATCTTTTCTGAAGTGCTTGTCTCATTGGCTTCACTGGGAATCTTCCTGGTCAGGACAGAATCCCATAAAACAAAGTGTACGTGAACTCCCGGTGCTGGAAGTAAAATCTTTTACCTGCTAGGAAGAAAATGCAAAATCCATTCACAATGTTCATGCACAGAGCTTTATTCTGGAGAAGTAAAGAATGTTGTTTTAATATCTGACAACTGGCAATAGTAACTTTTCAAATGATCACCTGGGGCTTTTAGATTTCCATTGACCTTTTAGTAGTTAGAGCACTGAAGCCCTAGAAGACACTTAGTGATGGATAAATGGGTGATGCCTGTCAACCTGGGAAAAATACAGTCTCTGAACACAACTCCAGTATCATCAAAGCAGCAGTTAGCAATATTGGCCGTCTTGCCAGGAGAATGATACATCCAAAGATCCAGACGTGGCTTTGAGTAAATTGCTGCCTTCCTTTTTTTTCCTTTTTTTTCCCCCCCCTTTGTTTTTTTTTGGCAGGGAGGGAAGGGGAGAAAGAATGTGAAAGATTGTCCTCTTCTGCAACAGCCTTTATTTTGATAGGAGGAGAGATTGCAGTGGGACAAAGGACAGAAAGACTCTAGTATGATTCTAGGAATGAGATTACTGTGAGATAGAAAGTAGAATATTATCACGATTATTTTATACGGATGTTAGAAGACGGTGAGTTAGGAACCTTTGCTGTGAGACACTTAAGAGAGTTTTCAGATAGGATCTCATTGTGACATGTAAGTTTGTCCTTAGAAGTTGGTCTTTTTTCTTCCCTTTAAAGAATTAGCAGTTATTAGATTCTCCCTAAGCTTTAAGCTTTTCTTCAGCTTGTAAATTGGAAAGAACAAACAAACAAACAAATTAAAGTATGATTGTATGTACTATGAGGTTTTACTAAGCTGTCCAGAGCATACGCTTTCACTGTAGGTAGAAGGAGATGGGACTTTCTATTCTAACTTTGTAGAGTAAGAAAGAAAAGATGATGCATTCACAGGAAGATCAACTTAGGTTTCCATAGCCAGTTTAAAATACTTTGATTAATCAAAAGGCTGCTGAAGATGAATGTCACCTTCTCTGTAGTTTAGATTGCATGTTGGAATTTAATCTTTCAGTAAATAAATTCTTCTTTTGTACTTTTTCTTCCTTAAAAGGTTTCTCAGGATTTTTAAATTGAGTGGAAAGATGAACACTGTGATGTTAGCAAAATTAATGGACATTTTTCCTTCTTAAAGTCTTTTAAAATGTTTCCTTTTTTAGGTCTTGCCTTAACTTACATTTTGGAAAACAGCTTTAAGCCTGAAGCAGGTGCAAGACCTGGAGTGTCTAAAATTGGTATACTGATCACTGATGGAAAGTCCCAAGATGATGTTATCCCTCCTGCTAAAAACCTACGAGATGCTGGCATTGAGCTGTTTGCTATTGGTGTGTATTCTGCCATATCCATATACTGTGTCCCATTACACTCTGGTGAATTTGTATCTGTTGCCCTCTGTATTAAGGAATTGTTCTTTTCTATCTGTATCTGGTAAGTATCATCATCAATTTAAATCTTCTTTAATATGTTCTCCAGTTCCTTTCTGCTATAACTGGAATTAAGCAGTATACACGAATGCTATGTTATCAGGAGACAGCTGAAAAAACATAAGTTACACTGGCAGAAATTAACATCTTGAAGTAACATCTTAACGACAGAGCAATCTGTGGTTGGTCATTAAAACAAATAGAAAGAATTGGATTTTAGCTATTTTTTTATCACTCAAAATTTATCAGTTTTTATGCATACAAGATTTTTTCTTTTTTGTTGCAAATATTTTCTTTATTCTTTCCAATGAAAGGTGTAAAGAATGCAGATATAAATGAACTCAAAGAGATTGCCTCTGAACCTGACAGCACACATGTCTACAACGTTGCTGACTTCAACTTCATGCATACCATTGTTGAAGGTCTTACCAGAACAGTGTGCTCACGAGTAGAGGAACAGGAAAAGGAAATCAAAGGTGAATAAGAAACAAGATCTAATGTAACTTAATATGAACTTAGAGCTACAAATCCTGTTGCAAATACCTGCAGTTCTAAGCTGGTTTCTGGCCCTTGACTCATGCTGTGTATTCTTTTGCTTACAAGAAAACATACTGTCAGGGAAGTTACCTTCCTAGGTATGTTTTATTCTTGCTTGGATTATCTTTGATCTTTTGCTCTCTGTCCTTGATAGTGGTAAATATTACGGTATTTGGTAGTACCAAAAGTACAAAAATATACATTCATTCTGCTGTAACTATTTCCAAGTGGTGGGTAAGGAAACCTTTTTTTATAATACACAGGTTTGGGGATGAATTACTTTAACAGCTGCACATGGAGTTGTTACATTTGTGCTGTGATTTCCATCTCCTAACTTACAGTTTTTATTGTCTCTTAAGTTTTCAAAATTGTAGACTGTTAAGATTGTTTTATCCCTTCCTGATGATGGATTTTTTTTGTGTGTGTTTAATACACAAAAAATATTTCAGAGCATGAGAAATGGTGAAGAAAATTGTTCGTATATAAAAAAACCTTCTCTGACTACTATATTTTTTTGCTTTTCTGAACAAAAGGAGTGGCTATGAAAAAATGTTGCAATTTGTCAGAGAAACAGTCCTACCTAAGGAAATTCTTTCTGAGAGGCTTCAGTGGATTTTGTTTGTATTGCTTGGTTTGTGATTCTGTAATATCACAGAAATGCTTAGTGATTTTTCAATAAGCTTATCATATATATCAGTAAAGGAAGGCTGTGTTCACACATATTTCTACCTGTGCAACGAAAAAGCACGTATTAGTAAGGCTTCATTCCATCTTTTTCCTCTTTTATTCACCTGGAAACTGGAAGAAATGCAGAATATTAGCTGCGTCTAAAGGGGGGAGTAAGCAGTCAGTTGGGAAATTGAGAGGGAGAGGATGGAAAAACCATAGAACGATGAGACATCTTTGTGGAAAAGAATGAATGCCAGAGAAGATGACCATTCCCTACATCTCTTCAGTCTGCTGACAGGCAGCATATCAGTTTCCAACCTGCTGAGGAGCACAGGAGATCACAGCTGTATATGTACTTGGATGTTTTTCGTGGCTGGGAGGAAAGCAACCTGAAATAGAAAACCAGAAGGAGAGGGCTTGAAAGAGTGATGTGAGGAAGGACAGGAAAGCTTAGTTTTGTATTTTTGTCTCTTTCATATAAAGGTTTATGAAAGGCCGGGAAGGCACAGTGACAACTCCATGTGCAGTACTCATTATTAGTTCTTTGTTTCCATTGAAAATGATATAAATAAGTGTGGAGTAGCCAATTATTTGATTTTCTGATGAGGAGTGATCTTTGGAGCTTCAGCTAATACAACAAACCAAATAATTATTTTGCAGCACGGAATTAAAAATCTGTGTTGTCTTTAACCTAGGAACAATTGTTGCTTCACTTGGGGCTCCATCGGATTTGGTCACATCTGAGGTAACAGCTAGAGGATTCCGGGTTAGCTGGACCCATGCACCAGGCAAAGTGGAAAAATACAGGGTCGTGTACTATCCCACTCGAGGAGGACAACCGGAAGAGGTAATAGGACGAAAAGCTACCCAGAAATTTTTAGTACAAAAGCAAGAACTAACCAGACAGAAAATCCCTGCAATTCCTTATGTGGACTCTGAAGCCCACTACAGAAAAGAGATATGGTCACGTTGGATGGTGGTCAAGGTTAGGTAGTAGCCAGGCTGCATTTCTGTCATGTAATTTAAGGTATATGTGCTATAACAATGAGCACTTTTTGGGGGTGGGGTGAACTGCCTGCATTTTTGCTTCCATTTACGGTTACTTGAACCAATTCTATAGACTTCCCCTGCGCCATTCTGCTTACAGGAACACAAGAGGTAGGAGCTGATGGTAATCCAGATTTTCAGTTCTAAGAAAAAGTAATTCATAAAAAAGAGACGATATGGGTTTATATTTTGGCATGTCTACAACTGGTCATTGAAAATTTGGAGAGAGGTGTTTATTTGAGTAGGACTCGGGCATTTTGGAAACCGGAAAAAATGCAGTAGAACAAGCTTTTGACTTAAGCTGACAACTTACAAAATTGAAGGAAAAGGCAGAAGAGCAAAAGGTTTTAACTAAGGATCTATTTTATTTCTTTTTGTACTAGAAACTTGTTCAGCGTGGATATATATTAATGTCAATATGAAGTACTGTGTGGGTACATATGTGTAGTACTAAAGGAATATTTATGATGATGTAGTAGTTATGTCAAAAAGTGCCCAATATACACTCTAAAATTCTCTTCTGTACACTTTATTTCTCTAAGCAATTCCTTTCTTCTAAATGGCTACTTATATCAGTTAAACATTTTGATTACAGATGTGGTTGCTGTTCTTTTTTCAGACACCTTACTGTACATAAAGGTAGCAAAAGCAAATTTGATTTATGAATTGAGCTTTAGTACATTGAGTCTTAGATCCCAGTGTAAAAATTGCCTGAAAAAGGGATTGATTGATTTGATGATAATATGGTTATTTTGCCTTATGCATATTTAGTTAAATTTTCTTCCAAACAGGTTGTGGTAGATGGAAGCTTATCAACAGCAGTTCTGAAAAACCTGATGTCTTTGACTGAATACCAGATAGCTGTATTTGCTATATACTCAAATGCTGCTAGTGAGGGCCTCCGTGGAACTGAAACTACACGTAAGTATCCTTATCACATTTGTTACGGATTTGACTGTCTGCATTTAATCATACTGTGTAAGCGTTAGTCTTTGTGAAAAAGAAATGCAGAAGAGAGCCTTTTTCAATTTAGCGTCTTTTAATGCATTTGCCTAAAGTAATTTCTGTTTGAATTAATTCTGGGCTAAGGTCCTAAGCACAAATGCTCTGTGGATATTTAAACACTGAGAAAGGTTTTATCTCTGGGCTGAACTTTGAAGTCTATCGTATTGAACCCTCAATTAGAACATTCCTACACTTTGGGTGTGGAGCCAAGCTTTATAAAGTAGGTTTGTGGCTGAAGATGATCTCAGGAGGGGAGGATTAGGTGGGACCAAAAATACCTGCACGTGATTCCCACCAGTGCCAAAGATTTCAAGGTTCCTTTCTCAATGATTCAGTTATTTTCTGTCTGTAAAATGGTGACTTGGGATATTGTTAGAACGAATATGTTTACAGTTTTGGGTTGTATAATGAAAACTGTGCTAGTACCTGAGATAATGTGCAGCTATTGATCATATCAATTTTATGCATTTGTATATAAAATACATTACTTTTTTAGTAAATGTGACAGATATTAGGAATGGAAGTAAAGAGTAACTTTTTAGTTTATACTAGGAGCCAGGAAGTCAATATGTGATGTATCAATAGCTGATATCTGCTGGAAGAACAACACAGCAGGGCTCAAGAAATGTAGAAGATTTCTACAGTGCTTTGACAACAGCTTCCTGACACAAGTGCTTGAGGAGCCAGTAAGAGAAGGTGCTGTGCTGTAGCTGATACTTAAAAACAAGAAAGAACTGATGGGGGGGTTTTAAGTCACAGGTATCCTTGGCTGCAGTGACCATGAGACGGTGGAGTGCCCTCGGGGAGGAATAACGCCATGTATCAGTACATGCTGGGGGGTGACCATCTGGAGGGCAGCTCTGCAGAGAAGGAACTGTTGTGAACCAGCAATGCACCCTTGTCACAAAAAAGGCCAAGAGTCGCCTGGATCGCATTAGAAAAGGATTGCCAGCAGGTTGAGGGAGGTGATTCTTGCGCTCTGCTCAGCACTGAGGATGCCACACCTGGATGCTTGGTCCTGTGCTGGGCTCCCCAGTACAAGAGATATGTGGACTTACTGGGGTGAGCCAGTGAAAGGCTACAAAGATGACTAAGGGATTGGAGCATCTTTCATAAGAGCAGAGGCTGAGACACCTATGGCTGTTCTGACTGGAAGAGAGAAGACTCAGGGTGATCTTATCGATATGTAAAAATCCCTGATGGGAGGGAAGGAAGAAGAGGGAGCCAGACTCTTCTCGGTGCTCGCTGACAGGACAAGAGTCAATGAGCACGAATCAAAAATCCATTAAATTAAATCTGAACAGAAGAAGACATGGTTTTATTGTGATGGTGGTCAAACATGGGAGTCCATGTCCGGAGAGGCTGTGGAGTCTGCGTCTCTGGAGGATATTTAAAACCCAACTGGACACGGTTCTGAGCAACGTGCTCTAGCTGGCCCTGACTGAACAGGGAAGTCGACTAGATGATCTCAAGAGGTGCCTTTCATCCTCAGTGGTTCTTTGATTCTGTGTCAGTGCTAATCTTAACAATCTGAGAAAATAAAATAGGATCCTATAAAATTATTTGAGACCCCTACTTGAGTCTCAGTCTCCCAAAATGTCATCTCCAGCCATGTTATACCCCATAACACGGTGTTAGGACCTGTTTCATTTATTGAGCAGAGAGAACAGTTGCATACTGAGCCAACAAGATTGTTTTGTATTGCACCTGGTATTCCTTTGAAGTCGCCTAGTCAAGTTCTGACGGAGACCAGCCCCACTGGCTTTCTGAGATCCGATCAGATCACACCCCAAGGTCATGCAGCATCAAGCATCTTATACAGCTGCCTTTGATAGTGTGTTGGAAGTAATAGTCTGACATGTGCAAGTGTTAATCACTTCACATGATAAAATATCTGCAGTTTGAAAGTATTTTTTTCACTATCCTAATGGGAGAACTATGGAAAATTGTAGTTTACGTTCCTGCCTTTGTGTGACATACTGACAGATTAAAATAGCCACCAATCACATTTGTTCATATCGAACATTGAAAATAGATTACAGGTATGTGAAATCCAAATAGACACATTCAATATGCATACCATGCAGATAATTAGAAAGGTTTCTGATTTAATAGTCACTTCTAACTTGAAATAAATATGAAATGCATTCACACTTTAATTTGCTGCAAATATATTTTCCCTGTTTTAGTTTATTCCAGTTGGGTTTTAGTAGGTTTAATTTATCCCTGTGTTACCAGAATATTAGGTAAGTGTCCAAGATGCAAATCAGCATTATCTGCTGGATATTTATATTTGAGATTCTGAGCTCTTCAACTGAAAATTCCGGTAGAAAACGCCACTCATTTAATTTCCAGTCACCTCTTCGTTAGTTATTATTTATATTGCCTGAGTATGTAGGGAGTTCCTATTGAGAGTTAAAATATGAGTCATAAGTTAGAGGATACTTTTTTGTAGATTTTTAGAATCAAAATAAGGAAGAAGAGAGGTGATGGATACTCTGTCTGTGATCCTGGGGCAGTTTGAATAGGATTGAGACAATGTGGTGGGAAGTGCCTTCATAATAGCTCGACATGTAGTTTCTTTCTGTAGGTATCAGACGTCAGAGTGGAGCTCTGAGGGAGGAGACTGAAGTACATTTTAAAATGTTTATGGGTAGTTTCTCCCTATAATTAGAGGAATTGTGGGAATTTATGGGAATATAAGTCAACACATCAACAAGGGTTTAAATAGGATGGAGATAGGCTGTGAAAGGTTTGGAAGTGAAGATAGATGGGTAACCTGGAAGTGGAAACCTAAAGAGAGGCCTGGGTTGAAGTTTTGCCCACGTTTACAGATCTGAACGACACATTGAGTGAATGGCCTCAATGAACAAGAAAGGACCAGGCTGGCATGTTTTGTATATGGTAATTTAAAAACTCTGTTAGAGGTTGTTGAAGATAACTTAATAGATATACTACTCCTTGGAGATGTCAGCTAGACAGGCTGCAGTTTTTTGTTTGGACAAGAGGATTAAAGAAGCTCTGTGAATTATTAGCTTTGTAATTAGAATTGGTTGCTGAATCTGTGTCTGCAAATCAGATTCTTCAGAAACATGCAAAGCAGAGCTTTGTGTAGAGGTTTGACATCCAGCCTATGACAGTCGCTCTGAATTCCTAATAAGAAAAGTCTGATATCAATTACCAATTACCTTTTGGGTTTTTTCAGACACTCTGAGTCATTTTAGGAACTATTCTCAGTGTAGAAGTTCCAAAGGCGCAGACAAAGTTCCCTTATATCTCTCCAGTGACTGGATATTTTTGTGGATCCATCAATGATGGAACAGCAGTGGAGAGACCTTGGAATGTTATTCTGTGAGAGGAAGAAAGTGAGGACAATCAGAGAAGTGCAAAATGCTACTTCAAAGACTTACAAAAATGCAAAGAACCTGGATTGGTGCTATGTTCTGGTATCAGTGCCTTAAATTCACAAGTAAACCTCCTAATAATGTTTGAGTTTCACTCAGCCTGCTTAGTTGTACTCACCAGGTCAGCATTCGCCATGATTTGCAATGAATTATTTTACCCACATTTGCGTAATCCCACTGACGTAGGCCTGGGAGCCAGTTTGGACAGTTCAGGCCTTAAACACACAACAGTTTGTAGTCAAAATGTTTTGACGTGCGCAGTGTACTCATTCAGGGTTTCCTCTAGGGTGTCCTGCCTCATGGCTGGCTCTCCCATGCTCTGGCTTGGGAACTATTGCCAGAAAGAGCCACCTCTGGGGGCTGCTACTTGTTCCTAATAGCAACTGTGCCCATTTTTTGACAGCGAGTGGTCATCCTCCTGCAGATGAGGGAGAAGGAAGGGTGAGATCTGAGCAGAGTGATTTGGTGCTTAAAGAACAAAAATCCTCCCATGTGAAATGTTCAAAGCCATTTAGGACAGAGCGCTGAAATGCTTTGTAGGGGGTAGCTCTGCCCTGGCATTAGAAATGATTAGGTCATGATTTCCTTGTTTCTCTAATTCTGTGTTCTTTTCAGCTCTTCATAGTTGTGGCATACAGACAGCACTTCCATGCCTGGAGACAACTATATTCCTTTGTGTTTCCTGGGGTAAAATAAACTGTTTGAAAAATAGCTGGTTGTTCAAGTGAGACAACTGAAGTGTCTGTTTCTTGTTCCGCTGTAGTTGCATTGCCAATGGCATCAGATCTGCAATTGTATGATGTGTCACAAAGCAGCATGAGAGCAAAGTGGAATGGAGTGGCGGGTGCCACAGGTTACATGATCCTTTATGCTCCCCTCACGGAAGGATTGGCAGCAGATGAGAAGGAGGTGATGTATTGAGCTTTCATTTGAATAGCACTTATTAAAAAAAAAAAATCTTTTAAAGAATAAGCTAGTACATGGCCTTTAACCTCTCACTTGATCAGCAAACACTTTGGGTTTTTTTTTTTTCCACGACTGCCTTACGTACTGTATGTGTTACAGACTATGAATAAAGTGCAAGTACCAGTTGATTATTTTTTATATGTCATTACTGTAAAAAAGCAACAATTTCAGATGAATTAGAGTTACTCTTTTGAAATTATATATGAGATGATACTGTATCATCATAAAACTAACACTCAAAGAAAAAAATAACGTAAAACTAAGATATTTTGTAAGCGTGTTATCAGAAGAATATGAAGTTTAGCCTTTGTTCTTATCAGGACCTTGAAAGTAAATAAATTCTGCAGATGTGACATTTATTGGTTTTCTTTTGGTTCTATTCAACTTTTATTTTTAAATTTAAAAATAATGCTTTCCATCAAAAGTGATTTTTAGAAGGTATTTTTAGAAGGAGAAGATGGGACAAGGTAGGGACAGTCTTCTGTCTCTAAAATAGTAAAAACAGTAGACTTTTCTAAGGTTGCTGGCATAGTTCCAATGGAACCTCTGGTCCGAGATTTAAAAGTTTTTGTGCTGAAGTTTCTGTATGTATATTTAAGATTATGTACATTTCTGTTCAAGCAAGAACACTACAAAGCGTGCGGGGGCATGCGAACTTGTGGAGAGTGTAGGAAGCTTCTGAAAGCTCGCACAGACTTGTGCTCTATGCTACATGAGTGGCTGTGAGCACATAATTCTGTTAAAAATGGGGCCTCCCTGAAAACTAGCTGATTCAGGAGGACTGAGCCTTACCCCGAAGAAAGACTTTTTTTCAGTAAATAAGTCAGTCCATGTTAATGTGGCTCTCAGTAAAGAGGTGGAGGAGGAAAATGATACACACCTTAAATAGCAACAAATCTGAGTGTCAGTGTGCACAGAAATCAGTTCCTCCTGTGACATTTCAGTCCTATCACCAAAGATGAAACAAGGTGTAGCTGGGAATGAAAAGGTCTTAGTAACTGCACGTTCTAGAGAGGACTATTTTGTCATTGCTAACGTGACTAGTTACTTTTAAAGTCCTCTTTTGGCTTTTTGACAATTTTGTTCTCTTGATTATTGTGCAAAATCCCAAAATCTTGGGCCAAGTACTGCAGGCGCAGTATCAGACAGATGCTCAGCAGAGCATTTGATCACATATCTAATTTCAAGTGTGTAAATAGTATTCTTCCCCATTGTGAGCTAATTCAGAAATAATGTGTCTTTTTTTATTCATGGTGTTTTTAGATAAAAATTGGGGAAGCCTCAACAGATCTTGAACTGGATGGACTATTGCCAAATACAGAATATACAGTCACAGTTTATGCCATGTTTGGAGAAGAAGCTAGTGATCCCCTTACAGGACAAGAAACTACATGTAGGTAGCACATATCTACATTCACTACAGTGTTAATAAAACTTCAGAACAGTCTTTGCATGTATTAGAGCAGACATCTGATCTTAAAATCTGATTTGAATAGTCCATAGGGCAAAGTCTTAACTGTGCTTAAGTTTCTCAGTGCGAATACTTAATTTATAAAGGCTGAGGAGGTGAGTTTCTACAAAATCGTTTGGTTTTTTGGAATAGGATTGTGAACTCTTCTGTCTTGTTGGTAGTGGCCCTATGGATATCCCTGTTGATCTTGGTGTAACTATTGACAGTATTCTGAACTTGCTGAAGGTGAACAAAAGTCACCACATACAGCTAAATTGAGACCGCCCTGTTTAGCCTCCTGTGGCCAGAGAACCAGGTGTGTGGGGGGGGCCTGCTCAGATGCAGAAGTTCATTCCTCTGGCTCAGTAGTAGTACAGACAGAAAAGATGCAAAGAGGAGGTTTCTGCGCAACCCCTGCTGCCTAACATCTGGTAAACGAAGGGTTGGAAAGCGCCTGTGCACTCATGATAGACGGTGTGTTTTTAATAAGCAGCAAGAGTTTTGCCAGCTAAATTCTGTCCTCTGCTAACTGTACCCAGCACTGTATGTCAGCTTTCTAAACAGCCTCAGTATTTGGAATACAAAGGAAATGAAGAGAAGCGATTGTGCTGCTGGGATATTTCTGTATTCAATGACATCTCTATTGCTCCCAGCAGCGGAGTGATTGCTTCCTCTAGTTCTGTGCTCCTGGCACGAGTAAGCCAGTGTGAAAGTGACTTACATTGAATAGGTGAGAGAATTTCAGGCATGTGAGTGCTAAGAAAAAGAAGGGCCAGAGCAATTGCTTGTAAGGTCAGCAACTAATGGTGGAAAAAGCTGCAGGAATGCCGTTTGAACTGCCTCATCTAGGAGAGGGCAGTTGTAGACAGACAAATGCCAATAGTGAACTACTGCAACCTGGGCATGAAATGAGTGTAGAAGATTCTTAACACTTGAAGAGTCAAATCTTCGGCTATTTGTCCCTCTGTCCCTTTCTCCCTCTCTTTCTCTGTCATGGTTTAACCCCAGCTGGCAACTAGCAAGAAAGTGAACCCCATCCCAGCTGAAACCATGACAGTCTCTCTTGCCTCTCCCCGCCCTTAGTTTTGGTCAATATCTGCCCAATATCTGGTTTTCATTTATCCTAAACAGTAGTTTATGTAGTTTATGTCTGTGCCAGCTTGAATTCACTTCTTGTCATATGATCTTGGAGGCTGCACAGCAATAAACCTGGCTAACACACTGGATGGAAGATCACATGCAAATTCCAGATACATTGGCAGAAGCTGAGGATTCATGACCGTAGTGTTTGATCACAGAAGCTAGTAACGTATGTTAGTCAGCCCATCATCACTGCTGTTACCAGATCAGAATAAAAAAACCCTAATAACCTTCATTTATTTTTAGGGTGACTCAATGAAGGCAACTCTAACTGGTCTTTAGCACTGTAATATGAGAGAAGATTGATTCTAACCTTCCATATGCAGCTATTCAAATAAGGTCTCTTCTAGCAGGCTTCTGATCAGGCAGTGGAGGAATAGGGGAGGAAAGAAAGCTCTTAGTGAGCCCACTTGTCCCCCATGGTCAGTGTTCAATGGTAACGTCTTCCCTGTCTGGATTCAGATTTAAGCTACTTTTTTTGATTTTACTTTTTTCTTTCAGTGTGATTATTTCTGGCTTCCAGCTAATGAACAAGCTACCTAGTATTTTCTTCCTGGAGCATATATCTGCCTGGAGAGTCATCTGCCTAATTTGCAGTAATTTTACATGTAGTATCTGATATTCTATATTTAGTAAATAGTATTATTCTACTCACTGTATCATATCAGTTGCTGTAGTGAAGCCTTTCTCTATGCCAAACAGAGGCATGATCAGCCAGCTCATTCTGGGGCGGGGTTTCTTTTTGGGGTGGGGATTTATCCAAGACTCACTGTAAATATCACGTAACTCTGGCAGCAGGACTGACTGTCTGGTTGAGAGCAATGCTGTCAGGAGGTTGGTTCCAAAAGGAAAAATCTGAGACTGAAGCATTTTGTGGTATGGCCTGGATGGTGAAATGAAGCGCATTCCACGACTGACAGAAAGTAGAAAGGAAAGCCAGCACGTGATACTCCCTTCACTAGACTCTGAGGAATATATTGAATGCCAGAAAGTGTGGCAAACCCATCTAGTACAATTCCAATGTCTTCCTGTCTTTTCTTTCCTTATAGCCAAGTCGACTGTTTCTAAGCCGGTTAGGTGTTTGCTTGCATATTCTGAGTTAATATATGGCCTGAATAAAGATCCCATGTAATATATGGGGGGTTTATCTTTTGCTTTTTCCCATGTGCTCTTGTGTGAGGGGAAACAGCTTCTGAAGTGCTGATATTTATCTGTCCATATGGATTGGTGAGGAGCGTGTGTGTGAAGGCAGGATAGATAGAGAAAGGTTTCACAATTCTGAGGAAATTAGCAGATGTTGGGCTAATACAGAACCTACTGCTGAGAGTAACGGACAGCACAAAATGCATTCTTTGGTGTGAAAGAAAAGTGGCTGCCATCTGAGACTCTGTCTTGCATGACCTTGTTTTCCTTCAGCTCAGGACAGTCAAGGAATATATAATATATAAGTATGGATTTAACTGGAGTAGCTGTTCCGAAACAGCTTCTTTGTGTAATAAAAAAGGAAAGGTGAAGCAGAGGCAAAAAAAAAAAATTAGCATCTTGGGAGATCTTCAGAGCTATTTATGTCAGGGACTTTTAGGATTCAGAAAGTTTTCTGCCAAAATACTACTGTCATGAAATATTTTTGCTGGGATAGTCATGGAAAACAAATACACATAGGGTGAAGATCTAGTTGAATTAAACTAATTTACACAAATTTATTGCAGGTATTGTGAAGGTTAGATCTTGCTATGATATCTGCTATGAACAATAACATCATTTCTTTCTTTTTCAGTATTAGTTGAGATGCACTTAGCAAGACTGAAAGTTCTGTTTCAGCAAAAAGCTAAGCCATTTTACCTGCCTTTAAGTACTTGTGTAGCTCCGTTGGTGTAGGTCTTTTAATATAAATATTGGTGATACAAATTTTTGAATGGAAAATGTGTTGTTTATTTTCAAGATACAAAAAATTTCACAGCTGAAACCTGGAATCTCTTTCATGGTTTTATCTCTTTCCTCTTCAAGTGCCTCTAAGTCCACCAGCAAACTTGAAATTTTCTGACGTTGGACACAGTAGTGCTAAGATAACATGGGATCCTGCTTCCAAAAATGTGAACGGCTATCGCATCATGTACGTTAAAACAGATGGAACAGAAACCAATGAGGTAAATTATTAGCTCCTCCCTTCCCTCAACCATTCTCAGACCTCCACAAACTTCTGTAATTATTAAGGGTAACTTTTATAAAGAAAAGCTACCTTGCAAGCTATAACAAAAGATTTGCTAAAGAATTCTGAAACTTGGTGCAAATAAGAGTTTGCTTAGTATCGGGTATACATTTGGAGTGGATCATACATGTGGGGGACAGTACTTTGAACTTGCATATCAGAACAGTCATTGCTGGCGCACATAAACTGAAGGAAGCTACTCAAGTGAACAATGGTTTGTAGGTGCAGGACTCAAGCTCATTCGAAAAGACTATCTGAAGATTTTGCCACATTTTCTTAACTTATATTGCTTTAATTATATGTTGAAAACTCACTTCGTAGAAGCAGGATTTGGTTTGAACAGAATGATAAGATGAAACCAAGATGTTCTAATTTAGAATTGTGCATTTAATAATTTACTTATGCAATATTTAGTTATGCCTTGTTACTAAAGGTGCTTTTTAATAGTTTCTGGCACATGAATTCTGTGATAGAATGAAAGATGGGATGGAATGATATTAATACAGAAATCTGAAAACATACAGAAATTTTTTAAAAAACATAATTGCAGTAAGAGGGTCTCATTATTAAAACAGGCCAGATCCCTTATAAAATAACTAGTCATGGATAACAGCCCTCCAAAAAAGCCTTTAATAGTAGTTATGTATAATTATGTTTCTTCTGGGACACATCTGGCCTTTCATCCATACAAGATGGAATATTTGTATTAAATCTGAAGAAACTGTTCCCGAGCTTAGAAGAGAGCATACCTGTGCAATTCCTTGTGTCTTTTATTTCTGCTAAGCCCCTTAAGATTTAAATTAGAAATCACTTGACCTCTTCCTGTTGATTACCCTTAATATAGCCGATATGTCTGGCTGTCCTCATCACAATGGTATTTGAACATTGCAGGCTTGTGATAATATATTTTATAGTGTGAGTGGGTTTTTTTCAACCTATTTCCTTTATATCTATTCAAAGAGCAGGTGGCACTTTTGTTTTTGCTTTGCGTTGGTAGCATTTCCCCTGTGGTGCTGAGCTAACCTGACACTGAATAGTTGGACTGATAAACCGTCAGTTTATAGAGCTTTGAGTTTTAGATCCCTGGCAAAGTGATGTTAATCGCAGTCTGGATAGAGACCAGATGAAACTGCCATTTTTTTCTCTTGAAAAATGTTAAACATAATGGTTTATGCAGTGATTATCCATGATAAGGGACTAGGTTCAATAGCCCCAAAAGTTCCTTCCCCTTCTGGGTTCCTGAATACTCAGTGCCGATATGTTAGCTACTGAGTTAAGCTTACTAAGGCTGAATTCTCCTTTTCCCTAGTTTGTCATAAACAAAATTTTCTTTTTCTCTAGTTTGTCTATGTTAATTGATTTTTGTCAGCTTTTATGGCCCTGAATTAATACTTTTTCATAGTTTTCATAGAATCATAGAATTGTCAGGGTTGGAAGGGACCTTAAAGATCGTCTAGTTCCAACCCCCCTGACATGGGCAGGGACACCTCCCACTAGACCAGGCTGCTCAAAGCCCCATCCAGCNTGTTCCGAAACAGCTTCTTTGTGTAATAAAAAAGGAAAGGTGAAGCAGAGGCAAAAAAAAAAAATTAGCATCTTGGGAGATCTTCAGAGCTATTTATGTCAGGGACTTTTAGGATTCAGAAAGTTTTCTGCCAAAATACTACTGTCATGAAATATTTTTGCTGGGATAGTCATGGAAAACAAATACACATAGGGTGAAGATCTAGTTGAATTAAACTAATTTACACAAATTTATTGCAGGTATTGTGAAGGTTAGATCTTGCTATGATATCTGCTATGAACAATAACATCATTTCTTTCTTTTTCAGTATTAGTTGAGATGCACTTAGCAAGACTGAAAGTTCTGTTTCAGCAAAAAGCTAAGCCATTTTACCTGCCTTTAAGTACTTGTGTAGCTCCGTTGGTGTAGGTCTTTTAATATAAATATTGGTGATACAAATTTTTGAATGGAAAATGTGTTGTTTATTTTCAAGATACAAAAAATTTCACAGCTGAAACCTGGAATCTCTTTCATGGTTTTATCTCTTTCCTCTTCAAGTGCCTCTAAGTCCACCAGCAAACTTGAAATTTTCTGACGTTGGACACAGTAGTGCTAAGATAACATGGGATCCTGCTTCCAAAAATGTGAACGGCTATCGCATCATGTACGTTAAAACAGATGGAACAGAAACCAATGAGGTAAATTATTAGCTCCTCCCTTCCCTCAACCATTCTCAGACCTCCACAAACTTCTGTAATTATTAAGGGTAACTTTTATAAAGAAAAGCTACCTTGCAAGCTATAACAAAAGATTTGCTAAAGAATTCTGAAACTTGGTGCAAATAAGAGTTTGCTTAGTATCGGGTATACATTTGGAGTGGATCATACATGTGGGGGACAGTACTTTGAACTTGCATATCAGAACAGTCATTGCTGGCGCACATAAACTGAAGGAAGCTACTCAAGTGAACAATGGTTTGTAGGTGCAGGACTCAAGCTCATTCGAAAAGACTATCTGAAGATTTTGCCACATTTTCTTAACTTATATTGCTTTAATTATATGTTGAAAACTCACTTCGTAGAAGCAGGATTTGGTTTGAACAGAATGATAAGATGAAACCAAGATGTTCTAATTTAGAATTGTGCATTTAATAATTTACTTATGCAATATTTAGTTATGCCTTGTTACTAAAGGTGCTTTTTAATAGTTTCTGGCACATGAATTCTGTGATAGAATGAAAGATGGGATGGAATGATATTAATACAGAAATCTGAAAACATACAGAAATTTTTTAAAAAACATAATTGCAGTAAGAGGGTCTCATTATTAAAACAGGCCAGATCCCTTATAAAATAACTAGTCATGGATAACAGCCCTCCAAAAAAGCCTTTAATAGTAGTTATGTATAATTATGTTTCTTCTGGGACACATCTGGCCTTTCATCCATACAAGATGGAATATTTGTATTAAATCTGAAGAAACTGTTCCCGAGCTTAGAAGAGAGCATACCTGTGCAATTCCTTGTGTCTTTTATTTCTGCTAAGCCCCTTAAGATTTAAATTAGAAATCACTTGACCTCTTCCTGTTGATTACCCTTAATATAGCCGATATGTCTGGCTGTCCTCATCACAATGGTATTTGAACATTGCAGGCTTGTGATAATATATTTTATAGTGTGAGTGGGTTTTTTTCAACCTATTTCCTTTATATCTATTCAAAGAGCAGGTGGCACTTTTGTTTTTGCTTTGCGTTGGTAGCATTTCCCCTGTGGTGCTGAGCTAACCTGACACTGAATAGTTGGACTGATAAACCGTCAGTTTATAGAGCTTTGAGTTTTAGATCCCTGGCAAAGTGATGTTAATCGCAGTCTGGATAGAGACCAGATGAAACTGCCATTTTTTTCTCTTGAAAAATGTTAAACATAATGGTTTATGCAGTGATTATCCATGATAAGGGACTAGGTTCAATAGCCCCAAAAGTTCCTTCCCCTTCTGGGTTCCTGAATACTCAGTGCCGATATGTTAGCTACTGAGTTAAGCTTACTAAGGCTGAATTCTCCTTTTCCCTAGTTTGTCATAAACAAAATTTTCTTTTTCTCTAGTTTGTCTATGTTAATTGATTTTTGTCAGCTTTTATGGCCCTGAATTAATACTTTTTCATAGTTTTCATAGAATCATAGAATTGTCAGGGTTGGAAGGGACCTTAAAGATCGTCTAGTTCCAACCCCCCTGACATGGGCAGGGACACCTCCCACTAGACCAGGCTGCTCAAAGCCCCATCCAGCCTGGCCTTAAAAACTTCCAGGGATGGGGCTTCCACCACCTCTTTCGGCAGCCTGTTCCAGTGTCTCGCCGCCCTCATGGTGAAGAACTTCTTCCTAATGTCCATTCTGAATTAGCCTATCTCTAGTTTTAATCCATTCCCTCTAGTCCTGCCATTAACCGACATCCTAAAAGGTCCCTCACCAGCTTTCTTGTAGGTCCCCTTAAGATACTGGTAGGCCACAATAAGGTCTCCTCGGAGCCTTCTTTTCTCCAGACCGAACAGTCCCAACTCTCTCAGTCTGTCTTCATAGGAGAGGTGCTCCAGCCCTCTGATCATCCTCGTGGCCCTTCTCTGGGCACGTTCCAGCACGTCCATATCTTTCTTGTAGTAGGGGCTCCAGAACTGGACGCAGTACTGCAGGTGGGGTCTCGGGAGAGTGGAGTAGAGGGGGAGAATCACTTCCCTCGACCTGCTGGCCACGCTTCTCTTGATGCAGCCCAGGGTACGATTGGCTTTCTGGGCTGCAAGTGCACACTGATGGCTCATGTTGAGCCTCTCGTCCACCAGTACCCCCAAGTCCTTTTCTTCAGGGCTGGTCTGAAGCCAGTCACTGCCCAGCCTATATCAGTGCTTGGGATTGCTTGGGATTTTCACAGAATTTCTCTACTAATTACATGACGTTTTCTTTCCATATCATTATTAGCCAGCAGAATTTCAGACACTGATAATGTAAAGTGTATGATCAATATCTATTGCAAATTATGCTTTCTCCAGGTGGAAGTTGGTCGTGTTTCAACCCATACTCTAAAAAGCCTGACATCCCTTACTGAGTACACTGTTGCTATTTTCTCCCTGTATGATGAAGGACAATCTGAACCACTTACTGGCAGCTTTACCACAAGTAAGTATTGCAGAACTTTTGAAGGCTTTCCAAGAAGAATTTTTATACTTTCTTACTTTACTGGAAAGTAAGACCAGTAACAGTGAGTGTCTCCGGCTGTGAATTCAGATGTATGGAATGCTTTCTGCTTTTTTCATTGGAGTTTTCAGCTTCTTTTCTCCCTTACTGTGCGGCCAATTGCATCCTTACTCGTGGGAGTAATCTCTTGACATCATGAAAACATTTATGTGGATAAAGTTCATTTGTTAAGTCTTTCCACAGTCAGCCATTTTAAAGCATCTTTTATTGCAATTGGGTAGTAAAGCGTCTGTCTCTCCAGTTTTCTGAAGCATCATTCAATGTGATGGCATTTGTCTCTCCAGCTGAAGCGTGATTAATTTTGAATCATACATTTAACCAGTGAACTATCTAGGCAATAAAGGGTAGAACCTTATATACATACAGAGAAACTGGAACCAGTGGAGAAGATAGAATGCATTTGAGGTTCCCGTAGTCTGTTTAGCACAGTTTTGGTTTCTGTAGCTGTAGTTCTGCAAGTTGTGTGTTAAACAAATGGCTGATGACACTTAGCGCTGCTTTTGAACGTAACAATGGTAAGAGAAGGACTTTGGGGAAGGACAGAGAAACATGAGGTGGAAGAGGAAGAAGAACATATGTGTACAGAACAAGAGTTTGATACTTACGTGCAAACTGCAAATGGAAATGCACACGGAGTCTCTGGAAAGGGCAAAGGTTGGGATTTTGCCTTGAGGTAGAGGGAAAAAGAGCGTTATTGCACAGAGCTCTAAGCAAAGGAGAGCGAGTGAGGGTTGCATGGAGCTTCTTCAGTAGAGAGAGGACAAGGAAGCTTCTCCAATTAGAGTAGATAAAGAACATGTATTGTGGGTCTTATCATCACCCCACTACAAAACCACTTCCCTAAGTACAAATAAGTGTGCAAAGAATCTGTAGTGCCTTTGTTGTCTGCCTCCCATGTTTTACTCTTTGTAACAAACCACAATTAAAATGGCATATGCTTGACGTTGCCATCTGTGCAAGTCTCAGAGAATAATTTACTCTCACTTTGCTTTTGCATAATATTTTGCAGAAAGAGTTCCATCTCCCCAGCATTTGGAAATTGATGAAGCATCGACAGATAGTTTTAGGGTCAGCTGGAAGCCCACCTCCTCAGATATTTCTTTTTACAGATTGGCATGGATTCCTTTGGATGGGGGGGATTCTGAAGAGGTGAGTTGCCTTGGCTTTCTGGGGGTGTGAAATGGAAGAGAGAATTCCGTTCTGAGGACACCTACACTGCAAGTTTTGCCAATTAAATATGGCCAGTTGATTTACAGAAAAATCTGCCCACTGCAAAGCTCTCTAAACCAAAACCAAACCAGTATTCCAGCTTCTCTTTGAAGAGGAAGTGAGGAAAGAAGAGATGTTTTGTGAATAATCAATCTAATCTGTGATGTGCCAACTGCCACAGAGCTAGCATTGCTGTTTGATGCTACCTCAGTTTTTAGAGGTTCATGTTCTTCACTTTGCTGTGAAGATGATAATGGTAGTTGAGCCAGAGCAGTGATAACCTCACATAAGGCTCCACATCTGTCTAATGTGCTGGCCACAGTAAAATTGCCTGTGAAGCCTTAGTTGTGTAATGTCACAAAGGGAAAAGTTTACACGTAGTTGATTTATTGGATTTTTCCTTTATTCCTCTTTACGGTTCTTTCTCTTTTTTTTCCCTTCATGTTGTATTTTTTGCTCTATGGCCTTGTGTGTCTTCTCCATAGTGCTATTTTCATCAGTCTGAATTTTTAAATGATTTTTTTCATCCCTTCAGCTTTTCCTGGTTTGTTCTCTTTTTCCAGGTAGAAGAAGGCAGACTTTCTCTCCCTTTCCCAAATTTCCATCTTTCGTAGTCTGTCTCATTTCTTTTTTCCCTTTCTTTTGTTCTTTCTTTACTCATTCCTTTGGCTTCTTTTGTACTCCTCAATCTTTAATGTCTGTCTCAAACATCTTGTTCTCTTGGCATCAGCACTGTGAAGAGAGGCCACATCCACAAACTGTTTATTTGGGTACAGAACTCAGTGGGGAAGATGACATTTCTCCCTTGGCTCCAGGTTTCATGGATCATTTTGTCATCCATTAGGGCAGAAAGCAGTCATTCCTGCTTAATTTGTGTGGCATTTTCTCTGTAAATTTAGCTTAACCTGATTCTTTCCTCCCTTTCGCCTGGTGAGAGGTAGTCACGCAAGAAAGACAGACATTACAGGAGTGAGCGGGGAAAAAGAAGTAGTTGGCAGATGAGTGGGTGGACACAGGTCATCCCATAGCATTTTCTCTTGCAGTAGGTGACCTGATTAGTTTCTGGTTAAGTTCCAGTGAGTAGCTGTCAGTGAATCCCTTCAAGGCATGTCCATTTTTAAGTGAGATTTATGATATCTGTATTCTTTGAGTGTGAGGATAAATGATCAAGAAATATTTGAACTGTTAAGGTTCCACTTGTTCATTGTATTCACTAAGAACTGCTGGAGGCCCTAATGTTTTAGTACATTGAAATATTAAAAATACCCGAGCTGCTTTCCTCTTCTCCTTGCGTGACCTCTCTAATGGGGTCAGGCCTAGGATAGCACAATACCTCCGGGCTGTTGCCTCTTTAAGCTTCTTTCCCAGCTAAGTGATCAGTCATGCAGAGAAATGACATGCACTCCCTCTGTCTTTCTCTCAAGACCCAACTTGCCAATTAGCTGAAGGGGGTCAGGGGGTGGTGGTGAGATTTATACACCTCTCAGCTTACTTCCCTCACACTGCTGGTGGGTGAGGACCGTTTAGTGGGGTGTTAGCGCTTAAGAGCCAGAATAAATGTAAGAGTGACCTTTTATTTCTAGGTTATAGTAGAGAATGCATGCTGTTATACTCGTGCGCTTGTTACTATTCTTGCTTCTGTTACTTGTCCTCTCCACTTGGAAGTTCAGCACTTTGTGTTCTTTTTTTTGGTGGTCTTCTCTGTGGGCTAAATTAGCAGGGAGTGGAGGGTGATGGAAGTTATGCTTCAGGAAGTATGCCAAAGTTATGTGTAAGGTAGTCGCTATGTATAGATACTTCGTAATGATTTGTTACATGACTAGAAGCTCTGGGGAATTGGAAAAGAAGGTATTACTTATACCTACTTAGTATACAGCTAGATTCACTCAGGCTTGTGTCTGAAATTTTCCCAAGAAAATCTGTGCCAGAAAGCGTGCAGCATGGGATGCCTAATTCATTATTTGGTAGTTGTGGAAGGCATGTCCCCAACTCATTTCTTTCTGCTTTTGTTTTCGGTATCTTGAGTTCAGAAGGTCTGTGATTGTTTTATGGGTCCCTCTTCCCCAGGACCAACTCAGGAAACCTCCTGTGGTAATTAAAAGAATAAAGTGTGATTCACTGTTTCTACTAACTGCTGTAGTAGATTTTATGCAGCATATATCTATTGTTAGATTTCCATCATAAGTCTTTGATTTTGTGTATACAGTGGCCAACTGTAAAAACCTGCCAGTGTTATCCTAGAGAAAGATTATTTTATTGTAGTATCTGCGTGCATAACCTAAAAACTATTCCCAAAACCAGTCAGCCCGTTTCACCAGAATAACTGCTCAGGCTCCTTGCATTGTGCTTTACAGTCCCTTTAGCTCCAACTGCTGCCCATCTGTTGATACCTTCAAATAAAATAAATGAAACACACAAAAACTTGAAGTGAAACCTTCTGCTTACATTTTACATTGCACATCTGCTGCTGCTGTCATAGGTAGAAATAAGGAAAATTACTATTTAAAACATCACACCATATAGCAAACTTCTCATTGGCACATCTCCCCTAATCCCCAAGTCTGCAGCAAACGTTCTTTCAAGTCGCATTCAGATTTGTGGAACCATAACTCAGATTATAATTCTGGTGTAGAAACAGCATTTTGTAAGGCTGTGGAGATGCTGAATACATTTGTCATAACGGTGCTTGAATGGTAGAAATATGAATGAAAGTTCATCTAGCCTGTTATGTTGCTTTCATTGATGAATATTTTGAATTTTAGTGATTTTCAAATGCAATGGATATGGTCAGCTTTAGCAATTAATCAGATGTGGGTGAAAGTATAAGACTACACATGAGAATAATCAAGCCAGCCACAAAATAATAAATAAATTTTAAGTATTCTTAACAGTGTTTTTTCCAGTTGTAGTCTGTGTTACTTTTTATTTCAACATAGCTAATAAATTCTTTGGGCAGGTTTGAGTGTAGATTTCCTTTATTTTAAATGAGAATCCATTTTCCTTCTTCCATTTCAGTCAATTCATATAAATTAATCAAATGCAGAACTGATTTTCTTTAATCTTGCTGTGTTACTTAGGTTGTCATAAATGGAGACGCAGACAGTCATGTTATTGAGGGTTTGTTGCCCAACACAGAATATGAAGTTTCTTTGCTGGCAGTTTTTGATGATGAAACTGAAAGTGAAGTTGTCGCTGTTCTTGGAGCTACATGTAAGACAAACTCCTGATTGTAATTTTTAGGGATGTTTAAGGGATTTAAATTTAATGCATATATCTTAAATTTAAAATACAGCCCATCTTTGGGTAGCTATAATATTGAAGAATGTGGTGGTTTAGCACCAGGGCTTTGCAGACTGTATTTTTTTTCTTTTCTTTTTTAATACTATGTGGTAGATGGCACTGAATCAAAATGATGGTTTGGCTCCTTATCTTCAGCTGTGGTATTAATAAGCTTTGGATCTGCATAGATACTCTTCCATCCTACATTTCAATATTTAGTCTTTGACTAAGGTTCCTTGTGAGAAGATATATTAGATTTTATGGGGAGGGAATAAATGTTTTAAAATAAATACTTTACAAGGATTTCATTTAAGATCTTTGGTATTTACAATATACCCTTTTCTTTCTTATTTATGTAATTTATACTCACTAGAGGTGAATTCACTCTTGGCTGAAATAGTGGTCCAAAAAGCTTACACAGGCATTCTGTGTTATTAACATGGAAGTAACAAAGATAAAACTTGAAAATCACGTACAGTATATTTTATAGTTAATAAACAAAACAGTGGCCAGCATTTCAGTTAGATTACTCTCTTTTTACAGATAGTGACCTCGTTAAGTAAACAACTATATTTTTCATGTGTAAATTCAAAAATTTATTTCAATCTTAGGAATTGAATTGCAGCCTTAATCTTGAACCCTCTGGCAAGAAAAGAAGCCCTTCCCCATCCACATGATGCTGGTATTGCCCAGTGTTGCTGAGTGCACTTTCTGGTTTTGACTTGGATGCAAGTGAAGCATCCTTAAATAGCTCTCAATTCAATTAATCTGACGACCTTAACAAATGGTCGAAGTGGAAGTCATTATGCATAGTTCAGCCAGAAATGTGGGAAAATATATGCATTCTTAGTTAATTGTACAGTTTATAATTAAGTCTTATCTGTAGGTCTGAGTGCTAATCCTGCAAATACATGTGCCTAAAGTAAACTAAATGAATAGTTCCCTTGTAGTCTCTGAAACGCCTGAAGTGTGTGGGATGCTTGTAGGTGTGAGCACATAGTTTCATTGTCATAGTTAGAAATACAAGAGAAACACTGTGACTTCTTCCATGTCTTGTTGAATTGTTAGTGAGCTGAGTGTTGTTTTTCAGTTGCCGGGACTACCGCAATACCTACCACTGCGTCTACTACCAGTACCACAACTTCTAAGCCCACCACAGCAGGTAAACAGAACAAATGTCAACAGTTTGAATGCTGAATGCAAAGAGCTAAGGCTCCCCACAAGCATACCCAGATCTAGGGGCAGTGAGCTGTGATACTACCAAGGAGCTGATAACCACAGTTCCTGATGGTCCATGTGGTCAGAACACTGCCATGGCAGATCTTGTGGAGGGATCTGTCCCAGGCAAGAGACGTCACCAGTGAAAAGTACTGTCATGCATCTGCACCACCCTTCTGCATATGGCCAGCTTCCTGCACATGCTGTGTGTGGATGAGGAGCCAACCCATAACACAGCGTCGGGATTCTGAATGATACCAGCGGAAATACAGAAACTAATTTGGAATGTTCATCTCTCTTTTCTCTTTCCCTTTATAAATACGAGCTTGGAAACTCTTCAGAATTTTGTTTAGTTTCGAGTGTTCTGTTTGTTTTCCCTGGAATTAGAAGACTGACTTCTAAGTAACAATGGTTCTGGATTATTTCTCTTCTGTAGCATACTAGCTGCAGTGGAGCTTTGATTATTCTAAAGCTGCATGAGCCAAATAATATAAAGAAAGCAGATGGGGTAATATATGATAATGGCAGTATAGGATAACTATTATTTTATTAAATGGTTAAAGTTTTTATGTTAGTAAGCGCAAGTGTGACTGAACTGTGTGGGTTTGTCCCACCATGGATCTGCAAACCCACCGTGACTTCAGTAGAGCTTGCAGCTACTCGGTGATAATTAGCACAATTTTAAATCTAAAAATAATGTTGAGAAAATATTAATTAAATATTTTTGTCTTTAGTTTTTCGAACAGGAATCAGAAACCTTGTTATAGATGATGAAACAACCTCAAGTCTGAGGGTGTTATGGGACATTTCAGATTACAATGTTCAGCAGTTCAGAGTGACCTATCTCACTGCGAAAGGTGACCGTGCTGAGGAAGCGGTAAGAATGGTCTGTATGGGTTTTGTGAATGGCTTCATAAGCTTGAAAAGTTTGTTTAATAATTGCTAAGGCATGGTCTCTCCTTATATGACACTCCTGTTGCAATTAGTAAAAGATCCAGGTTTGGTATTACTGTGAGATTGAACTTCAAAGTTTTAATCATTTAGCACCTGCTGCAGCAGGCAACAGCAGTCAAATGTAAGATCAAGGCCCAGTCACAGGCCCAGACTCTATTTAAAGAAGTCATAATTAAAAGATTAGCTGCCTGTTCTCTTTTTCCTGTATTTTTAAAATTTGTCTAAGTTTTGGGGGTGTTTTTTGGTGTTTTGGGATTTTTTACTCCTTGGCCCTTTTCTGTCCTTAGATTGTGTATTAACAACTCTTTAACTGTTTGTACAGGACAATCTTAAGTAATTGTTTTTTTTTCTTCAGCAATTTTTCTCCTTCCCTAGAAGTCTCATTGTATGCTAAAGCAATGTAATTACAGTTCAAATGCAGAGTTTCCATATTGCTTGTTAACCTGACCATATTACAATAAGGACAGCACTTTTAAATCTAAGTGCCTAAAAATATTTGTTATTTTTGTAATACCATGTGGTGATCAGAATTAAAATTGTCTTACACAAAGAAAGTTTCTGGTGATCAAGATTTGAAAAATATTTGCAAGAATGAGTACCACATGTACTCTTTGTGCGTATAGCAATTAAAAAAAAAAAGAAGGCTTAGCTGTATTATTTTAAGATTTCACAATTTTTGGGATAATTTCAGAATTCTGGGAGGCCAAGTGCTTTCTTCTTTTTTTTTTTTT
>VYZM01014153.1:7920-29196 GCA_013398915.1 Dromas ardeola
GCTGACAGGTTGGTAGTTCCCGGGGTCCTCCTTTCTACCCTTTTAAAAAAGGGGTGCAATGTTTCCCTTTTTCCACTCACCAGGGACTTCACCTGACCGCCATGACGTTCCAAATATCATGGAGAGTGTCTTGGCAACTACATCAGCCAATTCCCTCAGGACTCTGGGATGCATCTCATCAGGTCCCATAGACTTCTCTATGCTCAGGTTCCTCAGGAGGCCATGAACCTGATCCCTTACAGCAGAAGGGACTTTGCTCCCCTAATCCCTGCCTTGTGGTCCATTCACTCGAGATGTGCGTGCAGAGAGGTTGACAATGAAGACTGAGGCAAAAAAGGTGTTGCGTACCTCAGCCTTCTCTTCGTCCGTTGTTACCAGTTTGCCAGTCTTGCTCATCGGGGGGAAAATGTTTTGTTTGACCTTCCTTTTCTGGCTGACATAGCTGGAGAACCTCTTCTTTGCATCACTTGCCAAGTTTAGCTCCAGCTATGCCTTGGCCTTCCTGACCCCAGCCTTACACAACTGGGCAGCATCCCTTTACTCTTCCCAGGATACCTGCCCGTGCTTCCACTGCCTGTGCATTTCCCTCTTTGCCCTTTAGTTTGACCAGCATGTCTCAACTCATCCATGCTGGTCTCTTGCCTTCCTTTCCTGATTTCTTACACTTGGGGATCGAGAGCTCTTGCGCTTTATGAAAAGTATCTTTAAAGATCTGCCAGCTCTGTTCTGCTCCCTTGTTCCTGAAGGCAGTTTCCTAGGGTGTCCTAATGAATAATTCCTGGACAGCTTTAAGTTTGCTTTCCTAAAATTCAGGGTCCTGATTTTACTCTTCACATGACCCATATCCCTCAGGACTGTGAACTCCACCAGTTCATGATCACTGCAGCCCAGGCTGCCTCCAATCTTGATGTCACCAATTAACACACTTGCATTTGTGACCCACAGGTCCAATGTTGCATCCCCTCTGGTGGGGCTGTCTATTACCTGGCTTAAGAAGTTATCCTCAGTGCATTCCAGGAGTCTCCTGGATTGCCTACAGCTTGCCGTGCTACTTTTCCAGCAGATGTCAGAGTGGCTGAAGTCCCCCAGCAGGTTGAGGGCCTGTGAGCATGATACCTCCTGTAGCTGGAGTAAGAAAGCTTCATCAATAGGCTACCCTTGATCAGGCAGCCTGTGGTCTGAAGTGGTTTGGAAACCTGATAACCTGAAGTCCTGAAGATCTTTTTCCTGCTTCTTGGTAGAAACAATGGTGACTTATTGGTTACATATAGAACTGCATGCCAGATGAACACAAAACTGCAATGAGAGCTAGAAAATCATCTGACAGGTGCATGGGCCTTGGGCACAAGAGAACTAATGGTGTAGATGCAAAGTTAGTGTTCTTGAAGGTAAGAACTGAACTCGAGTTTTGTATAGCCCAAACATGTATACACCACCTTTGCCAGTGTCACCTCTGATGTAGCATATGGCCTTCATCTAGAACTTAAGGATTCAGTATAATTCCTTTCTAAGTCTGAGGAGGCTTAAAACCCTATCCCACGATGAATGGCTAACCAGGGAAAGTGGAAGAAGTGAGGTTAAGAGCACTCTTCATTTCACCCACAGAGTCGCTTTGCAAAAAAACCCATTCTTCAAAACTCATTGCCTTGAAAGCCACTTCACTACGTGGCATTCTGGTTAATCATGACCAGTTCTTCACCAGCATCTAGCTAGTTGTGTTTTCCACCAAGACAATTGCTTTCCACTGTCAAATAACACCAGGGAAATTTCCACATGATTGCTTCAAAACCACAACAGGAAAAGCTGGATTTTCACAGTCCACTGTGCATTAGTACAGTTAATTATCTAACATAATACAAATATTTGACTTATCACAAAATCAAAATAAAGTATTAACTTTCCAATATGCACTAGGAAAGAGCTCATGTATGTGTGAATATACTTTTGTGTATCTCTTATTTGTGCTTTAACACCTGGAGAAGAAACCCTGCAAAGGGCCTATTTGCTTGTCAAAAGCTACTGTGGTGAAACCTGTAGAAGTTGTGGTTGGGATAGCTCTGCTTTTGCCACAAAAGATAGACAGGCAAAATCTCTGGGATGCTATCTACTTAATTGATCCAGGCCTGACCCTCCTTTACATGAATGCTCAATTTGGCATCATGAAAGAACTTAAAAATAGATACAAATGACAATCCAGTTTCACTGCCAGGATGGTACCGATGGGTACACATGAATGTGACCCAAGCACTATGTGAATGGAACTCTTTGCGTTGTGTTTACACAACTCCTGCAGGAAGCTGAGGGGGTTTGCTGAGAGATAGACATGCCCCCACAGGGCTTTAGCAGGGACTTGGTCAGATTTCTTTGCTCCAGTCTGAGACTCAGCAGCTTTGTTGTGTCTGAACTTTCATTTTCACAGTCCACTGTTCATTAGTACAGTTAATTATCTAACTAAAGAAACAGGTCCTACTTTTTTAAGAACTTTGTTTCTGAAAACAATGTTTTAACCTTCATGGATTCTTCTTAGTTGGTTTTCTACAAATTGCCCATTACAAGGAGCTGTGTTCTCCAGTCACACTCACAGTGATAATTAGCTATCAGGCCCCAGTGGGAGTCCCCACATTTGACTTACAAACACGCCCCTGGCAACCCCTCCCTGCCCTTACCATAAGTTTCCATGTGCCAACCATACATGGCATTTCTGCTTCTGCTAACACACCCTGGCGCGCAAGGATCAAACGCAACCCCCCCCCGGAAGCACTGAAGGAGTGCAGGGTTTCTGATCCCAGGCTTCTGACTCTGGGGGTGTGAACAACTCCTCTCCTGCTGCAGCAGACAGACCCCTCTGAGCTGCTCCACTGTGCAGCTCGGACACTCCAGCCCCCTCCTTGCTGCTTAATCACACCATGAACACCCTTGTCAGTGGGTGCATTCATTACCTTAATCTGCAACATGTGTGGGAGGGCGGATTCCACACTCTGTAGTCACTACACCTCTGCTCAGGCCTGATTTAGAAAGCTTTCAAGCACAGTCCGCTCAGATCCTTTCTTGGTTGTCCTCTTCCATCTGCCAGCAGCAGAGCAGTAACACTTCTGGGTTGGCTTAGAGCACCATCTAATTGGCCGAGCACATCCTGCTGGGTTCACACAACTAAATCCACTGCCAAAAGCAGCCAGCAGCACAGCCCAAGCTCTGAAGTCCCATTGTTTCCCAAGAGCTTGCCTAAGCCTTGCCTGAACAAGAACCGTAGGGGATGAGGGGCTTATCACTAAACGGGACGGGCACGACAACAAGCTTTCAGAGATCATGTTTCCTCCAGACTGACCTGAAAGTACTTTGCTCACTACAGTTTGGCTTAAATGGTATTAAGAATTACCCAACAGACCTAAACCAGAAAGAGTCCCAGGGCCCCTTTCAGACTGGCTGCAATAGGTGCGGCTGCTGAGCAGTAGGTATCTGGCCTAATGGCATGATGATTCATAGTTCCCACATTATCTACACAGGCTTCCCAATAATAAAATGATACCCGGGATCCACCAGCCTCTACATAAAACTCTACCCCAACCGTACTTTAAAGGGAAAAGGAGGAGAAGGGGCGTGAGGGCATTTCCATGAAGGAAATTTAAGCATTTGACTCTAGGTTGGGGTTGTGGCCCCCACCCTGTGAATCTCTGAAAAGGATTTAAGACAGTACCATCTCCTGCTCTTCCCCCACCACCTATGCATTTCCTGCTGTACACTGTAGGATGCTGTTGTCTCTGTCCTAACATCTGCACTTATTGCAATGACAAAAAGTGCATACCTCTGGGCCCATACACATGCAAAGACATCAGACTCATTATGCCTGTGTATAGAAGAACCATCTTGAAATTATCACTGTTAATGATGATGGGTAGTCAAAAGAGAAAGGCCCAGAGCCTCCCTCCTTGCCTTTTTTATGTTTCTGTGTGCAGGAAGTCTTGATTTGTATCATGGCAAGAAAAATATCCTTTCAAAAATGCCCATTAAAAATAAAACCTAATTCAAAAATCCATAAAAGAGTTTTTCAAAACAGCTTTGACTCATTTGGGAAACATCCAGTGTTTCGATTCGAAAGTGTTTGATAGAATCAAGTCAAATCACACTTCATAATATGGATTTTTCTTCAGTAACATTCTTCACAGATCCCAAATAAAGTTACTTTTTCTTTTTCCTGGATTCCAATTCAGCAAAGTATTTACTATTTGATTTCAAGTGCCTAAATCTCATTTGTTCTTATGTGTCAGTCTAAAATAACCCTAAGCATCATGCCCATAAACATGCCTTTAAAGTATACCCTTACTGTGCAACCCCTGTTCATTTTCTTTCACAGGCATTTTTTGGGTCACAGAAATCTTTTATTCCAGTACATTTTCTGAGAAGGCTGAATATTTGCATAGTTATTTGAATAGATGGAGAACACAATCTCCTTTAGAAAATTGCACAGCACAAGCAAAGCTACCTTTTTTTTTTCACTGCTTATTTTATTATACCATATAATTCAGAACAGGACAAAGAATGTAAGAGAGTCATAGAAAAGGAACCCCAAATACAGGGTCAGATTTGGTACTGACACTAAGTATAGACCCACTGAACTGAACTGATAACTGAACGGATAACTGAAGAGCTTTTAATAATTGAAGATTGAGGAAAATCCCCTCTACATGATTTAGAAACAAGGAAGGAAGGAAGGAAGGAAGGAAGGAAGGAAGGAAGGAAGGATGGAAGGAAGGAAGGAAATTGAAAAATGGAAATAAAAGCCAAGGTCAAATAAACGAGTCAACTGAAAAGTGTAAGTGAATCTTTAGGATTATGAAGGAATCTTTCTTAAATTATTTGCCATTTACTTTGCAACCTCACAGCAAGCAATCTTTACCAACTGAAATGGAGGTATATCAGTTGTTTGCAGCTACCATAAGGTTGCACTGGAAGCCAGCAACACCTGCCCTACATGTTACAAAGAAGCAGTACTTGACTACTTGATATGTCCTCTTCTGCATCACTATCTGATAAGTCCTCTTCTTGGTTTATAAACCCAGATTTAGCTTACTGAAAATGAGAATAGAAAGGACCGAAGTGAAACTCAGAGAAAATTATATATAGCACACTTTTTTGGGGTTTATCTTCATGCTTTTATCTTGGTATTTTTTAACACATTAGAGAGAAACCTTTTTATGTTTATAAAACCTATTGTACCTATTGTAGCATGTATTTTGAAAGAATAAGAGGATAGCTGGACTTAAATTAAGTTAGAGTATATTTTCTGAAGAGATCAGACAGAAGATTTGTAGGGTAAAAAAAAGATTTTCAATTAGTATCGAGTGAGTGAACACAGGACAATGAATGAGTAGCTGAGGTTTTTTTATTGAAGACTTCTGCACTAACACTCTTCATGTCATTTTTATGAGACACATATAATGTATATTAATATATATGTAAAAATATCATGTTTCGTATAATATGTATATATTTACATATACACACATGCATTTAGAGGCATAGATATACAGTCTGTATTTTACTCATGGATAACTTCAGGCGGTGAAAATAGCATGGTATTCTAAAACCCCTTCACATTTTTATGCAAAGTTCATTCCCAAAGCTGGTCTACCAAAACACTACAAGGAAATCAGTTTTATGTGAGAGACATGACTGTCTCATTGTACAACACTGACAAGATTGCTGTGCTAATTCTTCAATCCTAAAATCAAATGCCACAGGCATGAAAACAGAAGTCAGTTACAGCAAGAGCTCCTTTGGCTAGTGTTAAAAGCAATCTGTATAAAACTGCAACTTGAAAAGGTTTTAAAACACCTTTCTGAAATAAAGTGTATATCAACTGGCTCATTTTATTAAGCATACCCCAGTTCCCACCAGATGTGACAAGATGAGCAGCTGGTCATGCAGTTCTAAAGTCTAAGCTAGAAACACTCCATTTTTCCTACCCAAAATCATTAAGCTAAAAGAGAAAATGAAAATAATCCATTAACAAAGGCAACCAGCAAGATAAAAGCCAGAACAGTCTAAACAGTTCTGAATACGACCTAGTTTAGATTAAATGCCAATGAAGTATTGAAGACAGCCCCATATAGATTTACCTGGTTTAGCTTGTGAAATGTCAGTGTAATAGACCATTGTTGGAAAGATAAGCGGGGCTGTGGTCTGAAGAGGATCCCTTAACAATGAGAACTTTGTTAGAAAAGTTTTCTATTCTATACATATTTATTATCTGTCATTGACTTAATTTATTAACGAAATCTGGTCCTGGATTCTTGTCTGATGTCGTAAAAGCCTTGCCAGTTTATTCTATTCCATTTAGTCTATATATTTAAACTACGCTTTGAGCAAAATAAATCTAAACAACATATCTTGGGTTTTTTAACTAAAAAAGCTTCGCCCAAGTTCCCAGCTAACTCTTCTTGCCAGGTACAATGAGACACATAAAATGAATGCAGTGGACATTTCCAGATGGTGAATCAGTTTTTTAGAGATAGCCATCAGTGAAATCTCCATAGTACTTCAAAGTCTGTATGGAAAGCACTGGGTGTTTGTGTCGAGGAGAACAGATATTAGATCTCATTATTCCTAGTAAAAGCACTAGAGAAGCATGAAGGGTGCACTTTGAGTGAGCCCTAAATAAAGGCAGAAAATCTCTTCTTACGACAACAAATTTGTATTCAGTCTATGCAGTAGGGTATCAAGTTACCTGGGTAAACTATTGTGTCAGTTCCCCCAAAACATACACTTTTGTTGAGGAATTTCTTGGAGGAGACAGGTGTATTCCCCACGCAGCACATATTATGGCTTTGAAAACAAAGGATTGTTCTGCAGGATGATGAAGCCCAAACTATTAATTGCTTTAGAATCATAGAATCACAGAATCATAGGGTTGGAAGGGACCTCTGGAGATCATCTAGTCCAACCCCCCTGCCAGAGCAGGGCCACCCTAGAGCAGGTTACACAGGAACGCGTCCAGGCGGGTTTTGAATGTCTCCAGAGATGGAGACTCAACCACCTCTCTGGGCAGCTTGTTCCAGTGCTCTGCCACCCTCAAAGTAAAGAAGTTCCTCCTCATGTTGAGATGGAACTTCCTACACTCAAGTTTGTACCCATTACCTCTTGTCCTATTGCCGGGCACCATTGAAAAGAGCCCGGCCCCATCCTCCTGACACCCACCCTTTAAGTATTTGTACACATTAATTAGGTCACCCCTCAGCCGTCTCTTTTCCAGACTAAACAGACCCAATTCCCTCAGCCTTTCTTCGTAGGAGAGGTGTTTCAGTCCCCTAATCATCTTGGTAGCCCTATGCTGCACCCTCTCCAGCAGTTCCCTGTCCTTCTTGAGCTGGGGAGCCCAGAACTGGACACAGTACTCGAGGTGTGGCCTCACCAAGGCAGAGTAGAGGGGGAGGATGACCTCCCTCGACCTGCTGGCCACACTCTTCTTGATGCACCCCAGGATGCCATTGGCCTTCTTGGCCACAAGGGCACATTGCTGGCTCATGGTCATCCTGTTGTCCACCAGGACTCCCAGGTCTCTTTCCACCGAGCTGCTCTCCAGCAGGTCGGCCCCCAACCTGTACTGGTGCAGGGGGTTATTCCTCCCCAGGTGCAGCACCCTACACTTGCCCTTATTGAATTTCATAAGGTTTCTCTCCGCCCAACTCTCCAGCCTGTCCAGGTCTCTCTGTATGGCGGCACAGCCTTCTGGTGTGTCAGCCACCCCCCCCAGCTTTGTGTCATCAGCAAACTTGCTGAGGGTGCTCTCTATCCCCTCATCCAAGTCGTTGATGAATATATTGAAGAGGACTGGGCCCAGTACTGACCCCTGGGGAACACCACTCGTCACTGATCTCCAACTAGACTCTGTGCCCCTAACCACTACCCTCTGAGCTCTGTCTTTCAACCAGTTTTCTATCCACCTTACTGTCCATTCGTCTAACCCACTCTTCCTAAGCTTCCCTATGAGGATGCTGTGGGAGACCATGTCGAACGCCTTGCTGAAGTCAAGGTAGACCACATCTACCGCTCTCCCCTCATCTATCCATCCAGTCACGCCTTCATAGAAGGCTATCAGATTAGTCAGGCATGATTTCCCCTTGGTGAATCCATGCTGGGTGCTTCTGATAGCCCTCTTTTCCTCCACACGCCTTGAGATGGCGCCCAGAACAAGCTGTTCCATCATCTTTCCAGGGATGGAAGTGAGGCTGACCGGCTGACCGGCTGACCGGCCTTTCCTAGCCATTTAAAGCAAAGAAAAATAGGGAAGAAGTTTATTACATCTACTGTAAAGTACTACAATGCTAAAGAAGCCAAGATAGACATTACCCATATAAAGGCATGTTGTCTAACAGAACAGTTGTTTTTAAGAGAGAAAACTACTTTAAATGATTAAATGTATTATTCTGCCCAGAAATGAGACCTGTAGAAGGACACTGGTTCCTTCACAATGTAGTTGCATCTGAAAACACAGTGGGGTCAAGGGACTGTCATCACGGACATGGGAACAGAGCAAAGCTGGCAGATCTTTAAAGATACTTTTCATAAAGCGCAAGAGCTCTCGATCCCCAAGTGTAAGAAATCAGGAAAGGAAGGCAAGAGACCAGCATGGATGAGTTGAGACATGCTGGTCAAACTAAAGGGCAAAGAGGGAAATGCACAGGCAGTGGAAGCACGGGCAGGTATCCTGGGAAGAGTAAAGGGATGCTGCCCAGTTGTGTAAGGCTGGGGTCAGGAAGGCCAAGGCATAGCTGGAGCTAAACTTGGCAAGTGATGCAAAGAAGAGGTTCTCCAGCTATGTCAGCCAGAAAAGGAAGGTCAAACAAAACATTTTCCCCCCGATGAGCAAGACTGGCAAACTGGTAACAACGGACGAAGAGAAGGCTGAGGTACGCAACACCTTTTTTGCCTCAGTCTTCATTGTCAACCTCTCTGCACGCACATCTTGAGTGAATGGACCACAAGGCAGGGATTAGGGGAGCAAAGTCCCTTCTGCTGTAAGGGATCAGGTTCATGGCCTCCTGAGGAACCTGAGCATAGAGAAGTCTATGGGACCTGATGAGATGCATCCCAGAGTCCTGAGGGAATTGGCTGATGTAGTTGCCAAGACACTCTCCATGATATTTGGAACGTCATGGCGGTCAGGTGAAGTCCCTGGTGAGTGGAAAAAGGGAAACATTGCACCCCTTTTTTAAAAGGGTAGAAAGGAGGACCCCGGGAACTACCAACCTGTCAGCCTCACCTCTGTGCCTGGGAAGAATACGGAACAGATTCTTCTAGAGGCTATGCTAAGGCACTTGCGACAGCTGGCACGGCTTCACCAAGGACAAGTCCCGCCTGAGCAACCTCGTGGCCTTCCATGCTGGAATGGCTACATCAGTGGACAAGGGAAGAGCTATGGATGTCATCTATCTGGGCTTCTGTAAGGCCTTTGACACGGTCCCCCACAACACCCTTCTTTCCAAATTAGGGAGATATGGATTTGATGGTTGGACTGTTCAGTGGGTGAGGAATTGTTTGCATGGTCACATCCAGAGGGTAGTGGTCAATGGCTTGGAGATCGGTGACAAGTGGTGTCCCTCAGGGGTCTGTACTGGGACCAGTACTGCAATCAATGACATAGACTGTGATTGAGTGTACCCTCAGCAAGTTTGCAGACAACATCAAGCTGAGTCATGCAGTTGGCATGGCTGAGGGATGGGATGCCATCTGGAGGGACCTGGAAAAGCTTGAGAAGTGGGCCCGTGTGAGCCTCATGAGATTCAACAAGGCCAGGTGCAGGATCCTGCACCTGGGTCAGGGCAAACCCTGGTATCAGTAAGGACTGGGGGATGAAGGGATTGAGAGCAGCCCTGTTGAGAATGACCTTGGGGTAGTGGTGGACATGAGTAATTCTGCCTCTCTACTCCACCCTGATGTGACCCCACCTGGAGTACTGCATCCAGCTCTGGAGTCCTCAGCACAGGAAAGACACAGACCTGTTGGAGTGGGTGCAGAGAAGGGCCACAGTCAGAGGGCCAGAGAACCTCTCCTATGAGGACAGGCTGAGAGAGTTGGGGTTGTTCAGCCTGGAGAAGAGAAGGCTCCTGGGAGACCTTATTATAGTCTTTCAGTACTTAAAGGGGGCCTATGAGAAAGATGGGGATAAACTTTTTAGCAGGGCCTGTTGCGATAGGGCAAGGGGGAATGGTCTTAAACTAAAAGAGAGAAGATTCAAACTCGATATAATGAAGAATATTTTACAGTGAGTGTGGTGAAACATTGGAACAGTTTGCCCAGAGAGGCAGTAGATGTCCCATCCTGGAAACATTCAAGTCAGCTTGGATGGGGTTCTGAGCCACCCGATCTAGTTGAAGATGTTCCTGCTCATTGCAGAGGATTTGGACTAGATGACATTTAAAGGTCCCTTCCAACCCAAACTGTTCCATGATTGGAACTGACACACCAACTTCTGCTCCAGCTCCAACCAAAGATCAGACATCTATCAAGGTCTCAAAACAGGGCTTCCATTAATTTTACCACGTGCATATGGCTTTTTCTGGTCCTTCGGATGCAGGTGTGTTTCGTGAAGAAGATGGTATATGTGAGCAGGTTTCTTTCTATTCCTGCTCATACCTTAACAACAATATTCTTTTCAGTTGTAGTTGCTTACTCTTGTACAAATCCCATCACAGCTACTATGAGTAAGTAGCTACTATGAACAGTGAAATCCGGGATAGAGAGACATTAACACTATCAATAAAGTGGAGATAGGAGACAAAGAGAAGTATAGCACATTTTTTTATTTCATTTATTAATTTTTTACAATCCAGATTGAGTCCTTGGAGGTGATATTGAAACAGCCTTGTCAACATCCCATCGCCTTTTCCCTTGAAAACTCTGTCTGATGCAAAAATGCAGACAGTATTAGAACTATTAGTATGGACATGGAATAATCAGTATGCAACAGGCATTATTTGTATTTCTCTAGTAAGTCAGATATTATGTGTAGCTGCCCACATTTGCATTAATGTAATCATTATCCATAATGCCTACACTAATGTTGCTCAGATCATGGATAGCATTAAATGTAGTTAGATTATCACTTTCTCCCCTTTTCCATGTCTTCTAGATTTGTTCATCGCATTTTGCACACCTTTAGCTTCTGGAAGTCTTTGCTATTATGAGTTATTATTTACACCAAGGTCTGAACTTCCAAAAGCATCCTACAATTGTTGATGGACATGAAAAGGAACTTCTTTTTTAAAAAAAAAAAATTAGTGGACATTTTTTTAAATTTTGGCCTGATTATAGAGATGGTGTAAACAGCATTGTTGTCTGAGGATTTTCAGACATTATCATTAACATCTCTCACAGCCACAGAAGTACTCTTCTGTTCTACACACACCTTTCTCTGGAACTTCACCAGTAACGAGTGACATCCTCATCATTCTTGCTATAAAATCTTGCGCAAAGAAACACAAGTTAGATAAATGAATAGCAGGTTGCTTAGCTTAACTTTATCTATTTCCATACAACCTGATTAATTACAATTACTGTGTCCTATGAGCTTTAGGTGACAAAACCTTTAGGTACTGGTAAAATGTTTCATTACACCAAAGAGTCATGGTGAATGGAGTTAAATCCAGTTGGCAGCCGGTCACAAGTGGTGTTCCCCAGGGCTCAGTATTGGGGCCAGTTCTCTTTTATATCTTTATCAATGATCTGGACGAGGAGATCGAGTGCACCCGCAGTAAGTTTCCAGAGACACCAACTTGGGTGGGAGTGTTGATCTGCTTGAGGGTAGGAAGGCTCTGCAGAGGGATCTGGACAGACTGGATCGATGGGCCGAGGCCAATGGTGTGAGGTTCAACAAGGCCAAGTGCCAGGTCCTGCACTTGAGTCACAACAACCCCGTGCAGCGCTACAGGCTTGGGGAAGAGTGGCTGGAGAGCGGCCTGGCAGAAAAGGACCCGGAAGTGTTCAAGGCCAGGCTGGATGAGGCTTTGAGCAGCCTGGTCTAGTGGGAGGTGTCCCTGCCCATGGCAGGGGGGTTGGAACTAGATGAACTTTAAGGTCCCTTCCAACTCTAATCATTCTACCATTCTATCATTCTAACTTTCATACCTGGAAGTAGTTGAGAAATTTTCAGCTATGTAAGTCTGATAAGCCCGGAATTTAGTGTTTACATTTACAAGCCAGATGACTTAATATAGCATATTTAACATTTCCAACTATGCTACTTCTTCAGTCATGATCTATACCATATACTAATGCATGATTCATAACATGTCTCAACATAGTAGAAATGTATGGGCTATCACTGCATGCTGCTTCACTCCATGTTTTTAATAATAGTACTGTAGAGCAGGTTTATTTAAATCAAGACCATTTAAATCAGTGACTTAAGTAAATAACTTAAATCATATTTATGTAAATTACCAATTAATTTTTTTTTTATTTTTTAACATAATCTTTATCAAGCGTGATAGCCTTGGAAAAGATCTGCTCAGATCTCAATTTCTTTATTTTCTGAGTATGAAACTCAAAATGTGAAAACTTCAAAATCTTGAAAGCTGGTTAACAACATTAAAAAATATTTACAGGTAATGAGTATTATATTGCTTTGGAAAATATAACACCTTGAAATGTCAAGAAAACAGCAGAAGCTTTGTAAAAATCTAGTAACTCTAATTACCATTTTTTTGGCCTCTCTCAGTTAGGCATGAAAAATTAATGATTTTTTTTTTAACCATACAGTAGTCCCTGAACAGAACCACGACACCATACAACACAACATCTTCTGCTTCTTCTTGACACTTTCTGTAGCTAACCAGTCCCATGTTTTATTGGGTCCTTCTAAGTACTTGGTGTTGGAAAGTTTATACCCTCAGCTCCAACCTCTACTTCCAGAGCTAATGTGCCCTTTTTTCTTTTGTAGCAGGAAGAAAGAAGTACAAGGTTTTCAGGAGCAGCAGTTGAGAGTCTCTTTTCTCACTGTGGCTGCTCTTACCAGCAAGTGGTAAGTCAGGGCTAACATGACAGGAATAATCTGCACGAGGACATGTCTTATTAAAGTTATGGCCACCCATTTTGCTCCCTTTCTCTATCTGGCTTCCCACACATCTTGCTTGTCAATCCTTTATTGCATTAACAGGAATAAATAAGAAGCAAATATGAAGTGGCAGATACAGCATTTCTCTCTCAACATAGGAGTCATAAAAATTGAATTTTCAGAGGTGGAATCAACAGTATATCCCCCTTACTAAGTTTATGATTGACTTTTACAGAGACTGCAATGGGAGGCTGAAATTCACCTTTCCCTTAAAAGCCTACAATAGGTTTGTCCCAAGGCACTGGTCACCATTTGTGGGTTTTTATGAGGTGCAAAAGGACATTTTTCTTCTGCTTTTGGTTTCCCTGGTTACTTAAGCAAGTTATTTGAATTTAAGTTTTTATGGTTCGTGGCATCACATTACACAAACACAAGCTATTATTGATGCGCCACAGCCTTATGCCTCTGAGAACAGTAAGTAGAAAGAAAAAACCCTTTTGATGTAGCAGTTGCTGAAAATTCCTCCTGAGGTCACCCATCTGAAGAATAGCTCTCCATTTACAGCAAAGAAAGACTTGTCAAGGGATATTCTTAATGCCTTGGATAGTTTCTATGCAAATTTTAATTGGTGGACCCTACACAAACAAGTGCAGCACTAACTTTTCACTTGCTAATGTTGAGTAATCCGGTGTGTCAGCACTAGTTGCAGAGGCTTCTAGAAATTCACACACACTGGGTTCAGTACTTTCCCCCCCCGCCTCCCCCTCATATCACAGCAATATTGCAAACTTCCAACAGTTTTCACAATGAAGCTATGAAAAGTAGGACTTGTAGCAGGCTTCCACATCTGGATCTTCTCAAAGTAATTGCATGTAAATAAGCCAGGGGGAGAGTATTTAACTACAAAGCGGCACGCCGTGTTTCAGAGGTGAGAGTATGCATTTAGCTAAGGTATTTGAAACAAGCATGCAATAATAAGCAGCAGTCTGCCTACCTCCAGCTGTAGATTTAAAAGGAAGGATTTAAGGAGTATTCTTAGTCTTCTGTACACTAGCACAATGCATATGTGTGTATGCACATAAATATGCATATATGTATATATACACTCATGCACATATACAATTCCATTAGACTGTGAAGCTTCACTAGGTCGCCAAATCACCAGCCCAGAGCAAAACTGACATCCGATTTTCAAAGTAGTGTAAGTGTGTAAGAAAAAATGTATTGTAGCTGTATGCTCTCAGATGTAAAACTCAGTGGTTGAAATACCAAATCTGAATACCAGGGATAATTGTGTGGGTTTGGCAAACAGTAAGGGCCTGTTAGGTTGACCTTGCAAAAAGAGCTATTGAGGTGGGAGGCAGGTGACAGAGGACTTCTGCATCCATCATGAGGTGGCACCTCTTCATTGTTTCTGGCTCTGAGGGCCGAGATGTGAAGGACTGTGTTTGGGTTCAGAACACACAACCCCATGGCAACGGCAGTAAGAGGAGCTTTAATGAGAGAAATATTAAGTGCCTTTGACACCTATTAGTGAAATGATGATAAAAATAGTATTAGGTCATGAGAACAGTATTATTTATACTCAGACAGTTGAAGTAACCAATGAACTGTTTAGTTTCAGCTGTTTGGTTTGATTCAACTGTGATGATTAAAATAGACAAAAATATAATTGTTAGTACTGTGCATTAGACAGCCTTTCAAGTCACAAATGTACAACACTATTTCTAACATTTCCAAAGTGACACAACTGTCACTTCCTCAGGGGTCAGTACTGGGCCCAGTCCTCTTCAATATATTCATCAACGGCTTGGATGAGGGGATAGAGAGCACCCTCAGCAAGTTTGCTGATGACACAAAGCTGTGGGGGGTGGCTGACACACCAGAAGGCTGTGCCGCCATACAGAGAGACCTGGACAGGCTGGAGAGTTGGGCGGAGAGAAACCTTATGAAATTCAATAAGGGCAAGTGTAGGGTGCTGCACCTGGGGAGGAATAACCCCCTGCACCAGTACAGGTTGGGGGCCGACCTGCTGGAGAGCAGCTCAGTGGAAAGAGACCTGGGAGTCCTGCTGGACAACAGGATGACCATGAGCCAACAATGTGCCCTTGTGGCCAAGAAGGCCAATGGCATCCTGGGGTGCATCAAGAAGAGTGTGGCCAGCAGGTGGAGGGAGGTCATCCTCCCCCTCTACTCTGCCTTGGTGAGGCCACACCTCGAGTACTGTGTCCAGTTCTGGGCTCCCCAGCTCAAGAAGGACAGGGAACTGCTGGAGAGGGTGCAGCATAGGGCTACCAAGATGATTAGGGGACTGGAACACCTCTCTTATGAGGAAAGGCTGAGGGAATTGGGTCTGTTTAGTCTGGAAAAGAGACGGCTGAGGGGTGACCTAATTAATGTGTACAAATACTTAAAGGGTGGGTGTCAGGAGGATGGGGCCGGGCTCTTTTCAATGGTGCCCGGCAATAGGTCAAGAGGTAATGGGTACAAACTTGAGTATAGGAAGTTCCATCTCAACATGAGGAGGAACTTCTTTACTTTGAGGGTGGCAGAGCACTGGAACAAGCTGCCCAGAGAGGTGGTTGAGTCTCCATCTCTGGAGACATTCAAAACCCGCCTGGACGCGTTCCTGTGTAACCTGCTCTAGGTGGCCCTGCTCTGGCAGGGGGGTTGGACTAGATGATCTCCAGAGGTCCCTTCCAACCCTATGATTCTGTGATTCTGTGATTCTATGAACTGAGATTACAGATTTAGGTGCCTGCCTTTAGACAGACAGTTTTGGAAATGATGAAAAGACTGAGGTCACACAAGTAATTTTTGGTGGTGCTCAGATTAGACCCAGAATGATTTGATATCTTATAGTACCTCACTTCAGCAACTGTTTTATTGGGGTAACAATGTAAAAAACCCAATTGTTTGGGTTTTTTTTGTTTGTTTGTTTGGGTTTTTTTTGTCAGTTGTAATAATATGGAGCTACCCTGCCTTCTGTCAGGAGAGGAGAAGATTGCTGCTATGTAAAAGTTGCTAACGAAAGAGGAATGGGTCTTTAAGAAGTCAAAAATGACTTCCTCAAACAGATTTCACATTTAAACAAGATAAATTAGTAAATAACTTTATTCTGAACCTAGCTTATCCTTCTAACCTGTTCTCCCGAGCAAACAGCTTCACCAGATTGCCAAATCAGTGCATCTAAGTGTGCATATCAGATCTGAGTAATATCTCCAGCTCAAAAACAGAGGTACGTATTTTCTTTCCTTGAGCATTTAATGCATTTTTCCTAAATAAAAATCATCCTCTCAATATACTGTTAGACTAATGTGTATGGGATTTCTTGTTTTGTGGTTTGTATATTTTTTTTTATTATTTTGAAGGCTACTAATACATGCCTGACCTCAAAAGAATATTTTCTTTAATTAGAAAATGCTCCAAGCTAGAGATGTCAAGCCCTAGCTTCAAATAAGGAATGTCTAGTTAAACAACCCAAAGAGGAAAATCTCTTAATCCATAACTTTAATCATATCAGATATTTTACGTAACCAAATATGTACTTAAACCAAATTGCTGTCCAATTCAAGGAATAACGAATAATTCACTTGAAGCGAACCTATAAAGAACAGTCTGACTGCCTTGTTTTTAGCCTGAGGAGTCCCTACTATAAAGAAAAGTAGCACATTCATATAGGCACAAAAAATGCTTTCAGATCTTCCAGTAAATCCCAAAATAAACTGATAAAAAAAATAAATAAGATGCAGTGGGAATTCTTGAGATAACTGACATACATGATTTAATGTCCTTCCATAGCCAGCATAAAGGGTCCTAAATTTTCTGACTAGCTTGGACTTTCCAGCCTTGCTGCAATTTATTTGCTGATAAGAGATGCTACTCTCTGGTTGTCATAAGGACAAGCAACTTCAAGGTGAGAAGTCATGGGTCAATGATAAAGAACATACTGTGCTTCGAGGCTTTTACAGCCAAACGGAAGCTCTGGTATAAGGGCAGAAACGTTACACAAGCTGTACCTCCTATCTCATAAAACTTGAAATTTTGGGGTAGGATAAGACAATTTCTTCCCAGAATCCCACAAGAGGGTCCAAGACCTAGATGTGAGGACAGGTTGTAGTAGGTGACTTTGAAAAACCATTGCTATTAATACTATAGTATAATAAATAGTTTTGCAGGGAAAGGTGTACAGTTACATGGAAACAGAGAACAGCTGAATAGTATTAAATCAACAAGCCAGCCTTGTGACTCCACCGGTCCTAATATTTGTGAACTCACGTATCCTGGAGAAAACCTAGTGTGTTCTTCCCTTGCCTTGCCTGGATTTGGGGCCCAGGCACCACCCCCATGCCTACCCCATCCACTTCCACCCCCTCGGTAGGCTAGAGTGGCAGAAATGCATTTCACTGACAGGCAGGGCAAGGATCATGTTCCTTTTCACCCTCAGATTGCACCATGACCTCTGAGGGCTTATTTAGATCTGTTCTTGGCTGTTCTCAGCTCCAAGAGGAGCTGCTCTGTCCCCTTATGGACCTTTTTATACAAAAATAATAGCTTATTTCTATTCTAGAAATAGCTAAGACACTATGGAAAAATTAATGCCAAATATCTGCTTAAGAAACAAGAACAATCAAACACAGTAATTTTTATTTTAGCAGCAACAGGCATTTTAGTTGTACAACTAAATAGCAGTAGGTACTTTAAATATGTCTCTGACTGAGACAAGACTTCAAATATGCTTTCCCTGACAAGTTAATTCAGATTAATTAATTCATGTCCATATCTTAACTTGCCTCAAGTTTGAATGACTTCACATTAAAGTCACAAGTGAGTATAATTGACTGTGTCCACACTTATGCTACTTTCAATTATGTCATCACTGGGACTTGGGAGCTCAAAATGATGGTCCTTGGGGCTACACAGACCTGAGCCTCTCTCAGAGCCTTTCCTGGGGACTTGTGTAAAGATCCTCCTCCATTTTCAAGTCCAGAGGGGAAAGGCGAGAGTGTTTTAACCTGTGCCCTCCTTGCAAAGCAGCCAGCTCGCTAGATCTATTAATACTATTGCTTGGCTTCTACCTTTTGCCTCAGGCTACGTGAGAAACTCTGCATATAAACCATAACCACGCTCACATAAGTGGTTTAAATGCATGAACAGCAACAGGGTCAAAGAAAAATTTGGACAAGAGTTTTTTCACAGCGCACTGAGGAATAATTAGCTTGTCATGGTCACTTAGCAACGTGAGCATTGGTATCCTCAGGATGTTTCTTTAAACATGATCTAATGCATTTTCCATTGGAGCTCTTTGTTAAAATTCAAGGCAGATATATGAATTGAGTATGTGAGCTCAACAGGGGTTTGAGAAGCCTCAGATGAAATCTGTAGATAGTTGCTTCTCAAAATTCCTGAAGGTCCGGCTCTGTGTCCCTGCCCTGCCACTAGCATGTTGTTGCACATGAACCCCCTTCGGTTACAGTCAGTATGTTAGAAAATTTTATTGATGCCTATACATAAAGAACTACATCCTGAATTAAATGTACTATTGCATGGAAAACAAAAAATACCCACTATGAATTCTCAGTAACTTTGATGCCCCTTCATCCTGGATCATTAGGTAAAGTAATTAATAGATCTGTTTCTTTAAAGTGTACTAAAAGTTGCTTTAGAACAGAAGAAAAGCACAATTAGTTAACAAATAGATTTTCCAAAGCACAAAGTGAATTTAAATGCCCATCTCTCCATAACTTAGCATCATTGAAATGTCTCACTAGTGCAGTGCACATGAATATATATTGTGATGGTTCCTGCAGACATTATTTCACTTAAAATAACCAGAAAGAATTTCTGGGTTTACTTCCTTAAATATACATTGGAAGAAGGGTTTTTCTGTGTTTTTTCCCTGCTTTAAATATTTATTGTTTCTTTTACTGTAATTTAAACACATAGCATCTGAAAAAAAGGTCAAAGTTCCTCAGTGAGACACTCTCACTCCCCCACTTTTGGTAGATTTGTTTGGATGTATTAGTGAGGCACTGTCTAGTCAGGAAACTGCAGATACCCAAGAAATCAGTTTAAAAACTGATACAGCAAAAGCTTAGACTTGCATTTAAGTAGCAAGCAGCTGCACTGGGTCAAGATGTCATTGACCTTAGTTATTTCTTAACACTGTTCTGGGGAAGTCACCGCTTTCATAATAGTGTCTGTGGAACGGCATGTGAAAGCATTTCTCAGATGCTTCAGTACAACGTCTAGTAATTTAACTTGCCCTACAAGATGCATACAAAGAGGCAGAATTTCCCTGCAGTGTCTAAGGAGAGTGCATGCATTCCGGCCATGGCATGTGGTGGGGAAATCCTTCAAGGAAGGAGCAACAGCATCATAAAACACTGCAGCTGCCTGCAAAATGATCATATAGTTAAACCTTAAAAACAAAACAAAACAAAACACTAGAAAAACCCAAACCAACAAAATCCAAAACCACCCCCTAAAAAAACCCAAAGGATATGAAGCTTTATTTCAGCAATTTGAAGGTGTGACCTTAAAATAAATCGTTGCTAACTTCAGACAAAATAAAACAAATTGTCATTAAACTGGGACAGCGTGAGCTTAGCATTCATTTAATCACATTGGTCTTGAGATTGTTTCAGCAGTTCAGTTTAAATCAGCATCACACAGACAAGGTCCAAAGTGCTGTAAATTTACAGAAAGAAAAAAATGCACATTTGTCATAAAGAGCATATTGTTGGGCTTCATCTGCACATAATCCTGTACCAGGTGAACTGAAAGTGTATTTTTAGATTAGTTTTGTTAGCTGTGGTATATTAATTTTGTTAGTTGTGGTATTGTATCCATAAATCTATGACCTGCATCTCATTTATTCTAATGCTTTTTTTGCACTACTTTGGCAATAAAAAGCAGTCTTGAAACAGGAAGCAGGCATATTGAAGTCAGTGGAATACCTCATATGCGTATAGCACTTCAGCACCTTTGAGGGCTGGATGAAGGCGCAAAGTGACACAGACCAGAGCACCACTGTGCTACACACTATGTACATATACATGGTCCTGGCCTGATGGAGCTTAAAAGAGAAGAAACAGAAGATGGTTACAGCTGAAATGGGGAGAACCAGGAAATAGTACCAGATGAGAAATTGTTCTCTCTGGTCAATCCAGCGATGTAACAACTAATGGAAAAGGGGATGGAGGAAGAGAGAAAAGAAATGTGCCGAAGCATAATATATGGTATGTAACTTCTTCCACATTTGAAGGACAGGCCCGAGAAAGCACATGCTCATCTGTGCTCAAAATCGCACAGCTCAAGCATCTTTAAGTAAGCTTGAACACCCTTCCGTTGAGCTCAGAAGAGACCAGAGGTAAGAGGGGAGATGGCAGTGCCTGACAGGACTCTGCAAGGCAGCAGCTGTAACTCTGCAGTCCTTCTGCTCTCTGTAGCAAAAGAAACTTGATTTCTATAGTCCCAACTTTGTAGATGGGCCATGAGCACCTGGGAATCAATATCTGTCCATACTGTTGTAAAACAGTAGAGTAAAAAAACAATTTTATAAGTAGGAGCAGGTCATCCAATGTTAAAAATGTCTTCAGCCAGGGCTACTAATGTAGCTGCACTCCCACATTCAGAGTAATGGCCAGACCAACAACAGGTTCTATCTGTGAAATTAAATAAATGGATTGTTACAAGACAGAGTTTGAAAAGATTATGCTAAACTCTGGGATCAAGCAACACATCAGGATATTTACATCTCCTCTGAGTGGACCCAAAAAGGAAACATAGTTTTCACAAGCATTTCTGTATGATCTATTTTCTCCCACCGCCTCCTATGTACTGTAACAATGCATTTGGTAAAGTAGGTTGTTTATCCCATACCTCCTGATCAAATTTTGTTTACTGCCTTCTTTCCCAGACTTCATATTAGTAATGACCCTCATAAAGATGCATTCAGTCACCGTTAAAAACTAAGCGGGGGTGGTAACGGGTGTATCAGGGAAAGGAGAAGCTGGATTGTCAGCCGTGCCCTCCAGTCCAGCAGCACATCACAAACCTTTACCTTTCATGGAGCTTGTCGCTACATCTCGACTTTAGGAAGGAAATGAATCAGAGGTGGGACGACCCAGTTCCAATTAGTCACACCCAAGTCAGCTGCAGCCTTGCTTCTAAATCAGTTCTGAAAAGGAGCCAATTAAAGAGGGGGGAAAGAAAAAAGAAAA
>VYZM01014153.1:29242-57118 GCA_013398915.1 Dromas ardeola
AAAAAAAGAAAAGAAGTGTATCTTGAATCGGTGGGAAAAGGAAGTAGAGTCTGCCCTCTACGGCTCAGCCACACCTGCCTGCCAGAGGGTAAAATTCAAGCAGCTACAGAGCCCAGCCTGCCTTTGCTGCTAGTTGCAAAATGGCAGAGGCCAATTCCACCCGTCCACAACATGCGGGATTCCATGGGTCTCATTAATGTGTTTAAACAGGATGTCTGAACCCCTTCTTTAAAAATGTCTGCTCTTTGCTGTTCCTTTTCTGCACCCTAATCCCATTTCTGTTCAGGCTGCTGGATCAGGCCAGAAGGTAAAGTACCCTTTGACAGAGTCCTAAGCTGGAAACATCAACATAATGTAAAAGCTACTGGCTTGAATTATTAGATGTCCTAAATCACATAAAACCAGTTTAATAATTTCAGAATAAAAGTTAATAATAACCCACCGTGTGGGCTTGACGTGGTACTTTGTAGCATCAGAAGCCTCAGGGGAGGATCTTCAAAGAATGAAAAGTGATTGGAGATGTCTGAGGTTCTGAACTTTTCAGAAGAGAATGCTCATTTCTTCCTGTGACAGATGATCACAGCAGCACTGAACCATGACATAGGTATCATAGCTAGAGATGGAATAAATTATTTTTCACCAAATTAAACAATTTCAAGAAAGCTCAAGAACTTAAAACTCTTTTGCATTCAGCTGTTAACAAAAGTAATGCTAGTAATGTAAAATAACTTGCAGTAATGAGAAATAATCTACATTCTAAATGGGGGTAAAATTGTGGGCACTGTGGATTAATTTTTTTGGTGGGCAACTTTCTGGATTGATTAGCAATTCATGACAGCCATTTTCAGCCAATTTAAAAGGGCATAGTGTTTCATAAGGTGAGTATACGTCTACAGGAAAAGTCCACAGAAAATTTTTGGCTTCTTGCACTGATTCATCTTTGAAGCATTTCCTTTAACACACCAGTTTGTTACATTCTGACTGTATTAGGCATACAGTAATGTTTTAAGTAACATTTTAGTATTTTATACTCTTCTCATGCAAAAAACATTCAATAACTGAGGTGCATTTGCTGAAATCTTAACCTACCATCAGACTCATAATCTACCGAAGAGTCAGACTACGTATTCACTTACGGTTTAATTCTCTTTACCTTGTATGAAGTTTTTATTACTAGGAATCTAAATTAGCACGTTGTTTCTTGGTTAGCAATTGATAGTAGTATTGTATATCCCTGTACTGCCTGAAGCTGCAAATTATGAATTCTCTAATTCATTGCCTGGTAAAAGGGTGATGTGACAGTTCCCAGAATGCATCTACATCTATTTTAGAAGGTATTAAGAGGGTAAATGAAAATGTATGGACATGTTGAAGCATGGATAAGGAACAGTAACCATTGACTGGACCATCAGTCATACTCCTGAACATGTGAAGACCCTTAAAGGTAAGAGTGTGGGCGAGGGAAAATGACCGCACATTGGTGTCAAGTGCTACCCTCTAGCTATTACCAAGAAGTGGGGGCTGAGGCAGCTTCCGTAAGTTCACCTCCTGTTTATCCCACTCCTTGTTTATTTTTGGAGTCTGCATTGCTTGTGGCTGTAACAGGGGATGTTGAAAAGGAACTGCCAGATTCAGGGCTGTTTTCCCAACTGACAAGGGTCATGCTCGCCAGTTATGAGGACAAGCAGGCTATGCTGGGGGAAAGTGGAGAGCTGTAGGATGATTCATTGAGGAGACATTGAGGGGAGGTGCTACATGGCAGTACAAGTCAGAATCACAACCTTAAAGGTTAAGATGAAGGCAGAAGATGGTGCTCTTTCTCAGGCAATTGCAGCATCAAGAAAGAGTGGTACCTGCTTTCTGAGCTTGATCCTGTGGAAAGAGAAAATAACTCAACCAACCTGAGCACCCAAAATTGATGCCCTCAACATAAGGTGAGTCATGAATGGATGATGTCAGCATACTCTCTGAACCACTGCCTGCTGCCACAAACATCCAAAGGCTATGCAAGTCAATGAATGAATCTTTCCTCTGATTTTAAGGAACTATTTGTATCTTTCTCCTGTTTTCTGACAGGGTGGAATATCATCCATTACCATTCTCTGACACTTTTGAAGTTCTAAGCATGTGTTTGAATTTGAGCACACACAGACAAGTTCTTATGAAAAAGATGTCTGCACCATTTCCTGAACTTATAAGCTACACAATTCCTACTTTAAAAATTGTCAGGCATTTGACTGAAAAGATCTGGCAAAGGCCATGCTGTACTTTACAGGAGGAAGTGAAATCAGCTAACTGCTACATATCAAAAAGCAAGGAAATTGAGAGGGGCCACATCAACCATATCGTATTCAGTGTATAAAGATCCAGGAGTCTAAATTTGCTTCAAGTGCTTGTGGGTAAACAAGTTTGGGTTTGATACTAAAAATGTTTAATTCAATAAATTGTTTTGCTGTGAATGTTCCTGTAAAAGATTTAGCATTAAATGGAAAAGTTTCTCTCCAAAGGTTAGTATTTTACAGATCTGTCTTCATGCTGTGTTACTTTCATTACATGATTATTGACTGTATTAATTTGATATGTCAGCTAAAGGACAGATCTCCTCTATTTCCCACTTAATTCACTGATTTTCAGACAGTAAATTGTGACTGTTACTTGCTCAAATTCATGATCAACAAATCTCAACTTTGTGACACATTTGCCTGATTTTAACTGATTTTATAGATTAAGATTTAATTGAAAAATTAATAATTACATTCAGAGATGCTTTTCTTGTCACCATTTTGAATTGTCTTAGACTTCTAGAGAAAGATCAGCAGAACAAGAGAGGCTGAGAGCTGCTGGGAGTTACATTTTGGTCAAACCTCTTGCATCTCACAAGAACAGTCTCAAGTACCTGCAGAGCTGTTTTGAACTAGCATCAGCCATCAACATTGTTGAGCCTTGTTACTAATTGAGCTGAAAGCAGCTTTTTTTAAAACTTCAACACAAAAAACTTCCATACAAAATTTAATACAAATCCTGTTTGTTTCACTATAGCAAATGAAATGTGGAATAAGAGGACATCTTTCATAGTCTTAAGGAACTGATCGGAAAAGGAGGGGAAATTTCATTTGATAAATAAAAGGGGCTAAAAAACTCATAAAGTTCACTAGTTTATTTGTAAGGAGGGGTTTCTTTGTTTAACATACATGTGACTTGTCACAGTGTCTGAGACCCTTGACTGGTTTAATTTTTCTTTTAAATAATTCCAAATAACAAAGCTACAAACTAATAAACCTTTTTACACTAGGTAAAGCCATGCTACCTTTCTCAGTTCTGTGAGTTAATCCACATGCAAACCTGCAGCCAGGTGCTAAAGCAGAACTGGAAATTGGTTAAGTACTCAGGAGAACCTGCAAGACTGTAGGCAAAAAATGGAAGAACACGTGGGAAAGCACGAAGAACTGATGGGTCTTAAGAGGCAGCCAGGCATTGGAAGGACAGTACCTCCATTTGCAAAAAAAAAGTTTTTTTAGTATATAATGAATGAAAAATCGAGAAAAGCTGAAAAATATCCTGAAGGTCTGACCTATTTTAATGGAGAGAGACAGGCACCTTCTGAAAGTGACAACAGTACTTAAGTTGTACTTCTACATAATCTGCTGCACAGAAGAGATCTCTTGGGAGCGAGATCAGTAAGAGGAGCTGTAAGTCTGATAAGCCAAATCATGCTCAGGAAAACAAAAGGAGACCCCACAGTCACCAAACAAAGCACAGACCTCTCAGGCTGACTCTTCACTACATCACATACTAACACTGACTCTTCACTACATCAAAACGCTCTCACTCCTGTGAGTAAGGATGTCCCTAAGCTCCGCATGGGTTCTGTCCAGAGTGCTCCTTGCTACAGATTGTCCAAAGTTGATTGCTTTCCCTGTTGAAATGCTGAATGAAAATTATTTGTTTAGCTCCATCCACCTAAAGTTTTTTACGAAAGGTTAAGTTGCACTAAGTTAACATAGCTAAATTGTGATAAATTGGGGAAATGTTTTCACTGAACCTGCGCAATTGATTTGAAATTTTTTTATTCTTTAATAAGAATGCAAAATCTTTTGGTTGAAAATATTCTTATTATTGACCACATACAGGAGATGTGAGGCCTTGCTGGACATATTGGTTTCTTCTTGTGCCTACATCCTCATATGAAAACTGGGATGACTGGCTGAACTGTGTAGTCCATGAAGTGTGCACGTGCCCCCACAACCCGTTCCTCTATGCATCCAGAGCCTGGGGATTGATGTCCTTCATCCTCCCCTTAAAGTAAAAAATGTGGGACAATAAAGACTTCCAACTCAAAAATTACATTTTTTGTTTAACTGTTCTAACACAGCTAGGACAAAATGTAACTGCTTGAATAAGGAAAATTTGTTCCTTTTCATCTCACCCAAAGCCACACTTCATATCTGCTCCTTGCTACGCGTAGGTCCCCTGGCTCTTTTCCTGTCTCCTTCGTCACTCTCCTGCTGCAGGTATCTTGCTTATGTCTCCCTACCTGCCTGCTTCAGCCCAGACCATTCTGTCAAACCATTTATGCTCAGCTGCTCTCAGGAAAGAGACCTAGTTGATATGAAATGGAGAAGCTGTGTATTTTAGACCAGCCACACTTGTTCTCTGAAGAACATCAGATAAAAAAACACTAAAGATTGGCATGGTATGTCTGGAGTTCTTCCGCTTTTCTAATTCATGCCAAATATACGGTAAGCAAACAAATAATTGTCCCCTGCTTTCTAGCCTGTACTCTTGAGTTTAATTGTGAAAATGGCCTTGCTGACTTCTGTATCTTGTCAGTTTGCAGCACAAAGCATTTGTGTTTTCTAACTTTTTGCAGGGTTCTCAACCTGGCCTCTGACAAATTAAGCTTTACTTTTTTTCTTGTGATAATGAGGTCTCATGAGCTAAAATATGCTCCATTTTACCCTGAACAATCCCCTGTTTGCGTATTAAAATTGAAAGACCTAATGTGGAAGAGATGACGTTGTTCATGTGTAACAGAAAAAATAATATATCCTGAAGAAACTCAGTTATTTCCAAGAACTGATCCATATGTGGCATCCTCTCAACTGAAACAGAAGAAATATTTTCTCAGAAATTCAGGAAATAACTGAGTTTTTCAATGACTGATCCTACTAATATTTTGGGTAATCACTCTGAATAACAAATGCTATGCAGGAAGAGTACAACACAAAGACTGAAAAAATCCTGAGTTTTTCATGTCATTTCTCATTTTCATTTTCTTATAATCAACACCTTCTTCAGGTTAAACTATTACACAAGTAAAAGAAAACATTTCTTAGGAAATAATCAAGGGTCATATACTAAGCATAAAGAAATTACAAGGAACATGTTCTCTTGAGTTAGTATTTAAATCTGTGATAAAATAAAGGTTCAAAAAATATAAAACTGGGTTCTAAAAATAAAACGTACACATGAGTGAAGAGACCAAATGATTTCAGACTGGTGTATCCTAAATTGATAATGTCATACTGGAATATGACATTTTGCAGAAGACGACCATTGCAAACATTAAGTTACTTTTGCTTTACTTTTCCACCCAGCCCATAACTAGCCTTACAGCTCTGTGGGTTCACAATGTAAACTTCAATCCTTTAAATTCTCTTCAGGAAGATTTAAGCTAAAACATTTTAATTTGCTGTTAAAGCAAACAAAAAACCACACATCCACATACTCTTAGTGGGTTGTTTGAGCTGATGAGCAGTAACTCATTAAGCCAGAATAACCTGACTACTAACTTTAGATTTGAAGACACAGAATGAGAAGGGACTCCACAAGCCTGGTTTCACAAATATTTTCCTTTTTCCTAAACAGCAAAGGAAACAATTTAACAAGAGCTATCAGAACTGGAGTAGTTCTGCAAGAAGAGGACTTTCTGCAAATTTACAAAAAGTTTTGAAAATCCTTGTATGTTCTCTGAACCATACCAGTGGTTCTGGAAGACTATTCACATATACCCTTGCTCTTCTAAGATTCTGATTTGCAAGATATGACTAATTTATGAAGACTGCAGCACACTAAAATGGTGGCCACAAAATGTTCCCTAGTGCAGTCAGACACTACTGAACCTTTCCAGAGCAGCTCCTTGCCTGCCTCCAAATCTCCTTCACATATTTAAAACTGAAAACTCCCTTTTGTGTTCAACATAGATGCCACTCTCCCCATCCTCCATTTACCTGTGCATTTTCAGTCATGGGCAAAATGATAGAGCAGTCTCTGTGAAAGCTCCACATACTCCAATAAAGATTATCTCAGGGAGAAAAAGTTATTTTTTGAAAGAGAGAGAGACCAAGTATGATTAGTAAGAAAGAACTCAAGGTCTTTTTAAGGAATCCACAAAATGAGTCTATCCTCATCAAGAAATGACTGTTCATGACCTTACATTTGGAAAAGGAGGAAAATGTCCCACACAGCTGAGTTTTGATATAGCAGCAAAGTAAAACATAGCATCGCAGAGGCGCCAATTCTATGCTATACTAAACATCACAGTTATTTTTACTGTAAACATCATTCCACTGACCAGTGCAAACGCACCAACCTGAATTTCAGCATGTTACAGGGGTTTTATTTGTTGTTGTTCCTTATTAGAATGAATAATTATAAATTTTAATTGGAAAATAAAATAAGAATGTGTATACAACCTGTATAAACTGCAGAGCTACAGTTAAGAAGAACACTGTTTATATGGTCTCAAAAGAATGTCCAACAGCTGCTGGCAAAGAGCTTTGCATTTATTTTATTGCTTTTTTTTCCCTCATGTGAGGAAGTTTTAAAGCATCCGTACTGAAGTTTAAGCTTTTATGTTCCAATATCTGCTTTACTTTGAATGTAAAGGTCAAGCTAAAAAAAAGATTTTCCAGGAGTTTTTCATTTCCCTGCTCACTTCACATGATACCTTATCCTACAAGAATCTCATAGGCAGAATTTATCAACCAAACAGTCTTTTCACGTAAGAATGATCAAAGGTAAAATTATAGATCCACTGATATAGTGCACTGTGCCCACGGTGTATGTATAGTGCAACTGGAAGATCCCTTCAAAAGAGAAAAAGAGGATTCAGTCCTACAGCTCAGCTTTCATAGTCTTCTTGGTTTCAAAAGTCATATTCGAAAAAAAAAAAAGAGAATGGGGTCACAAATTTAATGCAGAAGGTGAAATGAAGTTATATATATGAAAAAGGAAATGAAGAACAGTGTATACAATTAAAATTTTAAGGCGGAATCTAAGCAGAGTGTAACTACAAAAGCTGAAAATCAAAGACACTTAATACCTTGGGTTTTAGTAGAGAAATTCACCATGTAGTGATTACTACAATTGATCAGAACCTTAGTTTACTTGTTGAAACAAGCTGTAGGCAGCTTTAGCAAACCAGAAACCCTTTCCATCACCTTTTACTAAGCATGTCATGCACTTTGTCATTCTGTATTTTAAAATCTCTCAAATTTACCAGGGCCTTGGCTCATTGTACGTTCTATTTTATGATAACTTTTAATGAAACTACTTTACTTTTAAATGTACATAATTAAGGTGTGGTCAGTTACATACTTGGGGAAAGATAAGAAGAGGAACTGTTTGTTGAAAAAATCTGTTTTCTTGCAATCACAACATTTGGCAGAAGAAGGCCAACTTGTTTAATTCCTTGTCAAGGAAAAGGTCCGAACAATGTATTTTAACATTCTCAATTAATTTAGATAATATTTAAATATTTAATTTGTATAGTTGATATATTTTAGATTCATGCCAAAATTCAAAACTAAATCTAAGTATGTACTTATTACAATCATATATCTCATTACATTCAACTGCATTTCAGTCTATTATCAAAATAAATATTTTACATTTTCATACGTATTTTTTTTTCATTTTGTTTCCATGGGAAAGCCTTACAAAGATGGTTTCCCCTGCTTTCAGAATGAAAAGAAGAATTAAAATGCCACGCTTTTCTGGGGAAATTTCATTTGGTAGATAAAAGGGACTGAAAGACACATATACACACACAATCAACTGTTTCCCACAGTGCTTCTAAGTATCTCTTTCAGATGAATCAAGCAAGGCTCAGAAAAATTAAGCAGTTCACCAAAGTTTAATGAGCAAAATCAGAAACAGAATCCAGGAGTCACAGATTCACAGTTCTACAGTCAGAATGGCATTTTTTTGTTTATAAGATTCATAAACACCCATTTAAACCCATGTTACTTAAGTAGCCACTCTTTGAGCACCTCTTTAACAAAGGGTTGTAAAAGAAACTTCTAAAATTCAAGGCAGACTGACATCCTTTTTGCCCTTTCCTACCACTTTAAGCTCTTGTGTGTTTCAAGAGTGGAATCAAAGATTTCATTGCCATTCAAAGCAGTTTTCCTTCCCACATTACTTGCACTAAGAGTACACGCCTTTTGTTTTCTCCTACAGGCATTGAAACTTCCCTTATTTGAGGCATAGCTAATTTTGCTGTTGCTTCTTACCCTTTATTAAACTAGCTTGTACATTGGATCTCTATCACTACAGTCCAGAATTTTTGCTATGTAAAACTCTTCTAATACTTTGAGGGTGGTCTGTCTGTGTGCTTACATATATCTCTCTCTACAGTGGGATTTTTTTAATCCAGCATTATGTTTCCTAACTCTTTGTCTACAACTCTTCTCATTTGGTTAGATCACTATTTGGTTTCTTGTAAAGATAACAGCATAACAGAATCCACTTTGTATAGGGGATTTTCACTGTTGGTTTGACTAATCCCACTGAAGACTGTGGTAAAACTCCCACCAATTTCCCACCCCAAAGGCTGGCTGCAGTACAGTATCACCCTCAAACTCACTGCCAATGGAAGCCCATGCTCTGGAGCAGCCCAGGAAGCTAGCAGAAGCCAGGTGGATTTCAGTCTCCAAAGCCACTAATTCAGTTTTGGAGTCAGAACTCTCTTACGAGAAAAGTGCAAGATATTGCTACTATTTCTTGCCTGTCAGGCAGCGAAGAACATCTGAATTTAGTCACAAGAAAGCTATAAAACCTTGTAGTTAAGCTTTTAGTGATAGTTTTCTTCCAGAGAAGTAAGATAAAACTGCCTGTGTGAGAATTCCCCGGGAGTTTACGTCAGTGGCAAGAAAGATGGCAGGCCACTCTTATCCATTAAATGGCTGAAGTTGGACAGATGGAAAGAGATCAAGCAGCAAAACCATGTCTGAAGGTGACTGCAAAGTGTCCTTGCTCTTCTTTCAGGACTCAGACAACGTGGCTTTTTCACTCTTACTCCCTACAGACCTTAAGGACCTTACTGATAAAGCAGCATAGTGACAGGCTCACTATTCATATTTCATCCTAGAAAAGGAGATGGATGAAGCATTGAGCAGTCATTTGGTGGTAGACCAGAATTGCTTGACTAAAAGAACCTGGGAAACTTTGCCCCACTAACAAGAGGAACTGTCATGAAGGCAGTTCTGAGAAAGCCAGCTTTTGTTACGACTATATCGTGTCAGACATGTAGCTGATAATCTATAGTTGACCCATTTTCTTCAGTGGTACTACACCAGTTCACATCAACTCACAGTCTTACCCATTCATTCTGAAGCAGGATTTTTCTCTATCCAAAAAGCTACCTGGAGTTAAAGTAAAATACAATGCCAGTTAAATATGGAGGCCAAAGTAGTATGGCTTTCTCTTCTATCACTACAGAACAGCAACTCAAAGTTTCAGTCAAGGAATTGATTAATCCTCAAAAATAATAAAAACAATGCATAGTGAACAGAATAAACTGGTTTAAGTATATTTCTTGGGTAAGAATAGTTTCAGCTTTTGACTAAAACTGTGGTTTTATGGTACCCTAATGTTCTTTAAATAGTAGCAGAAAAATGGCACTGCTACCACAACGTGGGCAGCACTGAACACCTGCAAGGCATCAATGTAAGACTGAACCGTATAGAACTTTAGAAATCTTCACATTCCCTCCATTTCTCCAGAAAAAAAAAAAAAAAAGGGATTCTGTTCTCCAAGCAGCTCTAAATATGGATCATTATTCCTTTTTGAAATCAGTAGCATTTATATGGAAAAAAATTAAAAATCACATAATTCACTTGATTGGTGGAGGTTGTAGAGAGGTGGGGGTCAGTCTCTTTTCCCAAGTAACAGGCGATAGGACAAGAGGAAACAGCCTCAAGTTTCACCAGGGGAGGTTTAGATTGCATATTAGGAAAAAAAATTATACAGAAAGGGTTATTAAGCATTGGAACAGGCTGCCCAGGGAAGCGGTAGAATCATCATCCCTGGAGGTATTTAAAAGACAGGTAGACATAGTGCTTGGAGATGTGGTTTAGTGATGGTTTTTTTCAAGAGTTAGTTGATGGTTGGACTAGATGATCTGAAAGATCCCTTCCAACCTAGGCAATTCTATGATTCTATGGTTCTCCCTGCCTTCTCCCTCTACGCTGTTCATGTTGCATGTCAAAGCAATACTATACTTTTAGTAGACGTAAATATTTCTGAAGATCCCTAAAACACCTAAATAAATACATGTGCATTGGGTAAGATGCAACTCATATAAAATGCAACTTTTTGAAGTTCTTAGTCACCATCCTTATTCATTCAAATAGCACTTACTCATTAAAACTACTTTTGTATTACACTTATATTACAGCAGTATCTAGAAGACCTAGATGAGACAAACATCTTCTTGTTAAGAGAAAAAAAATGCATATAGCTAGGAGACAAGTTGATTGGAAACTGAGACTCAAGTTCTGTACAGAAAACTGATACCTTTCAGCACGTAGCTCTCAGGGTCTACCATTGCTCCATCACAAACAAGATGACGCACGGTTCGATTGATTCCTGCTTATTGAAACGTGGTAAGAAGGTGACTGAATATGTTTTTATTGCAGGAACTTCTCCAGTCTGCCTCAAAACAAACCTCAAAAATTAACCATAGCCAGCAATATGTAGAGAACCTAGCATTTCTAGAGTGAAAATCTCAGAAGTTAGTTGGCAATTGTCTTATAATGTCAATGGCAGACCATCACATGGACATTTGTGTTCTCTTGCATTCTTGGTTCTAAGCCAAACAACTACTGGGAAAGACCAGAAAAAAACATGAACCAAATAGAGACTGCTGGAGACTGAGATGAAGTCTGGTAGAAGTGATTGGCAGCCTGTAGGTATTTAATGGGAAAAGCAGCCATCACTAAGGTCCAAAGTGAGAAAACAAGCCTCATAAGACCTATTAAAAGATGAAGAAATTAAACGTCTACCGAAACAAATCAATTAGATAATGAAACTCTGGAACTAGATCAAAACTGAAAGGGAGAGGAGGGAAAAAAAGGGGGAAATAAGATCAAATAACAGCTGTGGGATGCAAGCTGCAGAAAGTAGAACTGATTGAATATCCTCAAGTCAGACCCAGAATGAGACAGCATCTGGCAGAAAGAGCAAGGAAAGCGGTGGGAAACCAGAACAATAGGAGCAGAGAGTTTGGGAAAGCTGATTGCATGACGCTGCATACCACAGTACCCAGATGGGCTGACTGCATAGACGTATTCAGGCTCAAATGTACCTAGCCCATTTTGGAAGCAGAAAGCAAGCCTTACCAGAGGAGGAAGATAAAGAAGTGAAAGTCAAGGAATTAATGAGATACGAATCAACAAGATAACACTGGGAAACAAGGATGGAGATACTGTTAATATTTAGTGGGATAATATTAATGCCCAGAAGGATTAAAGTTTTATAGTGATGCTATAAGAAATACAACAAACATGGCACACTGCAGATATGGACTGATTTGCCTAAGTGTATCACTTTTGTTGTTGCATAGTCTAATCTCTGTGGCCTTTAAGCCTGATTCATTTTCCATTACCATGGAAGTTTGTGGGAAAGCATTCAGAATCTGTTTTCTGGCCTCTTCTTACAGAAGGTGTGTTCCTGATAAGGGGAAGGGTACCATGCCACATGTTCAAGAATTATTTTCCAAAGAGAGTGGTGGTCTCAGTTTCTTAAAGATACTCAGATGCCTTTTCAGTTGCATCACAGAACATCTTTCATAGGCATCCTAAACTCCATGAACATTTTAGTGAAATTAAGGCTATGAATGGTTAACTATTTTTAAGTAGGACTTTGGATGACAAACTACCTAAATTACTTAAAAAAATTATAATCCAAGAATTTACTGCGATGGCAATAATTTCTGGCTTTCTAATACCAGTAGGATCGATTGAACTTTTACACTTCTGTAAGGAGTTACTTGTGTGCACAGAATGAGCTGGAGTAATCTTGAGGCACGATTTGCTAAGACAATGAAGCTAACACAGACATAGCATAATAGCGGGTGTCATTCCTTCCCTTTCTCTCCAATTTACTGCCCATTTTTATTCAAAATTATCAGAGGAATGGAAGTCTCAAAGACCCAAGGTTCTTACAAGTTTCAGGAATAGTAGCAGAAAGAAAGGGGAAAAAAAAGCTGAATTGATGCCCTAGTATGTGAGGGGAACACATAAACTTGAGCTAAACAATTAGCAGTCCCATTCTGTGAGTCTTCCAACAGGTAGGCCATGAGCGGCTGTAACATAAATTTCTTCTTGCACAAACTGTGAGAAGAAGACACCAGGAGGAAGATTGGGCTCCTGGCTTACCATAGCAGGAATGAGATTATTCTCATGAGATCCCCAGTGAGATTTTTCACAAATGAGAAACTGTTGTAGTGAAAAACCAAGGCAAAATGCAAGATCTGTAGCAGAGAATGGTTTCTTTTCTTTTGCTCCACTGATCCTAGTAATCTTTATGTGAAGTATCACATTGTATATATTCTTTGCCTAAAATAAAAATATTTATTTTGATCAAAAAGATCATCACTCAAACATGCAGGTGGAAAAAGTCAGAGAGATGTCAGCAGAGTGTGTTTAACTCTAATGCCAGAATTTTTTTCTTCCACAGACTGTAAAGTAAGAGTTCCAGCTAAAATGATCTAAAAAATGATAAAAGTTAAGCAGCTGGTGAAAGAAGACAAAGTCTCTGCCTCAAGTGGTAAAGGCTTTGGCCTTCAGGGGACAAAATGACCCTTAGTACAAAAGAGTGACTGCTGACTTTAAAGATGCAGAGCACTTAGCACAAAAGCATTTTACTTTCAAAGCTGTCATATCAAACAAACTATATCTGTCACGTTACAGATTAAAATGTTTTGCAAGATTAACAATTGGGCAATGGACATGGAAGGCACTGAATAATCATTTGTATCTGTACTTTACTTGTCCTTTGTTATCAGCCTGTACAAATGCTGAAGATCAATAATCAGTAATCAATAACCAGTATCACAGTCTGAAGAAAAACGAAAAAAAAAAAAAAAAAAACAACAACACAAATGCAAGACAGCTNAAAAAAAAAAACAACAACCAACCAAACCAAAAAGAAACCTAATATAAAAATGGCTATAACGAAGTACGTGGTGTGTACGCTACATGTTACTAGAGTAAATGGGAACTCAGCATTTAGGTCTGTGAGTTCCCACAATTCTACCGCACATTCATCATCATTTCAGCATCAGACTTTTGCGATTTCATGTTATATTTGACACATTTCAGCCTGAATATATGACCTAGATACCACCATAGAAATATATCACCTAGAGAATCCCACTTATGTCTCTTATGTATGGAAAGACAACATTCCAAATGTCAGGGAATATATATACCCTAAATTGTTCTTCTTATGGTAGCAGTTTGCGTCTCTCACTTTCATCTTTTCGTGGTGTGAGACACAGTATATATTCTCATTGGTTTAGCACTGGAGACTAGACTTGTGCAATCTTTACTTCTTCATCTGTTACTGTCTCATTGCAGGATCTTAAGTCACATATTCCCCTTGGTGCCTCAGTTTGTCCATCCAAATAAGCCAGTGATACAAAAAAATGTACAGCAGGAACAACAGATGCATTTGACATATGAGGGAAGAAGGTTTACTCATAAGATGGTGAAGTCCAGCATTAGGCAGAAAGTTCTGCAGCAGAAATCTTGCTTACAGAAGAGGGATATAAAATATAGGCACAGTAAGCAAATATATGTGCTGTGGAAAACTTGATTAGGAAGGATATTTGGTAAGTTATTAAGGCAATTATCTAATATGTTCTCCCTCACCAAGAGGAAACTCTGCTACCACACTAGAGCACTTAAGCACTCTCGTGAATGCAGAATTGGGTTCTCTCGGGTTCCCTGTTATGCTTATTTCCTTTTCCTTCACATAGAGTGTGCAGGACTGATTGTGAAAGGTGAAGGACTGCAGGAACAAGGATATTGCAGAGTTACAGGCAAGGTTCTGCCCAGTGTGAACAGTGAGGCTCTACCCAAGTTGCCTTCCTTCCACTGTTAGAAGTTCCTGAGGGCTGTGAAGTTGAGCCAGAGCAAAAATTGTTGTGAAGAGTGTAGTCTTTTCAGCAGGAAATCGCCAGTACATTGTATGCAATCATATATTCGAAAGGACGTATTTCCTTTACTGCTAAAGCTCTGAAAAATCAGTCTCTGACTGAAAAAAGAGAACCACTTTTCCCACCCCAAAATTGCAGAAAAACTATGGTGATAAATATTCCTCTTTTTTATCTAGGGAGTCCCTGTAATTTAATGGATATATACTTTCCCTCCCTCCCTCAACCACCTTTGCGTCAGCTTCAAGTAAGTTCCACATGTGAACTGTTCAAGGCACTGGAAGTCTAACAACATCACCAAAAAGCGACAGAAGATCTGGGGTAGGAGGAGGAGAAAAGGCAGATGTGGCTTGACAAGTGATGAGGAAATAGGCTTTCAGGACACGTAAACTCAGGACAGCTAAGCCGACACTGTATCCCTGAGAAAAAGAAGGAAATCCCACACCAGCCAGAGAACAGCATTACTGAGTTCAGTAGAGCATATAGGAGTGATCAGCAGGCATGCTGGTATTTCAGAACAGGCAGACTGAAGTCATGAGAATATGAAACACCATCTGAGAGGAGATATTCTGAACAAAATGCAAGGAAATCTCCATGGAATCAGCTAGGAGGCATGTCAGGAGCATGACCAGCAATGCTGGCTGGAGTTCAAAAGGTGCGGCTCCACATAACAAAAAGCATCCAAGTGTTACAAACATCTTTGGTCCTGCGTATGGATTGTAAATTAGTTTTTAATTAAAATTCCATGATTTTCACCCTCCCCTTTAATCATGAAACAGTGTACTCCCATAGCACCTACCACACGGAGTCGTGAAGTGCTCTGCACTCATTATGACACCCCTGTGAAGTGTTACCTTGACAGATGGAGATCTGAAAACCAAAGGCTATATGCTTAAGGTGATGCTACAAATTAGTACTAGATCTTACAGATTCCCAAAGCAACTCTTTAAAGCAGATTCTCTTGAACTACTAACTCAGATTTCTCTCACTGTTGTATTGGAAGAAGAGCTCTTATTTAGTTCTTGTTTCCTGAACATTATCACTGGACAGCATCTTAAAGCCAGTTACAGTAAATTAACAGAGCCAGAAAAGTGGACCTGGACAGTATCAAGATCACAGCAAATTACTGAGTGCTTTACAGCCCTCTTTTATTGCATTTGAAAAGGACGGTGATTCAAACATTATCTAAATGACAGGCAAAACAATCTTCTGTAGACCCAGACAGCTCAACAGCAAACAAGGCTTTCTGAGCAGGTGTCATGGTAGCTAATAAGAGAAAGGGGGTGGGGGGGGAAGTCAATATGTGAGGCTAGATCTCAATAATCCATCTTAACAGTGCTAGAATACCCTTCCCAAGGCCTGATTCTTCATTCCTTCATAATAGCAAATTCTTGCATTACTAACAAATGCAATTTAATAATAAGCTTCACAGCACAGAGTGTTTCTCCTAAAATGCTGGGCACTGATATAAAAAAGCCACGTCATAAATTCAGCTTCTCCTAAATAACAGTAACTTGCTGTAGGACAGTAAATAACTGTCCTACAATTTCAAAGAAATGCTTGAGACAAGAGCTGGCTGAAAATTCAAAACAACTACTTTTCATGAGAAATAACTAAATAAACCTTCAAATACTGTTTTCATTCCAGGGAAAAATGAGAGAGATTTTTCCCTCTCGAACTCCTGCCTCTCCCCAAAGAAAAGAGGCGTATGGATACTTAAGTGACAGTACCATGAAGGAAAACTACCACCTTCTGGCTCTTTCTTCCGCGCTGCAAGTAACCATCTGCATCTTCCAAGGTTATGCTTGGAGACTGGGATGCTGACAGGCAAATATGAATTTGGTATTAATGAGCAAAACGCTGCTGTCAGGGTTAGAACAGACAGAATCAGAGCATAAGAATATGGACAGAATCAGGGCGTGAGATAAATCACAGTTCCAGTTTGTTTATATCAAAGGACATGGCTATCTGCAGGACTCTTCCTGCTGTCTTCATTCAGCCTGGCAAGCTTACTTTAGCAGCTTGCTAAATTGCAGTGTTAGTACTTATCTCTGAGCATGAGCTGGCTCAGGGGAAGCTGCATGCCTGAAGTTAACCATGTACTTTAAAATCCCATCAAGTAGGTCCTCTCAGAGTAAATAAAGAGAATCATGCTTTGGGGTTCACATATCAAGCAGTTTCTATTCTCTTCTTGAGAGGATGAATCCTTTAACACCAGCATTTGCAGTTCCCTGGCAGGAGATGACGGCCAGGCCTCTGAACTTCCTTTATGGGGATAAAGGGAGGAAACAGTCCAGCACTGCTTTACATTGACATAGGTTTGTTGAAATATACACTTCAATAATACAGCCATTTCTGGCACCATTGTGCATGCCTAAGTCTGTATTTGTAGATAAAAGAGGGCCAGGACACTGTTTCAAATACTGACCATGCTATTTAAACTGTTAACGTGCTTTCTCCCAGACAATGCCTGGGAACGGAACGGCAGATGACAAGAAGAGCCAGGGGTGGTTCCCAGTAAGCAGACTGCAATCTTTTCAATCTGTTTTGGAAAGGAAAAAAAAGACCTAGTTGCATGGATGTGAGCTATGCCATGCTGTTTTGCATAAAAGACAGAGAACAGATCTCATACACTTCACACAGCAGCACAGATGTAGCTTGTTTTCTAGAATGTAATCTTGTGAAAGGACAATGGTAGCTACAATAAATTGTGAGAGAATGATCTAGAAACATTTCTTGGTCCTCTTCCAGGATTCAATTATGCAAGGTGCATGTTGCACTTGTCCGTCCTACCCACACTACCATGTCCCACAAAAAAGGAGAGCCGTACAAAAAAGGAGAGCCGTACAAGCTAAAATTATCAATTTTAGGTTGTAGGTTGAAAGCTGGTATGGAAAACTGTCGTCTGAAATATGTCTAAGGTAGTTGTAAGAAACTTTTAAAAGTGAGAAAGAATGAAAGCTGAATTAATCTCTAGAAAAAGCCATCACTATTTGATTCTAGGAATATTTAGTTAATTGGCACTTACACCTGGAGTTGTAAAAAGTTTTCAGAGTATGAAGCCGTAACCAGAGACTAGAAAGAGTCATCTTCCAATCAACACTAATGCCCAAGGCTTTACCTAAACTAATAATATTAGCTCCGGATTTTCAAAAAAGCTTTTGGACAATCAAGTCCTGCTAACTTTCTGGGGCAGTTTAACATGTACCCCCCTCCATTTCCTTGGAAATCGAACCCCCATCACTCAGCCAAAGCTGCTCTACCATTAGACTCTGGGCATTCACCACAGGCACTTCCTGGTGCCTCATGTCTTGAAGAATGTTTTATTGGGTACATTGCTCTTAATTTCTCCAAATCCAAAGAATTTCAAACATCACTCTAAAGAAATAGTAAAAAAAATATATTTTTTTAATATGGGAAAAATGATATTAATTACATACTCAGCCTGAACTAGTTACTCCAGTCCTATTAATTGTTCCTTCATGGACTATCATTATTGCTGCTGTTCTGTTTCTTACAGAAAGTTATAATGTATTTTCTTTTCTACCCCAAATCTCCTCGTCTTCAAAGGAAGTCATCACTACACCTGCTCTGGCTGCTTTGACTCCACTATATGTCCTAGTTTTTTGCTCTGTCCAGGAGAAAGGGATTGAAGAAGAAACAAAAATTAAAAAAAAAAAAAAAATCACCTCTAGAGTCAACAAGGGACTTTGGGGCATCAAAAAAGTGAAGAGGTGTCAGGTTCAGCAATGATTTCAAAGACAAATACAACAGCATGGTCAGATAATAATTCAGGTGCAACTGGAGATGTTTTCCATTTGTGGGAGATGGGAAGGGGTACCAGGAGTCTGGTTCCCAACACTTGCTAAGTATTTGTGGAGGGACAAAACTCAGTGACTGGACTGAAACATTAAGAAAACCAGGGACCACTGTGTGTAGATCCAAAACCTTTCCAGGCAGCTCTTACAGGGGGAGTTAGTCACCCACGTAGACAGAGTCTGCAGGGATATGGGAGGACTGGGATCTAATCTCAAATAGAAAGATTGCCAATATCATGTTGAAAAGCCAACACAGGATCTGTCCTTTGCCTGCTCAAGCTACTGTGTGCCCTAAGCCTGTGAGGGCGTAGGCACTAAAGTCATTGCCCTGATTTTTAGTACAATGAGGAATAACAGTACTGTAATACAGCAATAACACTGTAGGAGGTTACTATTTGCACAGCGGACAGCCTTTTGTAAATATACTGAGAGACAGATTCTTCCATGCAGAATTGCATACATAGTATTCAGTCAGTGAGACACCTCACACTTTCTGCCATTTAAACATACACTGCTTTGAAATCAAGAAAACAGCTTTCTAAAATGACTTACTGCTCAACCAGAAGCCCTAGGACCATTGCCAAGCATGGCTTCATAGCACATGTTATAAAGTCAGAGCAGGTATTTGAAGATTTATTCCTTTCCTGCCTTAAAAAAATAATCAAGTCTCTCACCCCCACCAATGACAACAGAGTTACCCCAGTTGCTGTGTTCTGTATAAAAATAATTTACTTTTCTTTTCCTCATTCTTAGGCATGTTGGAGGCTGTCATTCCTGTGATTCAGCCCTTCTCAGCTCACCTCACCACCAGCAGTGCTCTTTTTCCCAAGAATGGGAGTGGAGACGGATCTGTGCATAACTATCAGTAGACGCAGTCTTTCAGCAGCTGAGCTCAAAGAGCTATGAAACCCAAAATGTCCTCTTCCTCTCCAACAGAAGGGGAAAAGGAGAAAAAACATCTATTTATGGCTGCCAATGCAAAGGTCAATGAAAATAATCTTATTTGTTTCCATGGGTTTTGGGTAAGACCCACAGTTCTTTATTTTTAGGTATGAAAGGGTCTATTGCTGGCTGCTTAAAATATACTGTGACTGACCCCTCATCCATGGGACAATACTCCTCCTTGCCTCTGCTGCACTTTGACAATGAAAGATCCTTTTTAAGTTTTGTCCAGCACACACTCATTCTCCCCAACACACACTAAATACTTTGTTTAGAATGGTTTTCTGGAACAACATTTCTTTCCCTTCTGTGATGAAAAAGGCTTCGGTCTCCTTTCCCATAGCCCTCCCTTGTACAGCTGAGCATCTGAGCCTACTGCATTTACCCTGTCCTTTGGCCATATAGCTAGATGTCTCCGTGTGAGTAGACCATCATAGCCATGTATGCCAGTTGTAATGCACTCTACAAACCAAAAAAAATTGCTATCTTGCTCAAATCGCTGTCACTGCCAGGAATCTCCTTGGTCTTCTGTTGTGCCAGATTGGATAAAAAGCACCAGGTCAATAGCAGTCCTAACAAATTAGGGCCTGTTTTCTTTTCATTAACCGTGTAAAGAATTTGTTGTGTACTGCAAACAACATAGACAATGAACTTTATCAAAAAGTATCTTCCCATATATGAGAACAAACTTTTCCAGTCAAGTAAATATGCGTAAATAAGGTGCTGCTGTGAGAAGTCACCCGAGACTTTAAATCTAATCCATATTCTGCCTACCATGGCCGTTTTGCCAAATGGAAATTAGACACCCTGGGACAATTTTTGAAAACAACAACCATGAGCCCCCAGAGCATCTAAATAACATCTGAACGGATTTAAAGATTTGCCATAATTATAGTGGACAATAAATATCTGAGCAGAGTGGCAGATTTCTGTGGGACAGGAAGTGCCCATATTGGTAGCTGTCTAGGATTATATATCCCAGTCTTCCCCTTTTCAGACTGAGTGCTTATGTACACCAAGAATTTCTGTTCATTAAATACACTATTTCAATTAAAACTGCATCAAAAGTGGAAAGCACAGTTTATCCCAAAGTAGTTTATTCCAATCTGGTAAAAACAGATAAAACCAAATATTATAAAATAATTAATATCAAAATAATTATGCAATGTACCAGGGCCTTATGACTGGAATTAAAATAGCTTCAAGCATCCTCCCAACTTAATTGTTCTGTTTATGCTGTTAGCAGAGACAAGGAGTTAGTTTCCATGCTACTCAGAGTCTGTGGATCAGTCTCATTTTCAACAGTGGCCATCATTCTTAAGGAAAACTCCCCTTCTTGTTCCAAGATGAAGTCAGCTCCCCGCCCAGTCTTCCAGCCCTCCAGTATGTAAAAATATGTATTTTTTCTCCCATACATGTTCTGTCAGAGCACATTCCCACAGTCTGAAAAAACAGCTCAAGAGCTAAATCAAAGATAAACCAAAAATACTTTCACAATGAACTCTTTTAAAAATATTTTACACCAGGGATGGGACTGAAGCATTCCCTTGCAAACAGAGTATCAGTTCCTTTTCTTATTAAAGAAGATCTGAGCACCAACCAGTATTTCCTAGAGTTTCAAGTCATATTTTACTTCTGAAGAAAGGATCAGAGATGCAATTATTAGTGAGCAATTCTTGACAGCTTTCAGGAATCTCATCACCAAGAAAACTGAGATTAATAGGTCTGCTCTGATAAGTGCTAGGACAGCTGGATGTTACACAGAAAAAAGGGATCTGTTCCGATTAAATGAGGACATCTGGTCAGCTTCCGGTTGGAAATGGTTCTTCTAATTTTAATAACAATAAAAGCAATCCAATATATCTAGAAGACAGATACTCTAACGAGCCAGGCACTGAGTGTTGAAGAACTGGATGTCGCCTCAAAAGGAGATCAGTAGCAAAATCCACGGTCCAATGCCAGGGAACAAGGCAAGATCACAGCAACCTCCTGCCTGCAGTCCCAGCTTTTGCTACCACTGGCACAGAAAGTGAAGCTCCTCTGCAGGAAAGCTACTGCCTTGTCTCTTCCTCTCCTCCTTTGCTCTCTCTTCTCAACACAGCTTCACGTGGAGCAAAGACTCAGGAGACTTGAAAAGACATCTGCCCATCCCAGTCACATCACCAGGGGCCTGAGTCCTTGTGGCCAATGGGGAAAAATCTTTCAATCCCTACAAACTTTGAATTTTCAATTATGTATACATTTATTTTCAGGAAAATCCAGATCTACCTATTTTTAGGTGTTCTGCACTTAAAACACAGGGAGCCTGACAAAATCCCACTACTGACGGGAGCACAGAGGGAAGTGATTGCAAAGAAACATTCAACCTTCTTCAGTACAACAAACGCATGCACCAGGCCCTGGGGCCCGGGTCATAGTGGTTATTTGGCAAAAAGACTAGCAATATCATAGTGATTTACAATTCACCTCCAAAAAACCAGCAGCCACTCCCTCTGTAGCAGGAGAAAACAGAAAGTCCATAGAGAATAATATTGTAACTGTAAAATTTCCTTTCAGTAGGATGGTGCTACTTCTTCGTAGCATGGATGGCACTGACTTCCTCCTTCCTGCTCCCGCTGTGAAATCCTCAGCAGGACTTGGAACTTTGTCGATAAATAGATTACACTGTAATTATGTTATTTATATTTATGTCAGATCCCGTTAGAACCAAGGGAGCATAAGAGAAGATTGACTGTAGCTGCCTGCCATTTGTACTGTTAATTGTTATCAAGTGGCTTAAATCCAGACAAAATCATTTGAAAACATGAAAAAAATATAAATAGGAAAGCTAGTCAAGAGGAAGAGTCATTCTGTCTCGCGCACAGACAGGACAAGCAGGGACAGTATGAACTGAAGCCATCTCAGGCTGCCTGGAGGTCCCCTGCCAGTACTAACAGCAAAAAATAGGACTCATAACACCAACATCTGACTTCCAAGACTCAAGGCTGCATAGACTTCCGCTGGCAGCTGCAAAAAAGAATCAGAATTAAAAATACATATTAGCTAAAGCAGAGGAAAAAGCAAAGGAGAATCTCAAGGACACTGAAATTTTCCTGATGTCTGGTAGAGATGCTACTTTTTTATGAATGAGGGCTTTCTGGACTATTGCAGAACTGTGGAGTTATCACCACTGACCAGCACACATTGTGCTCAGCGGTACCTGGACAGAAGACAGAGGTGCTCCCTGGTTCAAAAATAAAAGCATTAGCACATGCAGGTGATCAGTTGGGAAAGGATCATAAAGGCCTGCTTCATCCACATTCTTTGCCTGCTGCCAGGATCAATCCAGCTAAATAGCTTTTGAAAACAAAACAACAACAACAACAACAACAAAAAAGTCCCTTCCTTAAGCTCTGCTTTTATTTCAAGTTGTAGAGAAAAAATGCCACACTGTGTTGGTCAGCACTGCCATTGTTTTTTATCCACTCAGAAACATTAAAATTCTCAGATTGGTGGCACAGAGCCAGCAATATTGAGACTGCAAAAAGGGAAAGGGAATGGAAATAGGAAAATCTCCACATAGCCATGTATATAAATAACCATAGCAAAGCAACACAACAGGACTATGTTTAGTTTCATGCTCCAGAGATCACTTGTCCATTCACCTTACTCTTCAGCCTACTCCAAATCCCAGTGTCCTGCTCAGGAATCTTTATCACTTCTGGGCCAGTGCAAGTCACCCACAGAGGACGGGATCTCCATGTAACAAGCAAGAAGAGGGCCCTGAACACCTGTTTTGTGTGGTAGGAAAATAAGGAAATAATAGCAATCTCATCTCACCTGTCTGATGCAAGCCTAAATTCATGCTAGTATCTGTGGAGAGGGTCATACTTTTTCATAGTACCCAATGCAACACCATTCATGGGAAGGTCAATAGCAGCAAGGCCAGATCATGTAAATGGCCAAAGTGGAAGACAAACAGCTCTGTAATCCTTTCCCTTGGACAATGCTGTAATACCATATCTCTCCTTATTTTACCAAATAACTCATAAATAAGCCTTATATTTGAAAAAAAACACAATCCAGTTTGATGTTCTTTAGTGCTTTGACTGGGTCAATGCTACCTTTGCATTTGCACAGACCTTTCCTTTCAGTTAAAAAAATGTTTGATTTCTAGCTAACTTTTCTAAAGCTAGGCTAATCTGTTTGGAACAGACCTCCATTATTCCCTCCTACCAACATTCCCACCTCTTTCCCTAGGGAATCTTTTAAGTTTACATCCCCCTGCAGAACTTTGAAGGCAGATAATCTTAAACCGCATCCTCTGGCAAGCTAACAGCTTGTTAGCTACCAGGATGTGAGCTATAAGTAGACCTTCTCTCAAATGACCTAGCACAAATTTATACCTGGTGATGGGAAGAATGAGAGCTTGCACTCAGAAATACCTAACTGAGCTGGAGCTGGAATCCTGTTTCTTCTTCAGATAGTAATCTTCATCTGTATAAAGCAAAGTATCCTGATATTGTGTGCTGGGATTAGAGGACTATCATGATGATCTGAAGGCAGAGCTGGGTAACTTTATATTTCCCAGGAGCCCTTAGAGACTCCTTAGATGGAACCAATATAGCAGATACTTTGTGACTAACAAAGAGAAAAGTCAAAAAGCCCCTGGAGTACTCTGAATATGTGATAAGAGGAAATAAATGGAGAAGAAATATGGGGAACAGGCAGGGACTTTGAAGAGAGGCTACAAAAGAAGCATGTCTCTAATAAAAAGGGTATCAAACTCAAAGAGATTGTGAGAAACAGGAAAGACTGAAAAACTTGCTGAATCTCATTTGTAAGGTGATCTGAAGGATGAGTTGCCAAGTCCTGTCAACGTAATTAGGAAATATGGCCCTACGTTTCATTCACATTCTTCCTATCCTGTCATAAATTAAAAGAGACACAGGAGGTATGGCACAACCACCTAAGAAATGTAAGTGTAACTGATGTACCTAGTATATCTCTACCATGAATGAATTTGAAATTTTCGTTGTAAAAATATACCATATATATAACTGCATATGATTCTCTTTCTTCACATACAGAGGACAAGATGCCTTCTGATGCCTTCACCTCCTAATCCTTTCATGATACATGTTTGGGCAGCAGAGCTAGTGAAAAAATCATTCACGTCATTTCATCAGAATATCTTACAGAACTGTGTAAGGCTTTCAGATGATGCTTCAGTTCAGGTTACTCAGGCTGAACATGGAACAAGAATATCCAGTCACCCTCTGAAGACCTCAGACAACATCTTTTTTGGGAGGACAATGTCCTGGGACAAGAGAAACACAAATTAGATTTCTCCTCTAAATATGGTAAAATTATAGAACCATAGGATCATAGAATTGTAGAATGCTTTGGGTTGGAAGGGACCTTAAAGATCATCTAGTTCCAACCCCCATGACTTGATCCAGAGTCCGCAGTATAAGAACTTTCAGCTACAATGCCAAAATCTGGGCAAATACACTTAGATGCCCATGGTTCCAGTTAGGCAGTGGTTTCCTAACACTTTGTATATGGTGATTTTTATTTTTTTCTTTCCTGAATCAGGATAACACCCCAAAGATCTCAAGAAGGGTGATCTTTTGCAGAAAAAAAAGATCTTTTTTCAGGAAATTAAGTATTCCATTTAAACCTAAAGATAAAAAAAAATAAATTCGAGTTTAGTCTTGAAAAAATGTTGTGCAAAGTGGCTTTAAACTGGGGAAAAAAAAAAATCCTCAAAACAGTTACGTCATAGTACAGACCATCTTGAAACTTTTTCCTCAGAATATATTTGAGTCTGAGTTTTTTCAGAAGCTAAACTTTTCTGTAACCAGTTGAAGTTTTTAAATCAGCATTTTTCAGAAATAAAGATAGAGGTCAGCAAACGTTCTCTAAATTGTAAAGTTGCCAGGCCAAACATGGAAGAAATATCAAGTGCTTATATTTATGAATTCCCATGACAGGTGCAGAAGAAATGTTTCAGAACAGAGTGAGAATGAAAAAGGATTAAAAGATTACATACTCATTTGTCAAAAATTAGGAAAACTTTGTTATTCACATTGCATCCTACACAATGGGGTGGGTTTTTTTCTGCTTGGAATTTTACTTTGAAAGCTGCTTTTTAAAGGTTCCACCAAATAGAAAGTCTCCAAAGATGAGTTTTCTATATTGCATTCAGTCACAAAATCACCTTAGTGTGAAATCACTGGCCACTCAGTTTTCATCATAATAGCCTCTCTCCTGCTCTGGTGTTCTGGGAGCCGCCACCCACTGCGGGGGAGTGGAACGCGGAGGAAGAAAAATCACTCCCCACTGAAGACATCAAGCTGCACGTGCAGAATTTGAAGCACTTAGGAGCTCTAGTCACTTCTGTATAATGTGATCTATTTAAAAATATGGTCACACAAGAATTTCACTGTTTTTGAAATTAAAATCTTAGTTAAATGAAAAGACAAGCTTGACAAAGGTACTGGATTGTGCTGCTTTGTTTAACAGGCTGTGGCAAGTATCCAAATTCCAGTCAGAATTACAGCAATCTCATATGCTGTCAAGAAGTATGACTTCTCTCTGACAGAACATACTGCAAATTTTATGAGAGATAATTGAAGCCAATTCTTGTAACATCCATTAGAGTCCCTCTCAATCTGTCTGTGCAAGGTCTAGAAGAGTGTGAGCTCTCACAGTCAATTACCCATATTGGTAACTAACAGCTTCCAAGTTCTCTGCTGTTTCCACCTTTAAGAAAGGCCTTTGTTCTATAGAAATCATTCCTGGCACATTTAAATCATTAACCTTTGCAAAATTTACCTGTTTCATTGTCTAGCAGAGAGAAACATAAAAATACGTGCCTAATATTGTAACAAGAATAAGCTGACTTGATGCTATATTTCACCTCACACAATGAAATGTTGGTGGAGAACCCTGTCCACCTGGCTTAGTAAAGTATGCAGAGGAAAACCAACCTCTACAATATTCTGCATTTTAACCACTTTATAAACTTACCATAATTAGAGGGTCTGCAAACTGAAGACAGGGATGGAGATGAAAGTTCTAGTACAGGCAGTATGAACAGCATTGTTGGGATGATCCAAGGACATATGTGGAAAGGTTTGCAGGAAAATGGGATCTTCTATATTAAAGCACCTCGTAGAGTTTAGCTCCAGATCTGCTATGGGTATAAATGAAACTATAATGGGTATAAACAAAAGCTACACTATCTCTGAATTTTAAGTCTTAGTATTCAGGATGCAGTTACACGCTGACACACTCTTGACCACTTTGTACTCCCGGTCCTTCTTCCCACCCCCCACAAACAGCTTGATTCAACGATCTGTGTGGCTACCTTGTAAGCTGGCTGTATGAAACACAAACACAACTCAAAAAACGATCTTCCATCTTTTCTCTACTCAGTGGATTTCTTGTATCTCATCCCCCTCAGATGACTCATAAAACAGAGACACACACATTGCAGAAAGGTTATAATAAGTGTTCAACAGTGTGATGTGCCTCAAGACACTACTACTGTTCTTGAGGAGATTATTTATTGGTTAATACACATGGTTCCCAGTTATAGGCACTACACAGGCCTGCAACTCTGCAAGTTACAAATTCTGATCTTAGAATTAACAAAACTGTGTTTCAATACATGGTACTGTATTTGCAAGTATGTTCTTCATATAAAGAGCCAAAGAGGGTTATCGACTAAACCTCAGACTTTCATTACTAGAAAAGAAAGATTCAAAGGAAGGAAAGAAGGAAACACAGCCAAGTGGCCACATCCTTGCCGGTGTATTTGGTTGAGGCATGGATAATCAAACCAGTCTAATTGTCTTCATTTTCAGTGCAAAACTCACTGCTTTAGGGCTCCTGGAAGCTCCCAGTTTAGGAAGCTGTCCAAACTGAGTATAGATACTCAGAAATACAGCAATGTAACTTATTTTGCAAGGAAGGCCAGAAGCTTCCTTTTGACTCTTCATCCTCTATCAAAGAAAACAAACAAACAAACAAAAAAAAAAAAACAAAGAAAAATAAAAATATCATGGCTATGCATAAATAGCCTGCCTACAGTGTAGTGCTCATTAAATCCATTCACAGAGATTGGCTGTAGTTTTTTTAAACTCAGTTTACTGAAGTCTTATTTCATGTACCTGAAGTCTGGCACCAAAATAGAACGAGGTTAACACACAGCAGCATTAGGTCCTGTAAGGAGGATTTTTAACACCAAAAAAAAATAGTTAAATATTGGAAAATTGATAAGCAAAAGAAGAAAAAATATTGTAGCAAGTGGCATCTTCCAGCTCATATCCTGGAAAAACAGTAACTTTTACAGATTTCAGGATCCTACAACATATTCAGCAGCCTGCTAGCAGACAGAGAAGGAAGAAAGGCGAGCAACACTGAGCACCTTTACACAGTGCTTTTGCACCTAAAAAAAACTCTGTCACAAGCGATTTTTTGGGGTCAATTTCTCGACCTGAACGTGCTCCGCTTTTTTCCTGCCTCTTTGAGGCAGAGACCTCAGTGATCCCCAGTGCCCCACTGGGAGCTAAACTGTGGACTCATGCACACGCACACACACACCCCCCCGCCACCTCCGCCAAGGCGACCCGGGCTCGGGAGCGCCCCGCAGCATCGCGTGGAGCGCGGCCCGGCGGAGCCGCC
>VYZM01014153.1:57399-120020 GCA_013398915.1 Dromas ardeola
GGGCTGTGATCCAATGTGTGCATAAGCAAAAGCCTGACATTTATACAGAAATCCTTACATGCCTTTAGCTCAAGATTTATTTCCTCACATGCTATCTTGAGCCCACTGCATTTTCCCAAACCAAAATTTCACCACACTGTTACACTGGCTATTTCTCCTTCAACGAAAGCCCTAAAATGGGGCTATGTCTCTCTTTCACCTTCTTAAAACCCATCTGCTATCTTCCTCCCTTTTACCAAGCAGGGTCTGAATCCACTTCTCCTTCCCACTCCACATTCCTGCATCCCCCAGACCTCTCTAACTCCCGAATCCTGCAGTATAAGCTGTGTGCACCGCCTGCTGTGGTATTTATGCCTGGCCAGCCACTCTCCAAGCCCTCAGGCCACCTTGTGCATCTGTCACCCACTCCTAATCCTGCGCAAGCCGCACAGCCTGCACTCCAGGCAGCCACAGCTCTGGCATCTGCCTCTCAGCGGGGGGGATGCCCTGCACCCTCACAGCAGAGAGAACAGCTACGAGCTCAGAACCAGCAGCGCTGGGGCCACGCTCCAAAAACACCCGCCACCTCTCAGCCCCTTTTGGGGAAGGCATGCTGCATATCAGCCTGATCCTGGTCGCGTGTGGGCCATGGCAGAGGAGGGGGCTAGAAACCATGGACAACACAGCAGAAAGGATGCTGGGTGGCCCTGCAGGTCTCCCACTCAAAGGCACCTGTGCAAGGCTGCAGTCTGAAGTAACTCTCCGCCTTTCCTTTCTCACATAAGCTGATCCTCCTTCCTTGCCTTGTCCTTGTTGCCCCTGGAGGGTGCAAGAAAAGGAGGGGTCTGAAAACACCCAAAGCCATCAGATCTAGCCTTGAACATGCACTGTTCCAAATAGTGGGAAAAATTAAAGGCTTGGACTTCACTACTGCTGTAGCCAGGGAGTCACTTTCAGTGCCCATCGAATCCCTTTGATGGAAACTACATGTGTGACTAAAAGGGGACTGTGGCAGATCTTAGCCAGCTTCCATTTCCTCTTCTCCACCTAAAAAATCATCAGTGTCCCTCATAGGCTGGTATCCTGTCTCTGGCAACAGGCAGCATCAGCTACCTGATGAAGGCTGTTTTGCAGTTCAGCCGTCTCTCGTTCACAGCAAACTCCAAGCGGTCCAAGGGAAAGACCCTATTTTCCCATAGATGACATCTGTGCTGGGTTGAGGAAAGAAGGAAGGACTGTGTTTTTAATATCTTAATATATAATAAGATACAATAATTTCTCAATGACAGGATCTTAAGACATCCTTCACTTTTTTATACCTTTACATAAAATATTCATCTTCCTGATTGCCAAATCTTTTAAAAGCATTCCAGTCATTGCCCAGCTACACTACTGCTTTTGGATACAATCATTTAATAAATTTTATTTTTTATGACCGTCAGAATGTGCCCAACTGAGAGGAAATGATATAACCAGGCTATGTGGTGCAGTGCCTGAGCAAATCCAAGGTCAGAGATACTAATCTACTGCAAGTATGGAGCAGGCTACCTGGCTGTAGCTCCTGAAAGCACAGTCAATCAGAATAGACTTTGCACATTTGGGAGCATATCAAGCCATAAACTTGGAGAGATCGCATATGCCTGGATCCCCATGGGCAATGCTGAACTGAGCAAGGCAAGGTCTAAAAAATAAAAACAAAAATAATCACACACGCACCCTTTACACCTCAGGATGGCGTAAAAAGTAAAACAGCATAAAAGGGTGGGTGGAGCCATGGGGGGGCGGTGAGGGCAGATTATTTAAAGAAAGTGATAAAAATAAAACGTTTTTTATTCTAATGTGGAGGTTTAAGATTTCACGGCAAGATATGCGTTGTATTCCCTTAAGGTTTTCCTTCCTTCATACAAGTACAATCAGACAATCAGTATGATCCTTGATTACTTTCCTGTTTGGGCTTCAGGACAACAAACTATACATTTATAGTAAGACAGATTTTTTCTATAGATTCAGGAAGAATATTAAAAAAAGAAGAGATTAAAGACAAGGCAAATCTGTTCTCAGCATTCTCATTCCCAATTTACAGATTTTAGGTTTTGTTTCTTCTCATTCCTCTCTCTCCTTTTTAATTTAATTCAAGCAGCATTAATCATCCTATTTCAAAAACATCCCATCAAAAAAAAATTAAAAAATCAAATGATATTTGTATCAGATTTAACTTCCTTTTCAGATATTTTGACAGACACTCTGGGCTTAATGTAGACTACTGCAGAATGATTTCTTGTTACCACAGAAAGCAAGCTGATTATGGTAGGTTAAAATGAAGGAGATAGGTCAGGCTAGTCTGACCAACTGCCTTTTTAATCAAAGATTTGCTCAATTTTGCTTTGTTTTTTTAAATGAATTTGGAGTCAACAAGAAGTATATGACTGACAGACTGTCAGCATGCCTCAGCACAGGCTTTATTTCAGCAGCAGCCAGATCACACCACAGAGCAACATCAGCATGATCCAGTGTCGGCAGGGGAAGAGAGTAGGGATGCTCAGTCTCCTGCCCACCTCCCCTATGGCTTTTCTGCCAGCAGGACTTCTGGCAAGAGTCAGCGATGCAGGCTATGGTGTGGCTGCACCACAGGGTCGCAAAAGCACTGATCAAATCAATTTATATGAGCCAGGGATTCTTAAAGGTGCGCCTCTGAGGAACATGGTGGGTCAGGGTGTGACAGACCCTGCTCCAGCCGCCTGTCACGTGTTCTCAGGCACCGTACAGAGAGCTTAACAAACTTGCAGTAGAGCAATCAGCCTGGACAGTCATCTTCACCCTGTCCTGTGCACAAACTTCATAATTTACCCTGATCCCGATGAGAAATTGGCCTAAGAAATAGGATGTAATAAACATTCTACAATATTTCTTATCATTAACTGTAATTTTAAATAACAACCTGGGTTATTTATGTTACTGCTTGTATCAAAATCTTTTAACAATTTCCTATATATCATTAAAAAACAAAAAAAGTCCTCTTATGATCTATATCTTTCCAACATCATTGGCCTCCTCCTAGTTTTTTGCCTTGCTTTGTTCTCTAAGTTAGTTTCTTGCAAACACGATTGTTCACTTTCTGCTCTGGGGATCATTTTTGCATTTCTCCCTGCATTCATTCCAGTGAGGCATGGAGTAGGCGCCATGGGGACTTTTCCCTCCTCTGCAAGGGGAGACAACACCCATGGACTTCAAGAAACATGAATCATAGACTTGTTCAACACCTGGGGAAAACTAGGAGCTGGAGGAGACAGGAGCAGTAGAATGGCTGTCAAGGATGGGAAGCAAGGAGGAGAGAGTGTACAAACATATGGGAAACTAGTAAGAAACTGGAGGGGGAAGAAAATTATTGAAGATCAAATGACGGAAGAACAGGAAGGAAAGACTGAGAAGCAAGATCAAAAGGCAGAAAACAATCTGGAGGAAAAGAGACAGGCATTTTTAGCCTTTAACAGAAGCACGGAGGCTAAAGTTTACCCATACTCAGTACTCAAGCTCTTACTTAAAAGCTCTTCCATCTACTGATGTAGCCAAGCTGTAAGTGAGAACAGACAAAAAAGATGGTGATTGTTTCTGAAAGAGAAAAAGAGCTATTGCTATTGCATTTGGTACCTCTTCAGTCAGCCTCAGAAGAAATAACAAGGGCCATGGTACAGCACTCAATCCCTCAGTTAAAATAGATATGTCACGTCAAGTCTGGAGAAGCTGTTCCATTTTGACAGTATTAGGAATGAAAAAAAGAAAAAAGACCTACATGATCGCTTATCTCTATATTCCAATACAGCTTAGGTTTTTGTGTTAGTTTCTAATGCTGGATCCTGCTAAAACTTGCCTGAAGGTGGAGTGCTCAGGTATAGTTTGAATCCATGGGACCAGTCAGAGCTCCAAGCACTGGTCTTAAGCCATCCTTATCTAGATAACTTATGAATGGGAGTTAGAATTGTATATTAGAAACACACAAAACCATCACTGCAGAAGATACCATAGAAAATGCTGATAAAGAAAAACAAAAGCCTACCCCCTAATCCTACCACCTCCCCAAAGAAAAAACACAAAGCTTGAGGAAACCAGATACTTTCCATAAAACATCATACCTAAATTAATCACCAAATTCCCATCCAGAAACCCCAAGAGAATTTTGAGATTGCCTTAGTCTTGACCACTGTCACCAGATACAGAATCCGACTGAGCTAACACAAAGCGCATGTGAAGTAAGTAAATGACACTCCATATGGACATGGCAGCGTATTGATGCCGTGCCAGCTGCTAACACCACAGCACGTGTAGTAGAGGGTATAGGCAGGTATAGACCTGGAAACATAGCAGGGCTGGTTCTCCTGGCACATGGATAATCACCTAATTCTCCCAGGAGCTGATGATGAGGAGGTTACCTTGCTGCTACGGCAAGTAGCAGCCTTACCAGTTCCTGCTGCATTTCACTGGGTAACAGCAGTGCTAACAGTACCCAGCGAATGTACTTTGCAAATGAAGTTGAGAGCAGCTACAAATTTTTATTTACATATCCTTGTAAAGTTTGCTTGCAAAATTAAATACCGCCTCCAGATACATTTATCTTTTTCAAATTAAAAAGCCAGTTTGTCACACCACTTGACAAAGTTGACGGCCCCTACCTTACACTGACAGTGCCTTCCTCATTGGCATTCCTTCCTTTTATAAGCATCTTCTGATTAGCACTACACACATTCTAATTTACTAATAAAAATAATAATAATGAAGTAAATAGATTTATCTTATAAATTGGCTTCAATATGACATCATGTTGTGGTTTATTACCTCTTTTTTGCATTGTTTTTCTTCCTCAGAAGGACACAATACCTGATTATCTCCATACACATCTATAGGACTAGGACAATAAGTGACAAAGCCTTCACCTGGAGTCACAGGATTTAGCAAACCCGACTGTATTGCTCTGAAAACTGCACATGCTGTCCCAATCTTAAGATATCCATGTGCTTTATTTATCTTGAGTGAGATTCAACTATTGCCAAGAATAAAAATATTTTAAAAAATTAGCCAAACATGGATGTAAGCATGTCAGCTTTGATACTAGACACTGGAGTTTCCTAGAAATTAATCCTCCATTAAAACAACAGATGGCCCTCTGTGTTCCAGAGGCTCAGAGCACACATGAGGGGCTGGGTGACTGATGGACTTATGAATGACTGGGTCTGCATAAACCTTAAGTTGGATTAGTATAAGCTCATGCATATCAGAAATGGTCTGCAGTATTGACATTTCATGTCAGCTTCGTGGAGCCAGACTTCTTTCAGCCCCACACAAAATTGTGTCACGTGTAGGGGACAGTGTAGGAATATTTAGGAATAAACGCATCCTGGCAGCTTTACTGACTGCTTTGATGCTTTCAGCCAGCAACGAATGAACACCCTGCTGATTCATCCTTTAAATCAGTGACAGCTACTTAATTAACAGGACCACAGCCAAGCTGCTTAGGACTAGCACTGACCCTTCTTAAGGAAAGGAAAGTTGTACAACACATTTTGAAGGGCACCTCCTAGCAAACCCATGGTTCCCCTTTTTCAGTGAGCCAGGTGAGGTACGGTAGCAGAGATAAGCACAAGCTGTGCCTGCACTTACAGAGCTAAGCAGGCTGATTAGAACACAGACGGCTCACAACCTTTTCCTACCTGACACCATTAGGCACACAGATATTCTCTCTCATGCAAAGCCATGATTCTCCATGGACTTTTACAACCAAATAGTTGTCTATTACGCAAATGCTTTTGCAGTCCAAAGAGTATTTCCAAGAGTTGTGAAGTGTCAGTCAGTTACAAGCTCTTCAAAGACTATGACAGCCTCTGCTGTAGACCATTAAAACCTCCTTTGCCCACCTTTGAATAGTCTTCACCTAAACAATTCTTAAATGACATGTGCAAAACCTGTCAGCTGCACGAAATGCATGATTAAGGTCCAAGTTACTCAGGCTCCAAAGATACCTTGCTGAGGGGGTGAAAAGCCATATAACTCATCTCAGGCCTTACAAGCTCCAGCAGAAAATCCACTGAGCCTGAAGAAGTTTTGAAGTCACGTCATAAAAAGCCCCTGTGCTCATGTGAAAGGTGTATACAGGCCAACAGAGTGCGTAAAAACTTCCCACCCTTTGCACAACTCCTCACAGTTCATTTCAGAAGCAGGCTGTTACAGGACAGATGGGGTCAGCAAGCACAGAGAAGAGGCCAGGGCCATGGCGTGACGATGTTTGTTAGCAGCGTGACATTCAGTCAAGCACTTGTCAAGATCGGTAAAGGGGGCAAAAGGAGGCCTCATCTTATTAAGTTTACAACCCTGGGCAGAATGAAAACAAATTGTTTCCAGATCTTTTTCTTCATTCTTTTTAAAAACTGTAACCTTTAAATACTTGCACTTAGAATGGCTTTGAGAGAAGCTCTGATAATGATAATAAAAAAGAAAGTGTAATAATTTTTCATGCAATAATGTTTGGTTGTTTCTGTACTTCATCAAGAAAAGCACAGAGTTAACCTTAGCTTTTATGTGCACAAGCACAAATATCCTCAACCTCACTCCCTGTCTTCTTGCTCTCCACATGCTTATAGGGCACACAGGGGGAGGTGAGGGAGAACAGCAGTTTTTTCCACTAAATACCTTGCCATAAAACACAGAAGCTCACTTTCTTCCACAGCTGATAAAGCAAAAACTTCCCTGTACCATCTGCAACTCATACAACTCCACATCATATTCCCTCCCAAGAACAGAAGCCAGAGACGTTCCTTTCACCCGTCACTCTGTAAAATTCTATAAAATACTGGCCACAGCTGCCAGCAGAGCACTCCAGTCATACCACTTCTCCGACAAGAGAAAAAAGACCCAGAAAGAAGGGCAGAAACTGAAACTGGGATGTGAGGCACTTAAAGAAAACAAACCAAAAAAGAATGCAAATTTACACATTTCAAAATGTGCACTTGCCCCAGGGACACCCCTGTTGCCCAGCAGCACTGGGGGTGCTTTTACAGCTGCCCACTAAGAGGTCAGTTCCAAGAGGGGACCTGGCTGCAAGGATTTATTCGATGCAAGAGCATTTGGGGTTTCACCCAGAGGACAGTAAGCGAGCGAGCTGCTCAGAGAACGCCTGCAGCTACTGGTCTGCCGTAGGAAGCTGCGCTCAGGACAAGCCGAAAGCCTTGGGGAGCTGCGTTTGTCAGATACGTTGCAGGAAACACGATGCAGGGGAATAGGCTTGGCATGCTGGGCCGGGGAGCTGCAGTGCAGCTGTGCGGCTCCCTGCCCTGCCAGCCTCGCTCGGAGATTTGTTTGCAGCTACTTTTCAGCTACGCTGATCTGCCGCCAGCACCACGTGGGAGCACGCTGTCTCCTGACGCAGATACCTCTCAATGGGCCTTTCATCTTCCTGAAATTTGGAAGGGAAAGAACACAGAGAACAGTCCTTTTGACATTAAAAAGGGGGGAAATGTAAGTTACCAATTTATTGGAGAAAAAGGAAACAAACGAACAAACAAACAAATTTATCGCATCCAAACTACCACAGAAGACAAATACTGGAGGACACACAAGCACCACCAGAAGTCAGTGATGCCAGCGGCCTGAAAAAAACCTGAAAATAGAGGCAAAAGATAATCTATTTGATGAACTAGCAGCAGAGTTTATTTTTATTGCAAAGAAACTTTGTAGTGGCAGAACACAGACTGTCCTGCTGGCTAAAGCCCAAATATTTCAGCACGAAAATAAGCTGTAGTTACCAAAGCAACCAAGTATCTCAAGACCTGAACTCTGGCATCGCACCACTCACATTGCTATAGGACAGAGGACTGGTGGACTTGACCATGATATGTGACAGCTGACCCCAGACTTGTACAGGCGGAGAGTCTGTCTCCCTTCACACTGGATATCATCCTAGATTAACTTTTGTGCAGTTTGTAGATGAATGTTTTGGGAGACGTCTGTCACAGAGGATGCACATTTTAGGGAGGACATATAGTTACTACAAGCCCTGCTAGTTGGACAGCAAAACATACAGATATTTTCTGTAAATGCAAGAAGATGTTAAGGAGGATTTTAATCAGCCCACACAGGTTAGAACACAAATATTTTTAAATTGGTTATACAGACATTTTGGTCTTTATTAATGAAAATCTCATGCACTTCAGAATACTTAGTAAAACAAAAGCCACTCTGGAATGTTCGTCAATGACTGTCAGCTGTTCTAGTTAACCTTCTTCACTCATGCAATTAAAACAAAAAATGGCATGCAATTTAGGAGCAAGAGCAAAGCAAAGAAATTAACAGTTCACAAACAATCCAGAGGCTGAAAATTATTTGTCTGAAGTATTTGGTGGATGTGTATGTTACATGCAAAGAAAATGAGATCCAGAATAATTTACTATGATCAAAAAGGAAGAAATACAGATAACAGATCTTCAGTTATGGGTTACACAGCAGATATTGATTCCTGCCTTTGTTGACTGTCTGTTAGATTTTCTTCATGCCCACCCTTTCACTTTTTATTCTATCTTCTATGTATGGGAAAAGCTTCCAGTCATAATGTGAAAATCCATTGTCATATCTTTCTTCACGTATCTCTATAACACTTAGCCCCTACTCTATCCTTTCTAAACAAAGGACATCTAGTGTACCATGGTTGCTGCTCATTATACTAATCTTAATCAGTTCACAGCTACCATGCAGTCCTCCTGTCAGTTTGTCTCTCACTGTACATCCACACAGCAAGAGCTCTGGGGCAAGGAATATTTATTATCATATACCAGCACTGAGCCTAGCACAATGGAGCTCTAATATTTGATGTATCTAGATGCTACCAGATAAACAAGGAAATCATTTGACATAGCTTTTGTCACTATCATTAAATCATCTGAAGGAGTTTGATTTCTAAAAGCTCAGCAGCACAACTCTGCTGTTGTCATCTGCTATTTTTGTTTGCACAAAGTGCTCTGCATCAGTACATCAGAGGCACAGATGTTGCTCCACTGTTTTTAGTGGAGTCAGCCCTCACATATCCAAGAGCAGGTATTAGCAAGCAAATAATACTTGGGTTTTATTAATTTGTTTGTGTGTTGGGATCTCATATGGAAGCTTAAAAACACATGCACATGGCAAAATAAACTTCTAAAATAAAAGAGGCAGCAAATGTTACAAAGGCCAGACTTTGAGCTAGGACCAGGAACTCAAACCCTAGTGGAAAGGAAAATGTTTTTCAGTTTCAGTTTAAAAGGTTTAACTTAAAACCACCTTTATCATCCTGATTTTGTGGCAAGCTGCTTCAGCCTGACCTCTTCCCTTGGTTGGCTCAGACTCATGTTTGCAAAGGGAGCATTTGCCCTGCAACAATGCGTGTTAGTTATAAAGCACTCATCAGCTCCTGTGCAGTGGCTGTAACCAGCTGTGATTGTCTGACAGTTTGCTCAGATAGAGAATCATCCACTTGTCTTAAAATTTCTCGAGAGCTATGTCCAAGTTTTCCACAGTGTATTATTTCAAAGGAGATGGAGACTCTCAGCCATTCATCAGATGGTTAGTCTTTTTGTCTGCTGGTATTAGTGGTCAATGCACTGCTGAATCAAAGAACACCTAACTAGCAGCTTGCTTCTGCTGTTCTGAGGAAGGGGAGCAGCAGATGCTCCCACTCACCTTATTGGGAACTGAAGGCAACATCCACGAGTAAAGCTTTACAGATGTGACTTGGCCTCTCCCTAGAGCACCATCATCAGCTCTCCAGGAGAAGCTAAAGCTGTCTGATTGTGGTTAGAGGAGCACTGGATTTACAGCACAGTACAGAGCATGGTGAAGTCAGACCACAGTTTTCACAATAGACCAGGATTAATCTCTAGTCAAAATTCAACCTGTGAAGCTTGGACCCACAAGCCTACCCCACCAAATGATCCCCTTTCTACATCATTGGCTGGCTAAGGGGTTAGAGGCAAATGACTGCCAGAATCCAATCCATAACATTGATATCATACTTGGAGCACCTTGTAATGAGTGCAGTGCCTTTAAAATAGCTCTCATTTAGAAATGTATAGTCGTCATTCAGTGGAGAGTTAGAAAAACAGACCCTTTAGGTATTAGGACCCTCTAGAGAAACGTGAAGATTTGGTTCCATTTGAATTTCACTCGTAAGAAGAACCAGTCTGCAGAGTAATAAAATCCCCTCCATGTACTATTGCTAGGCCTTTAAAAAGCACTGTCAAGGCTACTTATTGTTTATGTTAAACAGCATGTGTAACCTTCCTGTGGCCAAACTGAACCAAACAAGTGTCTGGGGTAAGACAGTCCGTGAGTGAAACACATTGTCATATTGGGAAGGAAAAGACACACTGGAGGGCTGGGCTATGCCTTTCCTGTGAATGGGGCAGTTCATGGCTCTCGTGCTCCAGGATCCCACCAGTGGGAAATCATGCTGAAAAAGCACAGCCATACCAAAGCCCAGCTATTCTTTCTATTCAAACTAGCCTTCCCACATCACCTTCCATCTGACAATGGATCTGAACATATTCACATTCTGGATTGTTCTCTCCTATCCTTACACTGACTCTACTGCAGAGGATGACTTTGTGTCCCAGTAAAAAGCCAAACAACCACAGAGGGCAGGAATATCTTTCCCACTAGGGAAACTGGGGGTTCAGAATGCAGGATTGATGTGGCAGAACTAGATACAGAAGCAGCCACAGAATTTCTGCGTGGGAGTTCCCACCAGGATTATTTTTATTCAAAAACCAGAGTTAAGCAAGGAAGGCTTCCTAAGAGCAATGAGGACACAAGCAGTATCTCCTCTGACCTGACGATAAAACATGTGCCATTTGTCTTGAGGTGAAATTTGCAGAAAGAGGATTCAGACATTGTGACATTGTGCTCATATGCAATGACAGAAGCAACCACAGAAAGGTTTATCATTTATCATGTCTGTGGTTGGACTTTCTCAGTCTTGTGCTGGCTGGCAATTTCCAACTTTTGTGATGCATTCTCTTTGTAATGTTTTCAGTTCAGCTCCATTGAACGCCTTCCCTTTCTAGATTATTCTACCATTTTGTTCTCCTCATCCCTTTCTCTTAGTTTTTTTCTTTCATCCTTTCAAAAGCAGCACACCTGAGGTTTCCTGCCAGTATACTCTATTAATTCTGTGCATGCTATACATATTACCTGTCTTGGGGGCCCAGACTTCCTAGGTGTCCTCTGCAGGGACAAGAGCAATAAAGGCATTGCAGAGCACCATTCAAACCCACCTGAGAACAAAACTGCCTCCATACATGCCTGTTTCTCACAGCAGTGACTGAAGAGGGGTCTAAAGGTACCAGACCCCCCAAAGTGGTATCAGGGAGCAACAGGAACAGGGCTGCTCTATGAAGGAAAGCAAGCAAGAAATCAAGAGTGACCACAACATGGGCAGATGCAGAACCCTCATGACCCACAGGGCCTGAGGGGGGTGAGTAGAGCAGGGGTTGATAGCAAGAGGTTCCCCTGATGGTCCTGTGATCATCAGACAAGGTAAACAAGTCAAGTCCAAGGTCAGTCCTGAAAATCCACTCAGTAGGAGAGGGCTGCTTAGGGCAATGAAAGCCAATTAGTGTGCTCAGGGTCCTGATAACTAACCACCTCAGTCACGTGCCCAGAGGTAGGTCCTGTGAGAATCAGGCTGTGTGACTTGCTGTCCTGCGTGCCGCAGCAAAGCTTCATTAGTGGCTGGCACTTGCGTTGCAAGCACAATACACAGCAAACAAGTGCCAGAGCCCAGAGTGCTGCCCCGCTGCTGGGAGTCTGGCTGGCTGCAGCTGCATGGTGGCTATGTTTGTGCCCTGTCTTGTGCCCCCACAATCCTCAATCACTGACTCGACCTTCTGGCTTGATCTTAGACCTGCCTCATCAGAACAGACCTGCTGGGTGATCACTGGATTCTTGGCTGACCCAAAGATCTTGATTATCAGCACAGGTCCTCTCTGATCTTCTTGTCTGCATTGGTGGGACTGTGCCCTCATCAATAAGGGGGCCACTCCTGCCTGCCTTGCACGGCTCGTAGGTCCCCTTCCCTCATAGAATCATAGAATCATTTAGGTTGGAAAAGACATTTAAGATCACCAAGTCCAACCATTAACCTAGCACTGCTAAGTCCACCACTAAACCATGTCCCTAAGCACCATATCTACATGTCTTTTAAATACGTCCAGGGATGGTGACCCAAGCACTTCCCTGGGCAGCCTGCCTTGACACTCTCTGACACCAGGCAGAAAAAAAAAGGTTTCTGGAATTCTGGAAACCACCAATCAAAGGTAAATTCCCAAAGATTTTCTCACCCTACCTCTGATTACATCATCCATTTGTTCACACAGACTCACGCAGACACGCACACATCTTAAATACATTTCAAAGAAATTACACACAATAGCATGTTGCATAGAGGGTATGAGCCAGTCTCATGCCTTATGGGAAACTGGAACACCAAAGGAGTAAGTAAACTGCCCTGTGTGAGAGGTTCTCCTGCTGCCCCACGATGAGGATTGTAGTCTAATGAGATAACTCAGTTCTTTCTGCCCTTTCTTTTCAAATTAGATTTTGCACACAAACCAAAGAACTACCTAAAGGAGGATGATAACATTTCTCTTTTTTTGCAGTTCCCAGATACTTAAATTACACTACCATAAATCCCTTCATACCCAGATAGAGTGGTTATAAGAAATGAAAGAAATCAGATTCCAGTAAAGCTTTTATTAAATTTCACACAGAATCACACAGAATGGTTCGGGTTGGAAGGAACCTTAAAGATCATCTAGTTCCAACCCCCCTGCCCTGGGCAGGGACAACTCCCACTAGATCAGGCTGCTCAAAGCCTCATCCAGCTTGGCCTTGAACACTTCCAGGGATGGGGCATTGACAGCTTCCCTGGGCAACCTGTTCCAGTGCCTCACCATCCTTACAGTAAAGAATTTTTTCCTGATATCCAATCTAAATCTACTGTCTTCCAGTTTGAGGCCGTTACCCCGTGTCCTATCATTACACTCCCTGATAAAGAGTCCCTCCCATCCTTCTTGTACACCCACATTAGGTACTGGAAGGCTGCTATTTGGCCCATCTAGGTTTCCCTCTGAAATGGATAGCAAGATTACAGAAGCTAAAAGCTCTCAGGTGATGGATTATAAAGAGATGCAATTGGCACAGAACAGGAACCAACCAAAAATGGTCCCTTCATACCCAGTGTGAGGAGACTGCTGAGGGAGAAAAATCAGAGCATCAGTTATCCTTCCCTGCCATTTTAAATTGGCTACTTGCATCACTTTCATCAACCTTCTTTCAGATGCTGCCGGCCCCCACTGATCCAGACAAAGTCTCACTCATACAGGGAATGAGGTTTGACTGCAAAATGAGCCACCTAAGAAACAGATTAGTCACAGGAATTTGCAGAAACTAACCACAGGAAGGAACAACCAAATAAAATACAAAGGAAAAATACATTACAAATAAGTTAAATGGGAGCTGCAGGACTCAGAGACTGCACACTGACTCTCGGTATATAAAACTATGCAAATCTGAGGTAGTTGCTGTTGGTCAGGTAGTAGGCTTATCTCCTCTGAGTTCATCAACATTTGTATGCATGTTTGAGAAGGAAGATTTTCTTTTTAAACCATTTTAATCACTAAAATTTGTTCCATTGTTCCATTTTTATGATGACAATGAGGAAGAATAGAATAAAGGTTCCTAATATAGACGTTTTTCTGTTAAAACTTGTCCTTCAAGCTCCTCCATCCTGCCAACTGCTACTTTCCTAGCAATTAGTCCTAGCAATTTTCCTAGCAATAAAGAAAACCATTTCAAATTGCTGGGGTATGTGGGTTTATGGATATTTTTTTTGAGTGGAGAGACCTTGAACAGTAATGTGTGCAGAATCCCCAGAGGGAAAGGATAATAGAATTCAATTTTTTTTTTTTAAATTCCTAGATTTCACATCTACATCATATGCATATTAGATAATTATGACAAAGAGTATTAAATCATATGGTCAAGTTCCAGCACACTTCCCATTCATTACTTTTGAAAATATTCAAAATCATTACAGAGAGCAAGCAAAGAAAGCTTAGCATAAAGCGATTTCTTATAGTTAAAACTAAGATCAATTCAATAATACAATCCTGAAATTAAAAATATGTCTAAATAATTAAAAGCAAATAAAAATTAAGAAGGCAACAGATAAACAAGTCTTTTTCCTTTCAACCCAATAAGACCAGCCATGGTGTGTTCCAGAGTTACACACAGGGAAGATTATCCCAGATGTGTCCTTGCTCTTGTGATCAGCAGAGTGAAAGTACCAGCAACTGCCTGTCCATATCTGATTCTCAAATATATGTAACCCTCATGCCACTTATTCCCAGCGTTTTCCTGCTCGCTTGTACCCCTACAACACGGTAGCAAGAAGGTGTTATAACCAGTGGACCAGCTATCTATATTTTGTCTGTCATTTTCAGTTGTATATTTCTCTCCCGGAAGAGTTTGCCTCCACAGCATCTTAGAAACCTCCGCAGATCAGTGTAAGGGCACGCTACAACTTCACTAGAAAACAGCAATCATGTTGCAAGACTAAGGAGGAGACTACACATGTCATTTTTCCAGGCTCCCTTCACATTCAGAGAAAATTGAAGAAGCAATTACTGTCTCAACTCAAGGGTATTTTTTGTGATTTGTTTACTACAGAAATAAGGAACCAGAACCTAAAGGCTTCTTTTCACCCAGAATGCTGTGGCCAAGAGTAAGATCCCATGCTGCTAGTCTGTCATTGCAAAGTGTTGTGTGACGTACTGTGACTGTTCCCCCCGTGGTGAAATGATTTCAGAAAACTACCTTCTTGCTGCAGAGGTTATTTTCCCAGGCTACGTTCCTCCCCAGACTCTGAAACTCCCAACATCTGGCTGCAAGCTCAGAAGAGTCATACAAGCTTTCTTGGAATGAATGTCAGACTTTGGAACTTGCTAGGGGAGGATAGCGGAATACTGAAAATAAAAAGCTCTGCCTTCAGAAAAGAGAAAGGAGAAAGAAATGGGAAGGAAGTAAGAGGGGAAAACAGCAGCACGCTAACTAAGAGAAAGAAAAAAGATTCCTTCTAATTTTATTAAACCACCTGCTTTAAGGTCTCTCCTTAGTAGAGATCAGCACTAGCCTTACACGGAGAATCATAACCCACATCCTTCTCCATCAAAGTATTTTCATTTTCCTTGGGGCAGAAGTATGGAGTAGAGGAATGTCACATTTGAACAAGAATGCTGAATCCTACATTCACCTAAGTATCTACACACAGGCAGGAGGGCAAATAGGCTTCAGGTTCATAGAGTTGAAATTTTGCACTATTTTACCCCATTCTGTTCATTATAGTAACTGCAATGCACCATCATTAGAACTTGCAGAAGGAGGTAAAGCACTTTCACTAATAAAACTGGTAAATCCCCACCAGTATTATGGTGGGAAGCGAAGCTTCTTCATCATGCTGCTCACTGCAGGACAGGGCAGAGGGTTTCCTGACAAGTTACTCTGCGTTAATTTCTCTGTGATTAACTCTAAGGAAAGAATGAGAACAATTACGAAACTCAGAATTACTGAGCAGGATTGATGGTTAACATTCACAGGCCACTGCTTCTTTCCCCAGACACTGCGCTTTTCTAACCCACACACACCTTGATCTTCACAGGCCACTGAGGCTGTAAGTGTGAAGTGGAGTCATCCTGATTTACAGCAGCTAAGCAGCACTTCTTTGTAGTCCTCTCAGTTGCCATTTACATAGCAACAAAATCCCTTTCTTCACATTTTACACTTATCCCAAGGAGAGAAATTACAGCTGATTAAAAAAAACATGGAAATATGCTGGGGGTTCTTTCATCTGTGAAACTTGACAATAAGCACATGTGAAACACTGCTGCTGGAAAGGAAAGAGTGGTTTACTCAATATTTTAAAATGTTTCAAATCTGAGCAGAATAAAGAGGGTTTGTAGCCATGGTAACTTCCACATTAATTTTTTAAAAAAACTATAATATCTCTGAAGATTTGTGACATGATGCAGCAAGCATGTCACATCGTGTAGGCTTATGTTATGTCTTGAAAGCCTGAATGACTTGATGTGACCTGGCATGATGCTATGGATATTTAAAAAATTTCAAGATAAACTGCAGTTCTACTGGTAGGTAGAAGGGAACAAGTCTTAACATAAGGCTAGAAAGTACACAATCAAATTACAATCTTAAATAATTCCTTAAAAATTATCCATTTGCAAAGTCATTTCACAATGTGGAAGGTAAAAAAAATTGTGGCTGCACAGGAAAAAAGTCTTTAGCCATCTTGTGGCACCTGGGACTACACAATTATTGTAGTAAGTGGGCAATGTCTTTTTTCAGAAAACACAAAGACACTGTAATTATAAAGATGCCTTGCAAATTCAAATTTAACTACTGGAAAGTTAATATACATTGCATTTTTCCAGTATTTCAGGTGTCACACTTGGAAATTCAGAGTGCTCATTTAAAATGAGACCATAAAAGCCTCTTGCTTTGATTTTTTTTTCCTATTTTGAATAAAAATTAAGACTTTAAAATAACTTTTGAGCATGTGCTCTTGAAAAATTATCCTTTTTGCCATCATTAGAGCTTCAGACACTGGATGAGACTCCTGTTTCAACTATTGGACTAGGCATAATATGTGAGATCAGGTGATTGCTAGTCAAAAAAGAAAATATGATACTCAGGGGAAACACCAAGGGAAATATGATGTATTTTTATTTTTTAACTACATCACCATGCTTGGTATTCAAGAAGTTCCAACCCCAAGAAACATCCTAGAGAAGAAACCATCCTCAAGGGCTGATCCTGTAATCTAATGTGGGTTATTAGACCCATGCATTGCGATAACATGAACTATCTGTGACACAGATGTAGTATTTCCAAAATAGCATTTGTCATTACATTAGAGTAGGCATCAGCTTGATGTAGAACACTTTTTGTTTAGTTAGTATTTTGCAAGTTGCCTGAGAAGCAGTGAGATATGAGAGACCATTTGTAAACAGTTCACATCTTAATGAAAGCAGTATTTCATGGCACAAATTAAAAACACTCCTGCAGCACTCTTATAAACAACAACAGCAGCTTTCTCCCCCAAAATAGTGGTAAATCAGTTCTAAGAGAACCATTTTACAAAGGAGATACTAGGCAATCAGTTTGTCCAAGAATCCCCACTTGGGTAATATCTTCCTAAGAGGAGTTGTAGAGGAGTTGTAGAAATTTCCTTTCTAGACATTTTGGCAAAATTTTGACAAAATACATTTGGAAAAGCATGCTGCTTGGAAGAGTCTTGCAGTAGCCTTGAAAGGAAAACCATTATTTATTTTATTCCTTGGAGGGGCATGACTTTGAGAGTGTGGAAGTATCAAATAATGGTTATGGAAAATCATTCACTGCACCTCACACTTCTGTCAGCCTTGGGCCCAAAGACTAAGTCATCTCCATTGTGTCCAGAGACATTATTCTCGCTGCCCTAGAGGTGAGGTCCTTACCTGTGTAATGTGTTCTCTGTATTACGAACAGAGCAGGCTGCAGCAGTAGGAGCAGCAGGAAGTTACAATAAACATTCTTTTGCTTATTTTGACAAGTTGGGTTGCTCCAGGTATTTCTCACCTGTGCCACTTGAGTGTTCAGTGCAGCTCAGCCCATGTTTGTACTTTGATCCGTCACTGGCTCATGCACTACAGGTTGGAGAATGCTGAAGAACTAACAAGTTTTTTTCTTTCACATACCTCAGTCATACTGACTTCTCTCAGGATCTGCCAGAAAACGTTTAGATCACCCACTGGCAATAGGTTCTGCCTTAACTGTTTAAGTGTATGACCACTTGATAAACTACAAGGAGACTTTCGCTCAATAGACTGTAATAGCTAATATTTGCTTGGAGACCTTTTGTCTGCCCTCCACACTCAGGACCTGCTTCCTTTTTGAGATAAATCATAAAGAGATGAGGCATAACTGAGACAGAATCTGTCCATTTAAATTTCTTTTCTTCATCTTGTGGAACTGTCCAGAACATAGTACATGCTCGTAGACACTGACAAACAGAGATTTGAAAACATGATCTCTTCCTCAAAGACCGGACACTCTAGCCTCACGTAGAAACTTCCCACAAACAATTAAGTCCTGAAATCTACCCAGTGCTCCATCTTTCCTCATGCAGAACAGTGCCCTGCAAGCCTTTCTCCCACCACTAAGAACCAACCCAAATATAACTTTGTATAATGTCACCATAGATATTAAAAGCATTTTGATTCAGAAGGGATTTTTAGGATTACCTGCATAGCAAAAGCCTCAAAACCCGCCTCCCCCAGAAATGCTGATGTCATGCCTTGACACCAGTGATAGTTTATGTAGCCATTGATAAGTCCCAACCAGAAAAAAATCAAAGATCTTTCAATTGGTCTACAGGGGTTGCACCTGAGAATATCAGCAGATGAAAAAAGCAGTGTCTATTCATCATAAAGGCTCACACTGGGTACAGAGCCTTTGAGGCTTTGCTTTGCACTGCCTGGGGAAATACCTGTTAAGCAAATGTGTGGCTCCATAAATTCATATTACTGTTTTCGCTTCCCACTTGTGATTTATTAGGCTAAATCCTTACCCACTGTGAACTGAATTGACTCGCTTATCTGACTGCACCACTGTTACAGTATTTTAAAGCCAATATAAGCTTGTTCCATTGTATATTTTTTGTTCTTAATTGCAACAAATAAAACAGTAAGTTTTATGATATGCCCTTTGAGATGTTAGTTTTCTTTGGAATCTAAATTTAAACTAAATCAGTCTCCGGTCCCACCAAGGACAAATATTTTAAAACTGCTGCCAGCCGTGCCTTTTAGCCTGCTGTCTCCCCTTTATAATTATTGATGTTGGCATTATACCAAGAAACATTTTCTAAGTGTATCAATAAGAGTTGTGTTTAATTTGACATTTTATTTTCTGAATAAAAAACTGGCCTCAGTCATGGCATCAGTTTCAGTGGGTATTTTCAAGCAATAGAATTAATTATTTATGCGTTTTTACAGTGTTTTCTTTCCTTGATCTCATTGAGAAAATCATTCAATAATTATCCACTAAGTGATTTCCAGAAAGCAGGAAGTTATTTGCAACAGACCACATCATGCTGAAAGGCTGAATAGGCCTGAGAATGGCCATTGAGCCCCATAGCCTTTCAAAGTGAGGTCAGACCTGGATCAGAACCAGACACCTGGCTCCTCCTGCCTGATGTACGCTCTAAAAAGAAACTCTGTGATCTCAGCTTCGTTCCTAGTAGAAGCATTTGTCATCGTGTTCCATGAGCAGAAGGAAAAGACAATCCTTTTCTTTTCACAGGCCTATTCTGATCATGTTCCCAGATCATGATTAGTTCACTCTGCTATGTTAACCTGCAAGAATTTGGGGCAACAGCTGCATAAACTATGTATTAAAATTATACACAACAATATTATATTGAATCAAGTGTGCAATTCCCACATCCACGTTGTATCTATTCTCACCTGTCTGTTATCTAGGGTGGGAAAATGTCACATGCATGAAGCAAATCTCCTGGCACACCCTTATCAGTGGGCTCATGAGAAGTTCACTGTGCAGTGGAGTGCTGTCTATGTAGGAAGCTACCCCCCTCAACTTCAAACACTGTCATTTTTGCCTTGTACCCCTGCTGTCTTCTCTGGCAGAATGATGTGGTCCACTCCCTTATGTGGAAGGCTGCATCAAGATGCTGTGAATTACTCAATGCTTAAGGAAATTAGTTTCTGAGTAGAAATTGTGTGTGTATGAACACACGCTTTAAGGTGAGAACGGGATGAGTTAAATGTCTGGTTTTGTCTCATGTCTGCTTATGCAGTCGTTCTGCCACAGCCACCTTCCAGGCATGAATTATTCACCAGGTATGATAAGAAGACTGGAGCTCAATAAAAACCCATCAGATTTCCAGGTCCCATTCAGATGCTAACATTAGCTTTCATCTTTCAAATAATACATATTCAAATTCATTTGCTAAGCTATTATTTGACAAAGGAACTACAGGTCACATTGAAGTTAATTTATGAAATCACTTAACTGAAACCCCACACCATCCTTTGGCTTTCACCTGTCCAAAACGTTAGCAGGCTATATCATGTATCATTGCAAATGTTTTTCATTAGAATCAGCAACAAAGGTGACTAAAGTGCAGCACAACAGCTGGTTTTAAGAAAAACAAGTCTTAGTCAACTTGATTTCAAAGGCCTTTGAAACCTAGCTTTGCCATCACAACACTAATTCACAAGTCGTGAAGTGCACATCTGCATGTTATAACCTTGCTTTGAACCTGATGGCAATGCCTCATCATTTAACATATTGAAGAAATACGATCAGCTTTTGATGCAGCATCAGAACACCACTGTACTAACCGATTTCTCCTATCACTTGTCTGGATTAAAATCAGAACGATGGAAATGTGGAAAGTGTTTCTCTGTTTATGCTTTAAAATCGTGACCATAAGTTTAATGAAGTTCACATGGCCATGTTCAGACAAATGTAAGGAAACAGAAACAAATCCCTGTGACCACAGAAGCCTGCACTCCCTCATTATTCCTGCACATGTAGTGAAAAATCAGAAACGTGGCCAGAAAAAAAAAAGAGCATATGAAAATATAGCAGAAAGTTTGCTCTGGTTTTCCACAAAGTAGCTATCATAATTCTGTCCAGTGGGTAGAGAAGCAGGTAATGTCAGCTCTCAAGTATTTTTAACTTTCTTTTTTGTTTCTAAATTTGCTGAGGGAAATTTTTCACTTTCCCCCTTTTCAGATTTTTATCTCTAGCTTTTTCAAACTCCAAGTATAGAAATGGTCTTTTCCAAAGCAGGAACAATTCATTCAAGAGAGTTCCAGATACATGTGGGCTTTCTTCCTTCTTCTTTTAATGGGTAGTGTAGTTACTACTCATGGAAGAGGCTGGGACCATTTCTCCACTGTTGAATATGGCATATTTATCAGCAAAATAACCTGCACACTCCTCTTGCTAGATAGCTCACACTGTAAGTTATTTATTTATGTAAGTCATGCATGCACCTGGCAGATTACTTGCTGTCCTGTTTAAGTTTGCCTACCTACATCTGTGAAAGAACTAAGTTAGCCTCGCTGCTACTGAGGTATTACATACAGTATGTGGACCTCCCACCCCAAAATAAATTTAAACCTGGCGATGACATTGCTGGTAATGGCCAAACTCTCAATATGCAGAGCCTTTCAGAAGCAGAAAGGTCACAACTAACCTGACCCACATTTGAAACATCTCTGTGTAAGATTTGGTCTCCAAGCTGTCACTTGATCTCCCATGCATTATTATGGAACAATAATGTGAAACTCTACCTGCACTACCTTGTGCCACCTTACCCTAAAGAATTCTGAGGACACATACATGACTGAGAAAGGCCCAAGTGTTCTCTCAGATCTATTGCCATAGGTTCAGTGTTTTAAATTGATTAAATTGATTAAATTGATAACTAATTTTGAATAAGAAAAAAAGAAAATTGGGTGGTAGAATTCCTCCTTTGGTGCTTCCTTAGCAAGCCTAGATTGTTCACAAGGCAAATATAACCCCGAGTTTCCCTAACTTCCGGCCAGTTTTCTATTTCTTAATGCAAACTTGAGTATAATTTGAGTGGATGTCAGAGGGGATCTTAAGGATAGCACTTTAAAGAAGCCACAAGTCAAAATGCCAAATCAAACCAACAACAACCAAATGAACAAAAAAAACCTCCACCACAAACTCAAAACTTTAAACTCATCCAAAAACTCAGGAAACAGATTAAAGCCTCACTCAGAAAAGTCTCCCTGTAGGGCCACGGGAAGCGTGACACTCTACTTGTATATGATTAGATCAAACATTATATGATAAAAACATATATTAGACCCAAGTTAGCCCAGAATTGCCTGATTTCTCCAGATACACAATTTTATTATGAAAGTCTTTCATCTCAAGTGCACAAAAGAAGCAGAATATGAATAAATCCCAGATGAGAATCTGCCTCCCTCACCCTAAAGTGAAGAACACTTGGCACTAAACCACAGTAGAACCTGCACATAATCTGGCAGCAGAGAAAACATTGCTTTGACACAATATAGCCCATATTAAATTGGGAACAGCTCAAGAGGAGATGGATACAAAAAGGTTGCATAATACAGAATCGTTAAAACAAGCTGTTAATATTCTGGAAAAGTGATTGGCAATCTGCCTGCAAGCTACTGAGCCATAAAAAGACAAATTTTAGTGAAACTACTTGAAGTGATTTTTGTTGAATCTTTTCTCCTAGAAGAAATCACCCCCCCAACTCCACTCCCCAAACCTTAATTTTCTGAAACATACAGGAAGATTAGTGCATAAAGGAGAGAACATCTGTTTCTTTTCATCACTAAACTAAAGATGGTTTCCTCTGTACAGAAGATTGCAGCCCTTAAGATTTTGAGACTCTAAGTATTTGTTATTTAAATGCAAGCAGGCAAGAATCTAACAGGGCATTATTTCCTTTTAAAATGAACGAGTGAAGTTGCATCGTCAATCAGTTATCTTGCTTTATTCCTCTAGCACACAGGACAGACTGCAGGGGTAGGGGAGCAGTTCAGGTAATCCTCACATTATTTCAATCTTGTCTGTTTTCTGGCTTTAACGGGTAACCTCTGCCACATGGTTAGCAGCATTCTGATATAGTTTCAACCAGGATTTTGTTTCGTTTTCCTCCTGGAATACCAGGGTAACCCTTGGTATCGAGGCACTTTTTTCAACACACACAAACAGGCATCACTGGAAAAATCCTATTGGAAGCAAATGTACCTCTGGTGCGCACCATTAACACTGTGTATTACAATTATATGGTTGTAGATGACAAGTTCTTTCCTTTTCCAAGGATTGGCATTGTTAGGGTAATAAATTAACACAATATAAACCCAAGAACAAGCCTGCTTCTTGAGTCTTGATGTTCTCAACTCTCACACTACTCTTTACCCCAACTAGAGGAAAAGATGGGGTTTGCATTCTGCCTTCTTAGATTGGTCCATTCATATGGTCTGCATGTTCTCTAAAGACAGGAAGGTCTTTTAAACATAAGCAAGGAAAAGCTGGAGCTCTCCCTCTCATAGCTTAATTTCTGCAGCTGAGGATTTAAAGGTGCCCAATGCCTGAAAATTTATGATTCAACCCACATATCCAAGATACAGTGAAATGTATGGTGTCGCTATCAGGCATTCACTACTTCAGTCCAGAAAGTATTTTTGTCTTTCTTCTCTATAGCTAGGACAAACAGATAAGCCAAAGAGAGAGCCAAAGCTATGAGGGTTTGGATAAATACATCCTTATTACCTTTCTCAGAGAATCAGAGACAGCAGAGCTGAAAGGGACTCTAAGATATTATCTAGAGCATTTCTCGGTTCTGCATTAGGAAGTATTCTGTCTAAACTTCTCTTGATAGATGTTAGTCTACCCTGTTCTTGGAAACCTCTGGCAGTTGAGACACCTCACTGTTTCCACACAATCTATTTCAGGCTCTTCCTATTTTTAATATTAAAAAAGGACACCTGATTTCTACCCTGAATTTCTTTTCATAAAATCAGAGAGATATTTAGGTGGGAAGGGACTTCTGGAAGTCTATAGTCTAACCTTCTGCTCAAAACAGGGATAGCTTGAAAGCTAGATCAGGTTGCACAGGGCTTTCTCCAGTTGAACTTTGAAAATTTCCACAATGTCCAAATTTCTTTGGACAACCTCTTCCAGTGTTTGATGGATTTTATTATGGCTCTTCTTTTTCTCATAACTAGTTGGAATTTTCTTTGCTGTGAGCTATGTGTGTTGCCCCTATGCATCTCCGAGAAAGAAGGATTTGACCCTCTGTGCTCTGTAACCACCCAATAGGTAACAGGAGATAAGCAATAATATCCCTCTTAGCTTTTTCTTCTCCCAGCTGAACTTTCTTTTCCCAGCTGAACAAACCCAGCTCCCCCATCATTTCATCCTACATCATAAATCACCTTGGTGTTCCTCTGCTCTGGTCTTGCATCCATTCACAAATGTCTTCCAGCATTCATCCTGCTTCCAAAGTGCCCCAAAGCAATATTATCCTCCTCTTTGCCTGACATCAAAACTCTACTCGCACTTCTCCTCTCCAAACTAAACAAACTCAGCTCTTTTATTCTTGCCCAGAAGGCATGCTTTCTGAGCCTCATTCTTGTTGCTAGATGGGGACTTCCTCCAATCTGTTCTCATTTTCCTTGACCTGGAGACAGAGTGTGCCAGCCAAGATCACATTTACACTTAGAACAAAGGAAAGATTACTTCAAGGATATTTCATTCAACACTGTTATTTACACATCCCCAGGGTAACTTTAGATTTTTCCATTGTATTATGATTTTGCAGATTCATGGTCAATTTGCACCCCAGTGTAATTCTTTGGTCCTTTTCTACAGAAATATTTTTTCACCAGTCATTTTCCAGCTTGCATTTAGATTAAAATTGGCAACTATATGAGTTTAAGTACACAGACATTTCTTTGCTGAATTACATACTAATTTTTTGGTCCTTTTTTCCAGACCTGCAAAGGTTATCTTGAATTACAATGTGGATCCCCAAACTTCTTGCACCTTTTCTGCTATCTCTGCTTCTTTTGATTAAGCTGACTCATGACTTCAATGACTTCAACTCATGACTCGTGAGTTCAACAAGGGCAAGCGTAGGGTCCTGCACGTAGGGAAGAATAACCCCATGCACCAGTATGGCTTAGGGGTTGACCTGCTGGAAAGCAGCTCTGCAGAGAGGAACCTGTGAGTCCTGGTAGACAAGTTGACCAGGAGTCAGCAATGTGCCCTTGTGGCCAAGAAGGCCCATGGTATCCCGGGGTGCATTAAAAAGAGCATGGCCAACAGGTAAAGGGAGGTCATCCTCCCCCTTTACTCTGCCCTGGTGAGGCTGCATCTGAAGTACCGTGTCCAGTTCTGGGCTTCCTAGTTCAAGAAGGACAGGGAATTACTGGAGAGGGTACACCAGAGGGCTACAAAGATGATGAGGGGAATGGAGCACTTCTCTTATGAGGAAAGGCTGAGAGACCTGGGTCTGTTTAGCCTGGAGAAGAGAAGACTGAGAGGGGATCTTAGCAATGCTTATAAATATCTAAAGGGCGGATGTCAAGAGGATGGGGTGAAGCTCTCCGCAGTGGTGCCCAGCAACAGGACAAGGGGCAACGGGCACAAACTGGAACACAGGAAATTCCATCTCAACATGAGGAAAAACTTCTTTACTTTGAGGGTGACAGAGCACTGGAACAGGCTGCCCAGAGAGGCTGAGGAGTCTTTGCCTCTGGAGACATTCAAAACCTGCCTGGATGCGTTCCTGTCCAGCCTGCTCCAGGTGAACCTACTTTGGCAGAGGGGTTGGACTAGATGATCTCCAAAGGTCCCTTCCAACACCTACCATTCTGGGATTCTGGGATTCTGTGACTTTCATGCTACCTTACTCAGCTGCACATCTCAGGGATGGAGTGGTTGTCCCAAGAAAGAAGTGCTTGTACACAAATCTACAATTCCTGTCTCCTCTTTTTACTGAAAGTTCACTATTGAGGACTGCAACAAAGAAATACTTGCTGTCACCACAGAGCTGGGAACAGGATTTGAAACAAATGGTTGCAATTCCACTGCACTTCTTACATAAACTTTATGCATAACTTCTGTTTTTTCTGCAATTTTATATAGACCAAAACATGCACTAGAGCGGGTGATCTTTTACCTACTGATATCATGTAACCAATATATTTTACACATGCTCTACTGGATAGTGTGTTGGCACTTACACTATATATGTATGTCTCCTACCATGATGTTCAAGAGCTCCCACTCAGCTCAGACATGAGTTGGACAGACCTATGGATCAGAATGGACATCTGTATGAAATCTACCCACATCCTAAAACCTACAGGTTCTTCTTAGAGTCTTCAGATGAAATGAAAGAATACCTTTGTTTTGTTTTCAGGGAGAAGCTATTGACAATACTTCTTTAATTAAACATTTCTTTTTAAATTTATTCTTAAAACCAAGTTTGCTAGCACCCTAAAATCACAAAAACTGCTCTACACATTGAAACATCACATATCTGAAAACGAATACTTTTGACCTATACCTGATATATTCTTGGTACCTGCTTCTAAATCCATAAAAGTTGGCGGACTTGGAGGAAGAGGGAACAATGTGAGCCTACATGGGCTAAAAAGGTCCACTTACAGTGATGCCATTCCAGGCTTAAGTCTCAGAGGAGAAATTGGAGGAAAATAAGCAGAGCCATTTTGCATTTCAGCTGTTACTACTGGGTACCCATTTTACAAAATACATTTGACAACTATACAAAACAGCAAAAAACTACCCCCAAAACAGCATACCAGAAAGATATCAGGCCAGCTGCATACTCAATCTGATCGCAGGTTCCTTTCTCTCTACTCAGTTTGACAGTCTGAGAATGTTGAGAAACCTCTATGATAACAAATCCCCCATGTGCCTTACACATATTTCACTGGGGAATGAAAATGCTTCAGAGCAGTCATTCCAGAATATTTCCTATAATGATGTTCTCTGACTATGGGGCCTCTTCCTAATTATTTTTTATATCCTGTACCCAGGCAGATTTCCTTTCAGTGGCATCCACTGACTACATGGACTCTCACAGATTAGAACACAATGTCCCCCTTACTCTACTTTTTGTCTGACTTTCTCATTGTATCCCCACAACTCGTACCCCTACCTATGTGCCTCATGTATCCATTAAGTTCTGTATTCCCCCCTATCACTTTGAGGTTAAGCTTTCCTTTGAGGTTAATGTTTTGACTATTTGTCTTCCAGGACTACATAGTACCTTCCCTCTCCAGCCCATTGCTGTCTTTGTGGTGGGAATTTCACCCTCACAGAGGAAATCAAATAAAAGACCAGGCGTGTGGTCTTTGCCAAGAGTCATGTCAGCAGAGACCATTTGGGGAGCCCTGCTGTCCCACAGAACTTAAATTGGGACCTTTCAGCAGCCTGTGATTTTACTTGAAAGAGAAAAAAAAACCCACAGAGCCATTGAGAGAAGTTTCCCAAGTGAAACTTAAGACTCTGAAAGCAAGGAAAGAGGCTTCTTTTTTAAAATATAAACTGCTATAAACTATAGCACTATAAACTGCTGCTCTGGAATTGAGATAAATTTAGTATGGATTCATCACCGAGAAGTAACTTCTCCTGGTATGTGAGCTCTCTGTGAGCTTTTGAAACTGTCTTCACTGGACTCTATAGAGGAGTAAACAGAATGGCATGTATCTCACTGTATACGTGCTCTTGCATGGGAAAATCCAATTTAATCCCCAGAATTTCAGCTCTCTACATTCTGTTCTTAACCAGGCAGCTGCTTTTAGAAAAATCTTTTATCTTCAAGCAAGACAAGGAGCAAACAGCATTTACTGCAAGTGATCAGAAGCAAAGTTGCTGCTGCAAACACTGAATGCTTTGAGCTGTTTCAAGCATCTGACTGCTGGTTAATAGTGTTCTGTGAGCAAAGGACAGGGGACAAGAACGAAAGGAAAGAAATCAGAAATTAGAAGGCTGATTAGGGATTTAAACAGATCTCTTTTTGTCTCAGAGTCTTCTTAAAGTCATTTCATGGTTTTCGAGTTTAAAGAACAACATACATGACAAAACACATCTACTTTGCCAGATCAACTCAATGAGACAAGAACTTTACTTTTATAATATTTGTTTTCTGTCTTTCAGTGCTCTGCTGCCTGTCAAAATAATGCACATTTCATGGTGCATGAAGCAAATCACTGGAGAGAAACGGGAAAGAGCCACTGGGGTCACTGATCCTGCAGCTAATGTAAGGGCATATTTTGGTTTTGTCAGGTCAAGTTTTCTTCACATTGTGATCAGTTCAATCTCTTTGGCCCAGAATCTTCTCCCACTCACCTGATGTGAACCGAACTAACTTATCTGAAGACCAGCACTTAAACTTCTCTAAGTATGACAAATAAAGAGAAGAGAGAAGTTTTTTCACTGGTCCTTACTTTGTGCATTTATTTGCACTTACACAGGCTGAGTGCAACTTTGTAGTCTTTCACACTCATTTTGTGTTTGGATACCATCAGATAAGTGTTAGGGTGGAGAACAATGTAAATTCAATCCCGTGAGAAAAAATAATTGTTGTTGGGCCACCTTGACCACCTAATATTAGTAGGGAACCACAATCATTCAATCTAAGTTCCACAGCTGTAGGTATAAAGATTATTTTCTTAAACATCTAAGTGTAAATTACAATGAGTAAATAAAGAACAATCCACAGAGATAGGGAAACTTCATGGGACACAATAACATGACAATGTACGCGATTAGTGATTATGTAGACGAAAAAAAAAAGAAAATGTTTTTCCTTACATTTTAAGAAGAAATGCTAAATAACTACCATCAAAAAGTAAAACTTATATATATTTTGAGGGACATTAAGAAGGGTTAGGGCAGAAAACCTTACCATATTTACCAAAGCTCAAAGACTAGGTTTTTGTGAAGGGTGGAGCTTTTGCAGGTGAGAGTGTCTGCATAAACAGTGTTCACTTCAGAACACTGTTCTGGTGCCAGACTAGTTTTACCTTAATCTACATAAGGGAATGAGATGCAATCACACCATTTAATCTTAATCTATGTATAGTAAAGGCATTTCTGTGGCTTATTTTGTGATCAAGATAATTCTTCTGACTTGTTAGAGCTCAAAATAATGAGGTACAAATCGGATCAATGCTACTTAAAGGAAATTGTATTATTTCCCTGAGTTATGTTCTGTGGTATCTGAAATATCAAAACAAAATTTCAAGTACTGATAGAAACCTTATCCCCCATTAAGCTTTCTGGCAATAGAGAAACAAACACAAGTTCTGTAATACTAGGGTGAAGCACACCAGAGCTGTTACCTCAGTAGGGCTGGTATTTTTTTTAATCCTATTCATTATTCTTAACTCTACCACAAGTCTCAGCTCTTTCATACTTTTCCTCCGTATATTATTGCATTGACAAATACACTTTGAGATATGGGATGTTTACTCACTCTAAGTTAGGGTATCTGGGTAATTGTACCACTGTAAGGGAATGATGTCATTCCCAGAGCAGAGACCAGAAATATGAGATTATTCTTCATATTTACACATCACTCTTCCAGCACAGAGATAGATCAGCATATTCAGTGCAGGACTTGTTTTGCTATGGTTTCCAATGAATTGCTGGAGGTGTTAGAGACCACAAGGACAGAGGAAAGCCTACAAACAGGCTGACGGGGATCCTGGATGTGAGCCACAAAAAGCTGACCACACACATCAGACTAGATCATCTTCCACAGTAGAATAAACACAGACCCTATTTACTCTCAGTTTCTGTCTTGATCATCACTGTAGTTTTCTCAGTCTTTAATTTCCTGTCAAATGGGAGATGTCTCATGCAATTTTGAGTAAAAAAGGAACTAGTGGAAAAAATTAGAACAACATTCTGCTGGACAACATGGTTTGGGTGAATGGAGATGTTTCATCCTACATAACAGTAAAGTTTTGTTTCACCTTCTTATATGATTTCTATGACACTTAATACAAATAAGATTATTTAAGTGTAACCATAATTTCATACACATTCTGTGTGTATATATAGCTTATATAATAATTCCGTTTGAGTTTTCAAAACTTTCAGTTCCTTTCATTAAGTATTTTTACTTCTGTTCTAAATTTAGGACAAAATATAAGGGGAAAACAGCAAAATACGAGAAGTAAGAATTTTCCAAGCAATACAAGAAGTGAGTTCCTATGAACAACTTCTGTGCATCAATCCACATCAGGAGAAAGCCAAAAGTCTTTCTGAAACAGTTTATGTTTTAAGTCACACACACTGTGGTGTGCCTCATGATCAGAAATTTATGTTGGAGCTCAAATATTTACACTATTTCTAGACTCTTTTAAAAAGTGGTTACGTAGGTAATGTGGCCCTGGAGTGAAGCTGCTTTTTGCAATTTCTTTCAGGAAAATGTCATGAAAACTGCTCTCAATAACATGGCTATTTGAGACAATAGATTTATGGAAATTTCCTGTACATCTTATGACTTTTTCACTTGAGATATTATCAGCATAATCCAGTTCAGAGATACTAATATCACTTGTACTCAGGCATTTTACTGAATGGAAAAGGCTGATGAAATCAATCCACCCCATGAAAGAAAGATAACACTGTGTCAGCATCAGCCTTTTAATTCACTGAGTTCATTAGCTGTAACTTTTTTCCTAACATGGTCTTTTGTGATAAATCCCAGCATTGTGTATGCAGTTCTGTGTTAGCTCTTGTTAGCCTTCTTATTTTAAAAGGCACGAGGCTACTGTTGCAGATGTAGAATTACAAGGCAGTATGCACTAGGTAGCTGATGTGCACCTACTTAAATATGTACCAACACCTATACAAGCCCTTTTAGTAGGCAGACACCGTGCATGCTACAGCTCTACTTCTGAGTGCTTGTTCATTGCCACGAGCTCGTATGTTTGAAACAGGTAAGGGATGGTTTCACTCAAAAAATGCAGGCTAATGAATGAGCACTTCTGCGTTTTTCTTTGTGTATGGAAAGTCCTTAGTGGGAAACACCTTCCCTAATAACCACGAAGCCCTAGATGACTTGAACATCAGGCTTTTTTTCCAAAAGTTTTGTTAAGGAGATTGATTTTGAATACTAGTTGGTGCCAATTTTCCCCTTCTCTTGCATGCATTGTTCCGTAACTAGCGGAACGACATTCTCAGCACAAAGCAGAGAGATCATAATGCAGTCTGATTCAGAACATCTCATGACAAAGGTAATTACTATGGCAGCATGGTGGGAAATTAGTTTTAAATCATAGAATCATAGAATAGTTTGGGTTGGAAGGGATAACCCCCCTGTAATGAGCAGGGACATCTTCAACTAGATCAAGTTGCTCAGATCCCTGTCCAACCTGACTTGAATGTTTCCAGGGATGGCGCATCTACCACCTCTCTGGGCAACCTGTTCCTGTGCTTCACCACTCTTATTGTAAGAAATTTCTTCTTAATATCTAGTCTAAATCCACACTCTTTTAGTTTAAAGCCATTACCCCTTGCCCTATCACAACAAGCCCTGCTAAAAAGCCTGTCCCCATCTTTCCTTTAGGCCTCCTTTAAGGAGGCTGCAATGTCTCTCCAGAGCCTTCTCTTCTCCAGGCTGAACAACCCCAGCTCTCTCAGCCTGGCTTCACAGGAGAGGTGCTCCAGTCCTCGGATCATCTTTGTGGCCCACCTCTGGACCCATTCCAACAGGTCCACATCTTTCCTGTTCTGAGGGCTCCAGAGCTGGACACAGCACTCCAGGTGGGGTCTCAATAGAGCAGAGCATCCAGCAGAATCACTTCCCTCAGCCTGCTGGCCATGCTTCTTCTGATGCAGCCCAGGATACGGTTGGCTTTCTGGGCTGCAAGAGCACATTGCCAGCTCATGTCCAATTTTTCATCCACCATCCCCAGGCCCTTCTCCACAGGGCTGCTCTCAATCCCTTCATCTCCCAGCCCGTACTGATACAAGGGGGTTTCCCCAACCCAGATGCAGGGCCCCACACCTGGCCTTGTTGAACTTCATGAAGTCCACATGGGCCTATTTCTTGAGCCTGTCTAGGTCCCTCTGGATGGCATCCTGTCTCTCAGGTGTGTCAACTGCACCACTCAGCTTGGTATCGTCTGCAAAATTGCTGAGGGTGCATTCAATCCCACTGTCTATGTCACTGATGAAGATACTAAACAGTACTGGTCCCAATACAGACTCCTGAGGGACACCACTTGTCACCAATCTCCATCTGGACATTAAGCCATTGACCACTACCCTCTGGATGCGACCATCCAAACAATTCCTCACCCACTGAACAGTCCAACCATCAAATCCATATCTCCCTAATTTGGGAAGAAGGGTGTTGTGGGGGACCACATCAAAGGCTTTAGAGAAGTCCAGATAGACGACATCAGTAACTCTTCCCTTGTCCACTGATGTAGCGATTCCAGCATGGAAGGCCACGAGGTTGCTCAGGCAGGACTTGTCCTTGGTGAAGCCATGCCAGCTGTCTCAAATGACCTCCCTGTCCTCCATGTGCCTTAGCATAGCCTCTAGAAGAATATGTTCCATGATCTTCCCAGGCACAGAGGTGAAGCTGACAGGTTGGTAGTTCCCAGGGTCCTCCTTTCTACCCTTTTAAAAAAGGGGTGCAATGTTTCCCTTTTTCCACTCACCAGGGACTTCACCTGACCGCCATGACTTTTCAAATATCGTGGAGGGTGGCTTGGCAACTATATCAGCCAGTTCCCTCAGCACTCTGGGGTGCATCTCATCAGGTCCCATAGACTTGTATACGTTCAGGTTCCTCATGTGGTCACGAACCTGATATTCTCTTACAGTGGGAGAGACTTTGCTCCCCTAGTCCCTGCCTTGTGGTCCATTCACTCCAGAGGTGTGGGGAGAGAGGCTGTGAAGACTGAGGCAAAAAAGGTGTCGCGTACCTCAGCTTTCTCCTTGTCCATTGTTACCAGTTTGCCAGTCTTGCTCATCAGGAGGGGTAAGCTTTCTTTGACTTTCCTTTTCTGGCATGACATTCTGGCTGTAGAAGCCCCTCTTATTATTCTTTGAGTCCCTTGCCAAGGTCAGCTCCAGCTGCACCTTGGCCTTCTTGACCCCATCCCTACACAACCAGGCAGTGTCCCTGTAGTCTTCCCAGGATACCTGCCCCTGCTTCCACTGCCAAGGTAGACTGATGCTATGGAAAACTGTGAACTTCCATAGGGTTTGAAATAGCAGCCTTAAACCATAGGATTGAACAAAGTTTAAAGAAACAGAAATCCAGTGTGAAATTTTCATTTCACCTCATATATACTTAGATCTTGGGAGGTTCAAGCTGGTCATCAAGAAGTGTTTCACCAAGAGGTAACGTAGCCCTGGAGTAGGTGACGCAGCAAAGTGATTGAAACTCCACTCTTGGAGGTTTTCAAGACTTGGGTGGAGGCAGCTGCAGCTGATCTAATCTAGCATTGACAGGAGTCCTTCTTTGAAGCTCCAGACCTCCAGAGACCCTTTACAACCAACAAGTCTGTGATTCCATGATACTGACACATATCCTTAATACGAACTGTTTTACACCGTTGGTATCAAAACAGGAAAAGGTAAGGCTGATTCAACAGTCTGCTTGATGGCTTTCAAGGCACCCCCAAGCCCACATTTTTTTTATCATAACAAGCTGAGAGAACAGATTTCATTTGCCTTATAACATCATTTGTGAACTGCAGTATTAAACATCATTTGCCTATTTTTAAACTTCACAGGTTGGGTACTTCGCTACTCTTTATGGGAGATACCCATGATGCAGTGTGGATCATTGCACTGAATTTTGGAGGCTTCAAGTTTGTTTTTTTTCTTTTCTTTTTTAAAGTTATTCCCTATTACTTTCCTCCCCACTGTACAACTTTCTAAAAGCCCACTTTCTCCAAGCTTTTCATACCTTCTTCATAAGGCTGCTAGCAGCCTCTAGAGTAACCTATCCCTTTAGGAATTTGGTACATTTATTTGCTAAGATGGATCGTGCTATCTTTGGTGCTCACTTCTACACAGAGAAAGGGAAGTGTTATGTAGCCTCAAAATAGCTTCAATTTAATCTAAGCACTTTCTTTCAAATAGACCTGCTCTGCCTCTGTGTCCAAGGAGAGAACAAGATAATATTTTTACCTCATTTTCACCTAATTCCACCTGTTTGTCAGCCATCCCAACTTCTTCGCCTTCAGCCTTGGCAAAATAATCTATTATTACCCCATATCCTATCCACATTCTTTCATGTGTTTCTGCTTTTACTTAGAATATAGTTCTCGAGGTCGACTTTCTCAAGATTTTCCCTTGTGCCTACCCTGAACATTATAAGAACCTTAATAAAAATTATCAATTCCTAAACTAGACAACCACAAGTGTAAAGGCCCTTTTAGGCCTGAACTTCATGTTTTGGAGGGTGGGTCAGGAGATAATTAGCTAGATTTTATTCTTGGAATAAAGAATATCATGCATAAAGAAAGTTGTGAGGAGGAATTTCTATTATTATTTGTACCAGTGCAAATACAGAGAATGGCAACGCTCACCATTGAGTTCTTCAGCACATACACCACTATAATAGGGGAAGTGTTCATCTCAGTGGAAGACAAGATATTTTCTTTTACCAGCAATTCATATAGACAGAGTCAGGGAAGTCAGAGTTTTAGCTGTCACATTTACTTAACTGCACTAATCTGGATTGTTAGTTTTAAAAACTACCATCAACTGTTGCCTCTCACTTTCTTTTTCCCATAAGCTCTTCATATTCCATATATATTCCACATATATTTCTTTTTCCCATCAGTTCTTCATATTCAACATATATTCCACATATTCCACATATTCATATTCCACACAGAAAACCTGTTAGATGATCAACAGTGGTAAAAGATCCCTCTATATACATGTTGTGAACTACACCCTACTGCATGAAAATGCTTTAAACACTTAAAAATAGAAAGAAAAAAAAAGAAAAAAATATTTTTAATCACCGAATGCCAGAATGGTAAGGGTTGGAAGGGACCTTTGGAGATCATCTAGTCCAACCCCTCTGACAAAGTAGGTTCACCTGGAGCAGGCTGGACAGGAACGCATCCAGGCAGGTTTTGAATGTCTCCAGAGAAGAAGACTCCACAGCCTCTCTGGACAGCCTGTTGCACCCTCACAGTAAAGAAGTTTTTCCTCATGTTGAGGTGAAATTTCCTGTGTTCCAGTTTGTGCCCGTTGCCCCTTGTCCTGTTGCTGGGCACCACTGCGGAGAGCTTCACCCCATCCTCTTGACGTCCGCCCTTTAGATATTTATAAGCATTGCTAAGATCCCCTCTCAGTCTTCTCTTCTCCAGGCTAAACAGACCCAGGTCTCTCAGCCTTTCCTCATAAGAGAAGTGCTCCATTCCCCTAATCATCTTTGTAGCCCTCTGGTGGACACTCTCCAGTAATTCCCTGTCCTTCTTGAACTAGGAAGCCCAGAACTGGACTCTGTAATCCAGATGCAGCCTCAGAGAATGTTAAAATTATTTTGCTATTAGAATTTTCTCTTCCAGAATGCCAAATCTTGCCTAAAAAAACCCCAATTTAAGTGAGAGAAAAGTTTGGTCAGCTATGAACTGTCAAACTCATCTTTATGGTTATTTGCAATTTGAGTTTTTTTTAGTACGGGCTTTATTTGTGGAGATTTCCAGAAGAGGCTGACCTGGGAGTGCCAGTTTGGCAAAGCAGGCTGGAAAAAGCTAAGAAGAAAAATATGTCCCACAACATTTAAAGATCTTTATTCTTTTCTCTATGTGTGTGTGTAACAAATACATGTAGAGCAGAATGCTTTTTTGTCACACTGATGAAACACGAAGGGCATGGAAAAATCAAGCAAAGCCGAAGCAACCCAGAAGCTCCCCTGGGTGGGGTGCTGAGCCTGGGAATTCTCCACCTGCATAGCCAGGCAGTGGCAGTGGGGGCCAGGTATGCACAACGCAGGATGGAGAACAACATTGTGAGGGCTCTGATGGGACTAGTATACCTCTCTCATAATGTACCTCTGAACAGAGACAATTCTTTCTGTAATCGGGTAGGTAAGGCTTTGCTCTTACATGCTATTTGCCTTTCAGCCTGAGCTGTAAAGAGAAAATGAGAGAAAGAGTTGAAAGAAACTCACGGGATATCAGGGTAACAGATTCTAGCTAACAGCATAATCAGGTTGTTGTGTGAGAATTCTCCACTGACAGATGGGATTTTTTTTTCCCCACAGTCTTGTTTGTGACTCTCCGATGAGTTGTTTATACGGATATCTCAGCTCCAAACTCTTGCAGATGATTGTAAAGCTTGAGGGAGCTTCTATTTGTAACTCAGTAGCCATGATATGTCCCTGCCCGCCCTAAGTCACGTTGCTCTTTTACTCATATCTGGTGAACTTCTAACACCTTAAAGCTCTTTCAAAATGTCTACAATAACCCTCCTACTGCACAGTTACCTGGCAATTCATGTTAATAAGTCATTATAGCCTCCAGCTCTACAAAAAGCTGAATCACAAAAATACATGAAGAGAAACATGTTTCTAAGTACTTTCGTGAGTTCACAGGAAAGTAAATAAGAGATATCTGTCAATTTGGTCAGCTTTCCATCTTTTTTACACTTTAGGAGCATGCTCTTCTCAAAATGGCATTTTGCATTTCTTCCAGTGAGTGATCTTGTTTAAGTTAATCCCAATTACTGGTTATCCTTCCCAGGGGTCCATGACCTCTATGCAGCTGAGGAATGATAGCTGTGATCCATTTATAAAATAGATCTTAGCGACATATAAATAGCACCGAAGCTGCTGCCACCCCTTCAGTTCCCAAAGACTGCTCAGCTCATTCCTCGCTCCTCAACACTTCTTCTCTAGCAGCCTTACTGGAGTTTCAGTCACTGTTCAGACTGGAGACTTGCCGGTGGCACAAAAGCAAGAGCTCCGCTGTGCTCCCTAAGCAAGAAGGGAAACAGTCGCTCACGCTTCATTAAGTAGTGGAGCACACATCTGTTTCTAACTTTCACACTAGCATGCATTTCACTGATGAGCAGGAATGGGGCAGACCCTAGGGTTACCAGAGGAAAATTAATTCCTGCCTTCTACCCCCTTTTCTTCCCAAAAGCTACTTTAAGCTTCACTCACTATGGATAGAAACTAAGGACCCGTGACTCAGCCAGGATTCAGCATGGTTCAATAAGATACTTAATCTCTCCTTCCCCTGCTTGACAGAGAGGGGAATAAGGTGTCATTCTCACTAGAGGACCCCTCTGTAGCAGCACTGATCCTTCTGCTGCCAAAGTAGACCACATTTTGCCAGTCAAAAGCTTCCACATGGCCATCATCCTCACAACCTATTAACTTGCCTTGACTCAAAACGCCAGGTTCAACTACAGCCTGAAAGGTATTTTTAAATGCAGAAGCACATGAGCACAGAGTCTGCCTTGACTTTATGGGTGAGACAGTTTCAGGGCCTGGCTGAAATATTTCACTCCAACCCAGAAATGAAGCAGGATGCTCACTGCAGAACTGGAGCTGTTAATCTCTGCAGCTAGGAAGATCACCATGACCCCATCTAGCAGCAAATAAATGTTTTCCTCCTTTGCCTTCTGCAAATTATGTAAGTGGGGCACCCCTCTGGAGCTGGAAAAGAGGGCTGCCGCGGCTGCAGCTACTGCTGCTGCTGCTTCCTATGAGGGAGGAAGGGAGAGGGAGCAGCGAGCGGTAAGAGACTGGCACAAGCAGAGTTGCTTTTGCTGCAAGTAAACGCTCTGCAGCTGGGGCTGCGTGGGAGGGAGCAGAGATTCTGCCAACAAGCAGAAAGGTGGAGGGTTTGTCGTGATGTGGTTTTGGTTTTTTTAAACACAAGCTAATTTTTTTCTCCTGTGGCCCCTTCCTCACGTGGACCTCTCAAAGATAAGAGTTCACGGCACTTCAGACCATATTACGGACAGGTTACCAGACTAGGCAGAGAGGGGCTGTATCAACAATCTCAGGCATTTTAAATTAACAACAAACAACCCACCCAAAATTATCCCTTCCCTATCATCAACAAAATATGTTTGGTCATTATTGGATTTCTCACCCTAAGGCAACTCCTAATGTCCTATCTTTGTGGCCTACAGAGCTAGAAAGTGTACGTTGGTACATGCATGAGCAACAGCAAAATGACAGCTGAGATCCTTTTAAAGTTGTGGAAATCGAACATGATTTTAAGATGACTGAGGTGGGGGGAAAGAATAATAAAAAAAAAACCCAACCAAATCAAACTCCTTATGTTTATTTCCGACCCTTGGTTTGTCTACACTTAATGAACAGGCGTAAGAGCAGCTCTCTTGAGAGCGCTGCATTAGTACTTTCCACTCGCATCTGTGGTACCCAGGCAAAAATGCCTCCAGGCCTGCCCCAGCTGTACATCCCCCACAATGCATTTAATGTGCTGAGAGGCACTGTTTTGGCCTAGTAATCTTGTTTACACATGTTTCCACTATATTTTATTTTCTGCATGCCTGTGCTGTAATCTTATTTACCAGCGTTTCAGCCCCAAAGGTAAAAAAATAAAATGAGATACCAAGAACAAAAAAGAAAAGGCAGGAGGCTCGCAGGAATGTCCTCGCTCATCTCACATAGGCAGTAATATGCTCTTTCAAGGCTGCCCTTGCTGCCACGTGACAAATTGCACCTCTGTACTGAGTGTTGTCCGAGTCCTGCCTATTTTTCCGACTGGACAGCACAAAGTAAAGGGATTTGTGGAGTGCCAGTTAATTCATATAATTGTATTTTCCTGCTGCCTGTGTAACGGAAACGCCAGAGCTCTGGGGGCAGAGGATTCCACGTGCACTTGCATGCCTTATCTAGTGCACCGTATGCCCGCAGCTGCCCTTCTCTAGTCCCATCTGTTGGAGATTGATGTTCATTTTGTTCATCTTGCCTTCTAAAAACCCAAAAATAATAATGAATGAACTTAGTGTTCAGTAGAGTGTTGGCAGCCGATTCTCTGGGCGTATTGCGGGCACGTGCTCTGCAAGGTTTCCTTGCTGTAAACACACTCACAAGCCTATGGATCTGAATCCTATGATTAAACATCCTATTGTAACCAGGTCTTTGCACCACATTTCACCTCTGTGAATTTCAGTCTATCAATGACCTCTGTTATTACTAGGAGACTTTTCTGTTTTGTTTCTTGCCTACCTTGGACTTTTTCCTGTAATTATAGGCATAAAGCCCAAGAACAGGGCTAGGAGCTAGTTCGGGATAGAGTCAATTTCTAAGCAAACTCCCTTTTTCAGGTTGAAGATATTTTCATTCAAATTGAATTTTTATTGTAAATTAAAAGCTGATAAATAGAATCAAAGAGATTTATAATTTTTTTAAACCATGAACATATTTTCTGGTTTAGCTTGTCATCCAGCCCAAAGTGTAAATCCTACCCGGAACCTCCTAATTCTCAAAGAATGAGTAAACCCAATTCAGCTTCCTATATACTCTGATCCTGTGCATGAAATATTCAAGTCTACCATGGAAATATTGATCCATCTAGATGTACAGCTCCTACTAGAGCAGCCCACATAGCTATGATTATAATTATTCAAATTGTTATCAGTTTGTTGTTATCCTTTGCTTGAACCCCCTTACCATTTTCTTCCTTGAACAAGAAATTCTGTACTAGATCAAAACAAAATCTACTCATCCTATGGCAGATACTTAAGGAGGAATGTTAGAATCAGAACATATCCTCCTGGCCCCAGTCAGTCACTTTTAGGGGACTTCCTGAACTGAGGGCTGGATACTATGATAACTGTTTCTTTTTCAAGATTTCTACCCAGGCTGTGCTCTGCTGGCTTTACCATAACAAGAAGTAGACACAAAGCCCTCAATCTTTTTTACTGTGCATAAGTTGCAATTCCATGCATTTGTCAGATTTCTGCATAAGTTACAGCAGCAACTGAATTATAAAGAGAAATGTTATCTTTGGATTGTGAGAACAGAGAACAGTGGACACTGTAAGCCATGACTGTCCTGACAGCGTTTACCAGAAGAATGGAGCAAAAAAGGTAATAAAGAGAAAGGCCATTAGCCATACCTAATAAAAGCAATTTGTGAATGCAAACAAGTTCCTCTAGGAGGTCAAAACTTGCTTTCTATCCTCTAATAATGACAAGGAGAAGCTAGAAAGAAAATAATGAACGTGTTTTTGGCAAGACAGCAGCAGTAATTAACCTAAATGAAAGAAAATGTCCTATAACTAGTAACCCTAATTATAAGCCAGCCCCAGCTGTTTGTTCACATGAATATATATTGTTACTTATTGGAGATGTCTAGATGTGTATACTATATCTTCAAGATGTAACAGGAGTCAGATCCATCATTTTTGGTACAGGAGAAAATATGACTGCAGGCAACAGTACAGCGAGGAAGATATGCCTTGGAGTAGGTAAGTCTATGGAGTCAGACTAGTCACCTGTCATCATGACCACTGTCATCTCTCACAGTCTTCAGATATCTCTTTGGAGGTTCTATTGCCCTTTTCCTGTGGCAAATTATCCTAGAGAAGCAGACTAAATTGGTTCAGACTTCATTCTATTTAAATGGGACACTTTTCAATTTATACAATTTAGAATCCTGAACACAGGTTTGGTATACAGCATTAAACAGACAAGGATGAAAAATGTCTTTCCCTCTTTGAATGCTTTGTAAATAACTGTATTTGATGGAGTCTTCCTTGTAGCAAGGATATGTTCCCAAAACACCGAAACGGATAGAAAATTTGCCATTGACTTCACTAAACTTTGGAGACTCAAAGGAATATTACAGCAGTAAAAAGCTACTATTGTATAATGGCCTCAAGTTTCTCTTGGCAGTGAACATCTTCTAACAAATATGCCAAGAAAAGCTGAATCTCCAGAAAGCAGAAGAGACATTGGATATTTTCATGTCCTTGCTCTGAGGGATATTAATGTCTATGAATGCTCATAGCCCACAGAAGTTTGATAAGTTCACTCTAAGATCAAAGCCTATTTCCAGACACTCAAAAATCTACTCATTAAAGCCTCAGTCCTGCATCCATTTTTGCATGTGTGCAGTTTGTTCACGTCAGCTAGGGCTACACTTAAGGACAGAACTGAGCATGTCACTACATCTACTCATTACAAAAGAGAGGCACAGAAAATCAAGGGAGTTGTAAAGAACTTGAATATCTACATGACAAGGGTGAAGGTCCACCAGTTAAAGTCCTAAGGCTTGCATCAGCCCACAGATTCTCCAAGTCAAGTTACTCTTTTATTTTCCTTATGAGAGAGGATAAAAAAAAAAGAAGTTCCTTTAAAAAGGTTGTGCTTCATATAAACAAGGTTCATTTAAATGCAGCTAAGCTCTCAGGTTTTCAGCGGGTATAAATCAAAAGAGCTCCACTAATGTCAAAGAAATTAGGCTAGTTTATGCCAGCTGAGAATCTGCCTTAAAGACTCTGAAAAGGCAGAGCCAGGTCCTACAGCACTCAGTTCAAAAAGTAGCACAGGGAAGTACTGTCCTCACACAAACTTCTCAGAGCCTTCTCTTTGGCATTAACTTCAAATGGTGGACCAAAACAACCTCCATCCCTTGGATCTGCTGCTTTGGTGCTTACTAGACTCATTCACCAAATAGCCATTCATCAGAAGATGTTGATTTTGTCTGTGCTCTGTCTCAAATGTAGGGTCCATGAAAAGTCAGTAGATGTGGGTTCTCACAGAAATTTTAGGTACTGTACTCAAATTAGTATTTGTTAACTTCCAATAAGAGCCATATGCTTGGAACTCATCTAATATACCTGCTCTCACAAAGAAAACTCATGCTAGGCCATTCAACGCAACACAAGCCTTTGCTGTTCCAGCCCTGTGGCACATCTCCTGGACTATATTCTCACTTAATCATACAATGACTAGGAGCTCTGAAAGGTTAAGCTAGCATTCCTTAGAAACTTGCCTATTCTGTGACAAAGGACATAATTGCAGTCATTTATTTATCCCTGAGCTGTAGAGACACAAAAGACACAAGCAGCCTGATGAAATGGGTAACACTCCATTGACTTACATAGCTAACACCAGTTCGAAATTTAGCCACGATGAAAATTGAAATAAAGAACATACACCTTTAAGGAACAGAAAAATCTATCTTTCAAGTCCAAATAGTCTTATGAAGAATTATTCCTGAGCTGAGTTTACCACTCCCTGGTAATTTTTTCACTATCTCAAATCCTACATCAGAAGAATTTCAGGCTGTGACAGATAAATATAGATTAGATACAGATATAAATATAGATCTAGATTAATCCATTTACAATTATTGGTCATTATTATTCAAAAACTGTTATCACTGTTATGCACATGTGATATGGTTCTGCAGAATGGGGACATAATTTTATTGAGTTATAGATGGGGAAAAGGCATAAAGAATACAGGTAATGCACATTTTTGAAATAGCAATATAAACATAAACAGAAAAATGTTCAAGTCAAAGTCACATGAAAAATTAGACTAAACTTCAGATGCATTCTAGACTTGTATGTACAGCATTTTTATGCTAAAAGTAGAAATACAAACTCCAGAGATGCAACACCTCTCAAGAATACAAAATAAATAAACAAAGATGAATGCCAATAAAAGCAAAAGAACAAACACTTGAATCATCTTCCAGAATGACGAGAAACTTTGATATGTGAGAACCATAGTAGAAGATGCCCAATCTATGACAAGAACTCATTTATTTCCAAACAAAAATCTCAAGTAGTAAAGTCTTCTTGTGCTTGTGAGTGAGTTCAAAGCCTTTAAACTTTTATGGGACCCCTGCACACTCCTGTTGTGGTGATGAACAATTCCTCCACAAGAGAAACCTCCAAGCAGAACAGATTTTCAACAATTTGAATGAAGAAATCCAGCTCACTGAGAACGTATGCTTGACGGGAACATCACAGTTATTTATTCAGGAGATAATTTTTCGCAGCTTCTGAACCAAGATGACTTGAGAGCAAGGAATAAATAAGTTTGGTTTCAGTCTCTGCAGCAGTGTCTTCCTAATGGTCAGTATCTGCAGGAGGAAAGCAATCAGAATTCTGTAATGCAAAAAGTTATAGTAAATATCAAGAGCAAATCGTTAGGCTCCACACTGGATACAGAATTATGGTTTAGAAACAAGTGAAAGAGGCACCATTATTTCACTTTCCTTTCAATATTAATTGAGTGACACCAAGCACCATTAGTGGTTTTCCTGCTGGAAATGTTGTCTTCATCAATTTGTTTGCATAACCAAATATCCTAGAGAAAAACAGTATTGTTTCCACTCTTACAGTTCTTGCAAATTAGGTATTTATGGTAGGTTTTTTTCTCTCCAGAAAAATAGGTCATTTCCCCTGCAGTAATATACACAATCTGAGGCCTACGTTTCTGCTTGCAATGAGTACACTGAATGCAACTACCCTTCCAAGCTGGGCATTTGCACATGCAACTGACTACTTCAACTGGTCAAATGACTATTTGCAATGGACAGATTTCCCCTGACTTCAGAGTTGAACCGAGGCCTAAATACTTAAGCCTTTTTCTGCTTCCAATCTCCCTCTCTGAAAATATGGACCATAAATATCCTCTCCCAGGAGATTAGTCCTGGAACTTTATTGGGCTTAAAGTTACGATCAAACAATGTCCTAATAAAAACAGTGGGTATTGAATAGTAAATAAAATGTGTTCCAAGGACATCAATTCATGATTACAATGACTTCCATTTTTGTATAACTTAAAAAATAAGTGTTTTTTTCTTTACGTATTGGAAAATATACAGGCTTGATATACAAGAATAAGTTAAATAGATGGAAATATAAACTTAAAAAATAACAGAAGTTTGCTTAAGAACGGTATTTAAAAACCAGAAAAGATATTCCCAAGTAACTTCCCAGGCAGCCTCTGTAAGACAAAACAGAAAAATAAAGAAGAAAAAATGGGATTTTAAAAAAAAAATTCAACTTAGTGGGATCAAAGAAATTGGTTTGAACAGGATCTGAAAGGGAGCAAGGCGTATTGTGACCATAACTGCATGTCTAAACCGTACTACTTTACACAAACACCTACCTTAAATCAAGTGACCTTAAATTGATCATGATTAAATGGCATCTTTTTTTCAGTATGTGTGCAAATGCTTCCCTTCATCAGGCAGCCCTGAAAGGGCAAAGAGGAGGGAGAGCCATACAAAGATCGGTCATTCACATTCTGAGTGCTACAGCACAGTGACCGCTGCTTGTCAGAGAAGGTTGCCCTGTCCTTTGTTTATATGTTCCACAGTTTTGACAAAGTTTTCCACAGTCCTGACAAAGCCTGAAGGTGACTTACATGAAAAAAAAAAGCAAACTAAAACCCATTTGAAAGATTTTGAACTGAATCTGTGTGAAATAAAATAAGCATAACTCCTCACTCCCAAATAACAGAGACACAGTTTCTACCAAAAGAGCTGTCCATGTATTAATCTGCAGTGAAGACTCAGTGCCAGAGCTGGCACCCTTTGAAGTTAAAGGAAAAGCTCCTGCTGTCTTTATGATGCCCAGATTCCTGGCTGAATTGAAAAATAACATGGTAATAGGCTTCCTAAGCTCCAAATAGCTCTCTGAAGATCACTGTCTTGCTCCAGTGATTATAGGAGATGTCAAGGTGATTGGGTTAGATGCTTTACTCAAATACTTTGAACTAGCTGAGCTGAAAACAATAGCTCCCTAGAAGGGCTCCTGATTTTGTTGTGAGTGATCTCAGAATGAAGCTCAGCCAAGACAGAAAGGCAAATTTGACTAGAAAAATAGGGATTCACATTTCAAAATAAACCACCTGCCTTTTCTTCTGATTTTACTGATTCTACTTTTTCTACTTTTTTCCTACTCATTTGTGTTAGCTAGAATCAAAGTTCAATTTTACATCTGTTTTTCATGGTATTTTAGTACTTTTCTTCTTTCTTTTCTCCTCCTGAAGGAAGAAGAAAAAAAGGAAGGCTGGAAAAAGAGAGGGATTTTAAAAGAGACATCATTTTAATTTTTGAATAAATAAATGTATTCAATTGATGTTAAATTAACTGAAGTTGATTTTTTCATATAAAATATAAAAAATATGAATTGCAGAAATGGCATTTTGATACTCTTTCATTATATATTTTCTATTGCAGTAACTTATTTTTGATTAAGAATTTTCAGCCAACTTAAAGGCACAAGTATTAGAAGTCCCTGCAATCTGGCATCCTGAGCCATAATCTTTCAGAGTAGCATAGAGAGATCTGTTTTGAGCAGTAGAGCATCTACGGTATAACACAGTAGTATATGTTAATACAAGCTAGGATAACACAGGGTAAGAGATTAATATTCTGCATCATACTGTGCTCTGTTATTTTTATCCTGCTGTTTCTTTCACTCACAATCTCATGACTCACACCCTCCCCACACTGGAATTTCTGTCTCAGTCTCGTGGCTCACTGGTGTGTTACGGAAGACGATGCTGTGGAAAACCATCTGGATGCATGAGCTCCAGGTTGCTCTTAAAAACAGAGAGAGACAACATCAGTCACTGATTTATTGCATAACTGCTCTGACTGTTGCAGCCTCTTTAGCAAACTGTCTTCAGTATTTGTGGGGGTTGCAGTTCTTTCTGATTTTATAGCATCGGTGACGTAGGTGTCAAAAGTGTTCTAAGTTACAGATAGTCACGTGGAAAGCTGACGCTGCACAAACCTTTAGAAAAATTATAGGACTCATCCTGTGAGGTGATAAAAGGCTTTTGTGAGACAGGTTAATGAAATTCAACATCAGTAATAGAGCTGTTCCTTACACATTTCTTCATTAACTTTATCACCTCAGGGATATAGTCTTCGATGCCACACTAGACAGACCATGACGGATCTATGCTTCATGAGGCCAAACCACAGTTACTTGATAGGGGATGGGAAGGCCAGGCCACAAGACAAATTAGATGCTTAAACCCTTACTAATTACATGCATATCTACTGTGATCCAAAATGCAGAACATCAAAATCCCAGTTCAGTCTGCTGCTGTATAATCCTGCACTCATACTTCTTAGTGGACTCAATTCCCCAAGTATGTAGGCTCTGGCCTCTGTTTGAATACAGAAGTAACCAGGTGTTCACTAGTTAGGAACCTAAGTTCTACCACATCCCAGAAATCAGAGTGATCAGAGGAAGCATAATTATTTTCTCTTGCCTCCTAGTTGAGTGTTAAGACCTTTTGCTCAAGAATCCCAATTCCCTCCTTTGTCTGCCTGTATGTGAACTTTCATCTCCATCTTTCTGAGGGCATTTTCTAACCTAGAAGCGAAAATCAGAGGGTTTACTCTTTATATGAACAAGCAAGTAATCCCTAAGCTAGAGGGAGTACTTCAATACCATTTGAATTAGTAATCGGACATCATATCATCCTTCAAATAAACATTCTTACCAGAAACTAACTAGTAAATCTCAGGCTAGAACGTTATGTTTTCTCCTTTTTTGCCCTGTCACTTTAAAAAATGAACTTCATTGGAAGGAATCAAATAAGCCTTGTCCACAGAGTATCTACCTCTTGTCAAAAAAGGCATTTATGTGGGGAACGGGGAATAAAATCTTAAGTCAGGGATGAGAATTCCACTCAGTAGCAATATTCCTCTCGTGTAAGTACTGGAGCAATGAGTTCTCCAAGGACCTTAGTGTGTATCTTGCCAAAGTAATCTGCCTTTTTGCTGAGATGGTAGGTAGGAGTCAGCTTGGTTCTGAAGTAAGGTTAGCAGAAGGATCACTCATGCTCCGTTATTTCAGTTTTCACAGAAAAATGTACCAAAGGATCTCAAATAGACCTTCATCTCATACTTTTAGATCCTCTGGCCTCCTGCTTTTCCACTCTGTCAAATCTAGTTATACAGGTAACACTGGAAAACATAAAGCATGTTTTATTTCTATGGCTGTTTTGTTCTCCAAATTTGGCCTGGGGCAAACTTCCTATCCTGTCACCTCAACTCAAGTCCTTCATGTGAATTTCTGATGGTGACTCAGAATAGTCAATGAATGTCTTGGTGAAGTAGCCTAATCCAGCAGAGACACTTTGCTGCTTAGCATCCAGACACCAGCTCAAGTCACCCATCACATCCTCTGCTCTCTCTTCTTTCCATTCCCAACGTAACTGGCTGCCCTGGGGGGCAGCAGATGTGCATGGTAGAAAAGGAAGACTGAAGGCTTGCACATCCACACCACATTCAAATGTCAGGTCTTCCCTGAATCCAAAGGGCAGAAACTTCCCTCAGTCCACCCTCAATCTAGAAATGTGACCGCAACACACCAGTCATGTCATTTCTTTCAGACAATTCCTCCAGCTGGAAGACAATCAATTAAAGAGCCTGAGGAGAGCCTGAGGAGGATGTGACTAGTGACCTGAAATGAAGCCTGTGCAAACTCAAGTAGAAGCTTCCACTAGAATCTCTTCCACTACAGTCTGCACCTCAGGACAACAAATGCTGCTGCAGTTTAAAAGATGATTACCAAAAAAAAAAAAAAAAGCTAAAGGAAATTGGAGCAGCCAGAGAAAATCTTGTTAAAACAGCAGTGTCCTGCTGTGAGCAGCTGTGAGCTTTCTGTTCAATAGGCAGGCTCCTTGGTACTACTGACTTAAACAACAAGTCTTTGCTTGTCAAACTGATATCAGCAGTCCTTTAGAGTAATGTTTGTTCTGAGCTGCAGTCTCTTGTCCTGAACCTGTATTTGTCTGCAGCTGTTCTAAGCTGACTGTACAAATTAAGTGGGACTCTTACAATATCTTACTTTTCAGCTTCGTCTTATCATCTGAGAGACACAAAAGGCCATGAAAGCAATTGCTCAGAACATCTGGGAAACCACTTTTAAAGAGGAGCTCTCCATTCACATGATGTTGGTATTCTGGACACTGGACTTCCTCCCACTTGTTTCCTTCAAACACAAGGAAAGGAAGATGCAGGGGCACAGTCCATTGTGCTCACTTGAAGTCAACTGATATACGGGATAGAGCAAAGCAAGGTACTTTCTCAGTGAACAGTTTTCTTTGGAGGATGTTCAGTCCTCAGAAGAGACATTTTTCATGGAAACATGCCTGTTTCAATTCAGAGTTCTCTGGGAAAATTTTTCTCTGTCAGATGGGAGATGGGCTCTTTACTACCTTCTAGCAGACAATAACTCACAGTTCCTACAAACTCAAGCAGGCTGGTCTTGAAACATCCCTTTGTGATAGCTGCTCGTACGTGGCTGATGGGTCACAAGGGCACTGTAGGCTGAAAGACCACATATCCTGGATGGTAATTGTACAATTTTTTTCTGGACCAGCCTAAACATGTTGCTAACTAAAACAATGCAAAGAATGGTCTTGCTCAATGTGACTTCACAAGATAACAGTGAATGCTATCAAGCATACAGTAGAAGATCACAAGAGAGAAATTAAGAGGGAGGATCGCTGTGTCTTGCCACATTCCCAGATGCTGCAGCCAGGAGACTGAGTGAAGCCTGGCATACACTATTCCTTCATACATGTTAGGCACTGGATGGGATTGCTTGTGGGGAAAAAAAAAAGAGAGTGCAACAGTAGAAATCCAACCCTTTATCAGATATCCCCTTGGAATTTTAAAGAGCCAGTTCAAACCCCAAGCTGGCAGCATTCTGATGAGGAGCTTGAACCTGAGCGTCAAATGTTGATTATAGACCTGAGTCTGTCACGCTGATGAGGTGTGCTATTCTCCTTTCCTCTCACATGAAAAATCATATGGAGAAAGGAAAACAGAAATTACTGGGTGGGGAATAGAGTACACAGTGAACTGTAATGTGGGTCGCAAAGGTCAACTGGCTGTCAAATAGAGCAGCTCACAGTTATTTCTCACTATTTCAAGCCTGCAGGAGGTTTTATTCCTCTGATAGCCTGAGGCATCAAGACGAACCTCTTTCCCCTTCCTGATCATTCAATGAGAAGTTCAGTAAAGCTCTGATTATATGACTGTATCAATACAGCCTTCTAGTTTGGAAATTTACATCCTTACCTGAAAAGATGTCTTTTGTGACCATTAAGTCATGAAGTCATACACGTACTTTTCTCTTCTGGACTCATCCCATTTTAATCCTATGCCTGGGAATTTTCATCCTTATCTAGTGGATTTCCCATACTCAGTTTAAACAAGATTTTTAGTAGGCATTTTAGAAAAAAATAAAACTAGCATGATTTTTTTTTAGTGATCCAGAAGAAGGAGTTAGGACCTGGAAGGGAAACTAAATCCTAAAATATATATAATCACTATAATTTCTGGATAGCATTGATCAAATTGCCTAACACCTGTACACTGCATCCCCTGTAACTGCATCTTCATGGCAAAAGGAGGCCCACCATTTGATACAAATGCTATCTGGCACTGAAAACAACAAAGAAGGATGTTAGTTCCTTGTTCAGTGCATCACTGGAAAGCACTTAAAGTTGTTGATGCAAGATCAAAGCCTTAAAGATAAAACTGAATCTTTAAAGTGCAAGAATTTTGCCTTGAACATGAAGTGTAACCAGTTTCAAGACAAGTATGGTGCTATATTTGGAACAAGAATTAACAAGAAAGGAATCTGAAAAAAACAAACATCAGTACTCAGTATTTCAGCACCAGAAGTGTGTGAGATATTTCTCCATCTTACAAAGCATTTCTGTCCTAAGAGGAAAGATTCATAGTTTGTTTTTTCAAGAAACTACAAGTAAACTTTGGACTTACCAGTATTAACTGATTTATGCAACTCTTATTCTGTCCATCAATGAATTAGTTGCCAATCTCACTGTATTTTAAGTAAGATCAGCACCAGATGGAGAGCAGACTTACTTATTAAGGGGTTTTGTCAAAAGAGTAATTCAGCAAATATACCTCTGAAACCCAGTATTGATATTGAAAAGTCTGGCAAACTTTCCTAAGAAATTACCTGATGCTGTGGCAACTGGATTCAGTTTTCAGTTATTGACAGAGATCAGTATGCTCTCCTTGAACTGTGCTCTGTCTAAAATAGAACACTCAGCTCAGTTCTGACCCCCCTGAAGTCAGTGGCACAATGCCAAGTGTCTTCAACTGCATCAGGACTGGAACTATTGTTTTTAAGACAGACACTGGCAATTACCTAAACTGCACACTTTGACTGCCGTGGTAAGGGTTAGATTAGCTCTTTTATTTCCATGCATGCAGTTTAATTAGATTGGCCCTGATATGTTCAGCAATATGAGAGCAATCATTCTGAGGCATCACTTTTCCTCTGTTCCTGCCTCTACACAGGCTCTATGAGGACAGACTTTTTCTCTGTGAACTGGGAATGTAGATGAGGAGAACATCACATCAGAAAAATACAGGGTTTGCTGAAACAATACCAGCTCCCTTAATATGACATAGTATCAGGCCAGGTTCATGGTCCTACAGCTACCAGCTGCCTATCTGCAAAGGCAAAGCCATGCTGGCAAGACAATGTTGAGTCTGACAGCATATAATTTCAACAGGTGTTGCTACAGCCTGTAGGAGGTGTTATCTCTCTGAGCCTCACAGAGGCTGTCAAAACTAGCAGGACAGCTTGATAAGGCAGTCTTGCTAACGGCTTTGGTAGTTGTACAAAGAACCAAGCCATTCACAAATTGAAGAAGAGGAAAAGGTGAAAGCATGACTCAGGAGAGTCCCGCACACCCACAGCCAAGATACACAGTTTTACTTCCACTACAACACTTGAATACCTCAGAAATATGATTACTGCGCTCAGAATGGCTAATGGACACAGTCAGTGCCCAATTGAGTCCTTAATCATTGACTGTTGTTCCACTTAAAGCACTCGGCAGCCTAGCTTGGCCTCCTAAAATCTACAGAAACAACTAGACAAACACAACTATATCCCAGCAGGTCATAATCTTCGAGTTCATATTCAAAGGACAGTCTCCCAGTGAAGGCATTACTAATTTCTTCCTGTGAAGTCTGCACTTGCTTCAAATGCTTAATGTCCACTGTCAGGGACACATCTGCTGCAATCACGGAAGAAGACCAGGCAAGGGTACCCAATTATCTTGTTTCACTGAATATTTATATTTTCTTTGGAAAGGTAGAAGTGAGATAGAGTAGCCTGCAAATGCTCAATTTACAGTAGTTGGACAAAAAGGAATTTTGAGATCCTTCAGAGAAAGAGGAAAGAGCTAGATGAATACATGCCAAAATGGCCAGTGAAACTTGCAGCTGTATAATTTGTAAAGAAAAATTCCTCACATGTATTACAGGGATCTAAATCTTTGCATACTTTCCAAAAAAGGGCTTGAACACCTCTGGATATGTCTATACAAGCTGTTTAAAAAGAAGCTAGCCCAAATGTTCAACACTGGCATTTAAATCTGAATCAGCCTGACACTTGCCCCAGTGATCACTCAAAAGACCTGGTTGCCACCACTTCAGGTCAGAGCTCTACTTCAGCTACTAAGAGAGACCACCAGTGTAGACACAGCCTTCATTACTTGCAAAGTGAAGGCTTGTGATGAGTATGCAAGCTGCGGTAAAAGCTACAAAGCTATGGAAAAGAGAACAAAGCTGAAAAGGTCATGTCATCTTTACAATAATCAGTGAATCAGCCCCTTTTGGGACCCTGTGTGCAGCTTTAGATGCTGGAGCTCAACACAGATGAGAAGGCTTACAGGAAACGTTCTAATGACCCAGGGCCTCGATAAACTGTCATACTGAAAGTTGTTGGAAAGACTGGATTATTTGCCTTGTGAAGGATACAAGTAAGAAGACTCTGGGCAAAATGTATGCTATATAGAACCTAGTAAATCAGACAGACCGGGACTTTTTGTTCTCTGGAAAAAAAAAAAAAAATCCAGGGACAGTGACTAATATGTAAGGCAGGAAATTTAAAAACAGGACAAGGAAATACTTCTTTACACAAAATGTAATAAGCTATGGAACTTAGTGATACAGGCGATCACACATGCCAAATACTTAACTGGATTCCAAAGGGATAGGACACTTATGGGAATATCCAGATTACCCAGAGTTATAAACTACAGACAATAAAAACATGGAATAGATTGCTATTCCAGCTATTTTTTCAAATACTTAGTAATAGCTTGCCATGATGCTACACAAGGCCTTTAAACATCAGTTTGTTACTTGTAACCCCTCACATAACTTTTCTTAAGGAAAGTCCAGAAGTCCCATTTGCCTCAAATTTCTTCTATCTTCTGCAGCTCCATCTTTTTCAGGTTAAGCATTATCTACTGACAGTGACACCCAGCCCTCTATAATGCCATGTGATGCCTTTCTAGGGAGCACAGAAACAGACTGAATCATAATTTAGGCTCAGAGCTGACAGTGAATAATAATTATCTCATTCCCGCCCTTTTTCAAAGTGTGCGCTCTGTTATTTTTTTCAGTAGTTCAGAACAAGGTTCAGACCGACTGCTACTCTGTCCAACCAGTAGTGGGAAAAGTTTACCAAAAGCAGCAGTAGTACTATTTGATCCTACATCTGCTGAAGCCAGTTGCAAAAAGTTTTTTTCACACTTTATAGGATTAAGATACTCTTCATTCAATAGCCATGAAATTTGATGAGAGCTATGATAGATCTGCATATTGAGTAGCACAGGTCATTCTCAATACCATCTGTACTTCATCACGGGTGATACCAAATGCCCTCAACATCTACAGATGAAAAAGGAATTTAGCACCTAAAAAAGATATTGCTCAGCACCTTGAATTGTGCTCTTTGTGTACAGCAAATTATAGAGATGGCATGTCTGTTTTCCAATGACTTTCAGTGTCTTTCCTGACTTCCCAGATGACTTTTAAAAATGGCAATTGTCTACCTGGGGAAAAGGCATGTTTATTCTGGTTAGTCCCTGCACAGTCATTCCCCTTTCAAATAATAAAGATTAAATTTGTTTTAGTATTCTGAAGTGAACTAAGATACACATGAGTCAGGACTACCTTCCAAATGTGATTATTCACAGAGGAGTATGCTCCATTTCAAGTCATTGTACTTCAGATCTAGCTTTTTTTTTCATTCAAATTATGCTTCTCAAGTGTTCCCATGTAGACAAATCCTTACAGCTTTAGAAAAACCCTATCTCCAATACCTGGTCTTTCTCTGCAGCAGGAAAATTGCTGTAAATTCCTGAGTGTAAAGTCTGAAGAGCCATATTAATGTTCCTGTTACATACACTGCATTTTCCCCAAACAAACGTAGCTGCACCAAGATTCTGCAATAGAAACTGCAAGATGATATTCAGAACATACATATGTTGTGGCAAAGCCCCAGACACACTACTGTTCCCAAATACCTCATGATTTATCACCTATGGGTATAACAAAAGGTAAGGCTCAACTACTTGGGGATTTGCCTTTTCTTTTTTTATTTCTGGAAAATATGCTTTTGTAAGACATTCCTTGCTTTTAGCCTGTGTACTTATAGCATTATTTTGAAAAGCCACTAGGCAGATGGTCCCCAAATGTGAGTTAATAACTTGTAGGTAGCTTTTGGGGAAGCTTTTTGAAATCCCTTCATGCAAAATGATTCTGCAAACTGCCTGCATGCCATTCTTTGGCTATTCTAGCAGACTATTTCAAAATGGTCAAGAGAAAATGGCAGATTACGTTCTATTTGTTTTGTAGCAGACTGTTATATTTATATTGCAGTGATAAAAGAATACAAAGGGAAACCAAATCATGCACAAGGCTTTTACTGAAGATTATTCTAGAACCTGGAAGCCTAGAACCTGGCTACAAGGCCAGGATGTTTGGGCCTCTGCCGCCCCTCTTCTGCAGCCCTTCTGCATAAGTTCTTACCATTCAAAATAAGGCTGATTTTTGACAGAATAGGATAGGCTGCGTATTCAACAATCATGAGACAGACTTCACAGCACCATAAGATTAATTTAAAAATCAGATTTCAAATGTTGGGCTCTTCCTGTTTACCTTTGGCTTGTTAGAGATACTGTATTTTTTGCACAGTTTAAAGTTAGAAATATTACTAGTGTCCGATCTGGTGAGCATCTCCCATGTTTTTGAACAGATTTCATAGGAAATCCATCACTATAGTAATGACAAAATACTGCAGTCTTTCTTAACAATGGCTGCAGATCAAATGCCTTCTAATTCCCACACAGATCTGTCTGTATATGAACCAATCAAGTTTAACTGTCCTGCTTCCAAGGTGATCCGTCAGTTTAGAAAAGAGAATAGAAAAACAGAAAATAGAATATTTTCAGTTGGAAAGGACTTACAATGATCATGTAGTCCAACTGCCTGATCACTTCAGGGCTCACCAAAAGTTAAAGCATGTTGTTAAGGGCATTGCCCAAATATTTCTTAAAAAATGACAGGCATGGGGCATCAACCATCTCTCTAGGAAGCCTGTTCCAGTGTTTGGCTACCTTCTTGGTAAAGAAATGCTTCCATATGTCCAATCTAAACCTCCCCTGACACAGCTTTGAACCACTCCCACACGTCCTATCACTGGATAGCAGGGAGAAGAGATCAGCACCTCCCTCTCCACTTCCCCTCCTCAGGAAGCTGTAGAGAGCAATGAGGTCACCCCTCAGCCTCCTTTTCTCCAAACTAGACAAACCCAGAGTCCTCACAGGACATTTATTCCAGCCCTTCCACCAGCTTTGTTGCCCTCCTCTGGATGCATTCAAGGACCTGAACATCCTTCTTAAATTGTGGGGCCCAGAACTGCACACAGTACTCAAGGTGAGGCCACAACAATGATGAATACAGTGGGATAATCACCTCTTTTGACCAGCAAGTTATACTGTTTGATGCACCCCAGGGTGCGGTTTGCCCTCTTGGCTGCCAGGGCACGCTGATGACTCCTATTGAGCCTGCTGTCAACCAGCACCCCCAGGTCCCTTTCTGCAGGGCTGCTCTCCAGCCGCTCCTCTCCTAATTTATACTTGTGACCAGTGTTACTCCATCCCAGATGCAGAATCCGGCATTTTGACTTGTTAAATTTCATCCCATTAATCATAGCCCAAAGCTCCATTCTATCTAGATCCCTCTACAAGGCCTTATGTCCCTCAAGAGTGTCAACAGCACCTCCTAGTTTGGTATCATCATCAAACTTGCTAATGGTGCATTCAACTCCTGCATCCAGATCATTGATAAATATATTGGAACAGAACTGGCACTAAAATTGAACCCTGAGGAAACAGAACTTTGGTCCAAGGTATTTAAAAAATCAGCTAAGAGCTCCAAGTTGACAGTTACAGCAAGTGAATTTTGCACAAGTTCTTCCTCAAGCACAGCAAAACCTCCTACCATAAGGGACCAGGAAATAAGACTTCCTTCAGGATAGGGTCAAAGTCTGAAGGATAAAGAAAAAACTCCAAGATGTACTTCCTTCTCAGAAATCACATATTGCTAATACATATGTATCTCTATTTTCTTTTTAAAGTCTCCTTCTGCTTCACTGCTCACGGCTCTCATGAGAAGAGACTGAGAGAACCAATACACAAGGGCTATTAGCTACATTTCTTATGGCATCATTGGAAGGGTGTCATCCACAGAATCAGTGGTGAATACAGTATAAGAATGTAAATAAAACAGGTTGCATTGGCTAGACCAGAAGGGTAAAGTCTCGTGATTATTGTGATAAACATGTTTGCAGATAACACAGAAAAGTGCATGTAACAGCTGTCCTGCTAGAGAGCAGTAAAGTGACAGTTGTTTTGTCTAGGTGTACCTTACAGATTCATTTTAGTTTATGACTGTAAACCACGTGGGCAAAAAGTGTGACCACATGGTCCTTAAAATTAAGGTTTCCCATGAGGAAATGTGCTCTCTCTTCTGCACCCCACCACTGTGTGATCTTGGAAAGTTGCCTAGAGCTCAGTTATGCTTTTCTGGTCTAGTCTTAAACATGGCACAGTAATATGCTTTGCTTTTCTTCCTGTCCACTGTCAAATCAGGTCAGAAAGTCCTATAGAAAACGCCACTGGTGGGCATAATATGTATGCATAGTTGGTTAGTGTGTAGTGAAGAATCAACTAACTCTGCAGAGTGACTTATGCTTAGAAAGGCAAATAGGATGAATTATTACACAGCTCCAGGAAGTAACGCAGCTGCAGCTGGTACAGCTGCTGTGCAGGGCTGCTAAGGGGCATGCAAGCCAATCTACTTAAACCCAGTCTATTTTAAATAGTAATAGCCCAATAGTAAATACTCCAATAGTAAAGATACAGTCTTCTTGAAAACTCTTCCCTCCCAACCTCCTACCCTTCCAAGCTCCCTACTGCACTGCAGCAGAAAAGGATATGAGCTTTAAGGTCAAGGTTTTGTTTCCTCAACTTTTAAAACACCAGGATGGCATGAGAATGGACCATGATGAACATGACCCCAAACTCACTGAAATCAAGAAAGCTCGCTCTCCCTGCTCCCTCCCCCTGCAACTACAGCAGACTTTAGAACAAGTTAAAAGTTTGAAAAACATTCTGAAACTCCTGCTAGATGGAAGGAAAGAATTCTGTCTCCATATGCAAGCCACTATTTGCCTTATTTCTAAGCACTACTCTGCTTCTCACTGTTATTCTATAAATCCCATCTAATCTGTATTAGCTACACTTCAGAGAAGAAGTCTATGAATATACCCAGGTTGATAGCGCATTTCATTCACCATGTCTTTCCTGTTTCGATAGAACAACAATTAGGAGAGCTAATGCCACAGCTTTTCCCTAAGAGAAGCAGTATTAATTCAGGTCTTTCTTCCCCCCGTGCAATCAGCTACCTTTACAAAAGTTGTAAAAAAAATATTATTTTCTTCAAGGCTGGTGTTCTTTTGCCATATTTAGTTGAAAATAGCCAACAAGCTCAAAAGTTACTGATGAACAAAAGAGTGACTAAAAAAACTTTGTTTCCCTTGGAAACCACCAAACCCTTCTCCAGAATGAAGCAGAGTGAATCCAGTTCAGTTCAACGTACTGTTTTCTGTAAAGCTGATATAATCTATTTCTGTGGTGCTCCACGCAGCAGTTACAGAGCAATCCCACCAGGAAATGATGTGTGAAAATTGCTGCATCTAAACTTCCTGCTAAGGCCACCATAAGCCACAATGTCCCTGTGCGGGGAGTCATCCACAACATGAGCCGGCCAAGGCCAGAATATGCATTCCATAATGCACAGGCTGGTGTATGCAGCACCAGGTACAGCCACATCCACTCAACCTTGTCAAGATGTGAGCATAAGGTAAAGAGAGATGATGAGGAGAAAGAGACTGCTAACTCTGCAAAAGAGAGATAAAGTTGGGAGAATGATGGCGTGCAACACCATGCTGCAAACAAGCATCCTGACATACATCAGGGAGGGCGGAGGGACAGCTGCATGCGATATGGCCACCAAAGCTCCCGTTGAGCACTGAGACATGGGGCAACTCATCAGATTCTGCTTCTCACAGAGGCAAGATGCTGCCAGTCAGCAGACTGGGCTCAGCATCGAGTTCAGCTGGAGCTGCAAGGCCCTGCCACTCACTGAGCACTGTTTTGCCTCAGTGAAAAGCACCAGCTCCTGGCTCCAGGCTCCTACTGAGATCCAAACTGAACAGAGCCAGCAACTCAGCAGGAGCCGGCTGTAGCTCTGGATATAGACATAGCCAATCTGTTCTCAGCGAGCACTGATATTGCACCCTGAGAGCACGTTCTGCACTGGTTTAACCCCTGTACAACCCCCTGTTCACTTAGGGTGGCCTGCTTCTCTTCATGGGAGAGCAGCATTTGACCTGCACTGTGTGAAAGTCTAGTATCTGCTAACGAGACATTTACTCTGATGAGGCAGTTAAAATGAGCATACTGCAAAGCCTATAAAAATTATTGACATTCATAGCACCATTAATCAGCTGCACTCATCCTCCAAATTCTACCATCTCGCTGTGAAATGGAAAGCTGCAGGCTTGATTCACTGCAAATCAGCTCAGCTCTGCGCTGTTTTGTCCCAGTCACGTCAGCACCAAACTGGAAGGAACTGCCACGGATCAGGCAGGAGATTTGTCTGAGACACTTTGTTTGTTGCCCTCACAGTTAAACCTTGGAAAATCCATTTTTTGCCAGGATCTTTTGCTGTAGTTGTTCCTCCCTTTGGGAAAGATGCTAATTGGCTGTTTATCATCTGGTCAGAAAGGGGAATTGAATATCCCCTGAATGAGTCACAGCCTGCTGGAATACATTCCCGCCCTCTCCTTAAACTGAGAAGGCATGCATGGCACACACCTGAGTAGAGACACTTCACGAGTAAGGCTTCTTTTCAGTAAAGGTACCTGGCTCATGTTTCCTATTCAACAGAGACTAAAACTTTACAGAATCAGCCATTGGCAGCACTCCCAGGATATTTTTCCATTCGCACATATTTCTAAAAATGTCAACGCCAGTCTAACCACTCTCATCTGGGAAGCCTGACATCAGATGTACATTAGCTCCGGGAAAAAAAAATCCAAACTGCAAGCCCCTTCTAAAAAGGAAAACAAATTCAAAGTATGTTACATTGGCTCCTGCCTCTGAGCTCTATGCAAGTAACAGGAGGAAATTTTAAAGTGTGATTTTACACCCATGACAACTCAATTAGAAAATCAGACAAGGGAATAGTATGGGTTTCGGGCATGAGAAGTGGATGGTATGTGAGATTCTTATTCAGGCACAATTCCTGTATGTTTAGATTCGTTACCCAACAGCAGACAAAAAAAAGTCCCACGCAGGGCCTTAAGACCCGTGCTTTCTTTGCAGTCCTGGAATTAAAACCAGACAGCTAAACAACACTACATCTGACTGTGGGAGAGCTTCCCCAGGGAGGAAGCATTTTGGCTTGAGCATTTTGTTCCAGTCATCACTCTCCGGTTATTTTCTCTTCCAAATTTGGACCCTTCACACACCTTCCCAGCATCACCTGCTTTGCCTGAGAAACTAGTGTAGACTAACAAGACATGCTGTGCTGCCGTTTTGCAAGCTGAGTTTGAGCAATAAGCAATATTGTTTCCACGCTCTCTTCTCCCCACAGCACATGCCGTCAGCATGCTATCACCGTAAGCGAGATCTCTATTTAATTCAATCTGTCGAGATTCAAGGAAAACAAAAGATATGACTGCAGCCCTCGAGACTATCTAAGTAGGATTCCTGGAATGGAACAGAAGTTGACTTCAGCAGAACTAATCCATAATTACAGAGTGAACAGAGAGCAGGATGTGCTCCTGAAATATTTTAGATATATATTTCACTTTCCATGAATGCTGCAATAATGATTTTACAACTTCTCTCTCTAGGGGAAATTAATAGAAAGGCTCTCTCCCCTTACTGGTTCCAATGATTTTGTTCACTTACTTCCAAGATGTGTTTGGCTCTTGAATTATACTTTCTTGCAAATCTACATGGTTTTTTACATATCCATTTTAAGTATGTATCCTGTCTCTAAATATTGAATAATACATAAATATGATAAACAGAGTTTTTAACCTTACTTGTTGTTGAAACAGACCTTAAAGACTGATTCCCTAACATAAAAAGTTCCATCAGACTTTCCAGGTGGTGGACCTCAGCATTCCAGACCTCAAGTTCTGGTAGTTTTTGCCATAGCCACCGAATACATGACAACCGCACTAAGCCATCTGCCTACTCATCAGCTGGAGGAAACTGATGAGTTTCGTCTCCAAGCAGAAATTCCGCAGCCAGCAAGTTCTGTTGTCCAGAACATTTGCCATCATCAATCAGACCTTCAGTACTCAGAAGTCTTGTCCTGCCACTCCTACTGAAGGATGACAACCTCTGTCAGAGAAGTGAGACAAAGGAGAAAACAAAGTCATTAGGAGAAGGAAGGAGATGTTCAGTGGAAGATCACATGGGATGTTTGTGTATAGAAAAACTAAAAAATGAAAGCTCATTGATAAGTTCACCTGTCCTTAGTTGTCCCTTCAGAGGGACTTGCTTCTCACCCACTTGTTAGGGCGGTTGGCAGCATTAACATCTCAAATTATTTCAGTTAGAGCTGTCAAGATCCATGAATTACAGTATCAGAAAAGATTTCAAGTAGAAGTTTACTTCCAGACGTGCACTCTTACTCCTTAGTCTGACAGAACTTAACACATGTTCCAGTCCTTGGGGACCACAGCAGAACAATTGCTGATATATAGATTCACCTTGAAGTTACAGAAGAATTCTAGTGGTGGTCTACTTCCTGGCAGTGCTGGCCAGCCCATGGTTTCTACAGGACTAGAAGCAGTAATACAGTTACACATGCTTGTAGAATCATAGAATGTGTTGGGTTGGAAGGGACCTTTAAAGGTCATCTAGTCCAACCCCCTGCAGTAAGCAGGGACATTTTATCAGTTTTGCTTCCTGTATTATATCTAAAATCCCAATGCTTTGTAAGAGAAGCTTGGTGATACTTTCAGACCCGTCCTTACTTGCACACACATTTTTCTGAGGCTATCTCAATGGGTTTAGAGAAGCCAAAGCCATTTGGAAGCTAACAATGCTCAGAAAGTGTGTATTTGTTTTGACCTTCAGTTACTCCTCTTTCAGATTGCAATTAGTTTAGGACCAAATTATCATTTTAGCATATATGCAAAGAGAAGGAAACTCAACTCACAGTGTAAACTATGTGGTCCAGCACAGAAGGGCCTTGTCCGTGTCAGGTGCAGGCCAGGCTAACATCTGCAGAAGATCTTTTAGGTGAGGCTGACCATCTCTTTGGGAAGGAGGCTGGCCTCAGTGAGATCTCTTCAGCTCTCAGACTGCCTGAATTCCTGTATTTCTTTGCATGCAGTTAGGAGTGTCTCTCCACCCCCATCATGTTGTTGGGGTTTTTTTTGTTTGTTTGTTTGTTTGTTTTATTATTTCCAGCTAAGTTTCTAGTGCAGCCTGCTGTATAGCAAGAACAGGGGATGCGCTTGGCCACCAGGGCCTCAACTGTATCACCATTCCTAAGCAGAATTACAAGATGCAGTGACTGAAACACAAAGTATAGCCTACAGTAAGGGTGTGCAAACAGGAACATCAGTCAGTTCAAAAACAAAGCAACAGTATCGTGCTCTCACTGTCAGATTCACTCATGCCCCTCCATTTGCACTTAAAAAAGTTGGGGTTTTGTGTGGTGACTTTTAGTATAGTTTCATATACTCTGCTCAGGTGGAAGCAGAATTTGATGAGAACAGATTTCTGCAGAAATAATGGTGCTTAATGAATAGAGACTGATTCTTGTCTAAAGGAAGAAAGTACCAATAGGGGGAAAGTGTAAAGCTTTTAAGATAGTCCAAAAAATTGTCTGAGGGCAAGATGCCATGGACCATCAAAGCAGGGCATACTTCTCAGCCCTAAGCATGAAAGTGAGCAGTATCTACATTTGTCAGTTAAGAACAGTTTGAGGGAATGCTCCCAGGCAATTAATCACAATCAACTATACTGTTAAAGGCTCCTGGTCACAGTTGCAAGTCTGTACCAGAGAGCTCTCTCCCAAATCCTAGGCACAATGTGAAAATCAGCACAGGCCAGGAACCAAGCCTATTAGGCAGTCTCTCTCCGGCCACTTTGTTTTAGAGGGAGAGTCTAACAGTATGAACACAGGCTGCTGCATGCCAATTGGCCTCAGTGCCAGAGAATGGTCCTGGGCACATTTCATTTTCTAATATAGATGCAGTCAGGATGTCTATGAGAATTCATATCTCCTCCTTAGTGGAATATCCAGCTTCCTTATTAAGAATAAACCTAACCCATTTTCCACTAGCAAGAAGTGCAAATTCCATTTTGAAATGCATAGTGTTTCCAAGGCTTCCAGAGGGATTTCTCTCGCATACTCTACACTGAGAGAGAAAAACCAAAAATTTTATGCTCCTCTGCCTCTGCTGAGTATGCATCACTGAGATCCTTCTTACATCTCCTGGTACACCTTCCAGCAGCTGCTTAAGATGATTTCAATTCAGAATGTCAAGACGACAGCTAAAATTTGAAGAAAAAACAAATCCTCCAAAACCCAACCAGGGTTGTGAACACTCTCTTATGCAGTCAAATGAATTTTGCTATCAGAGCAAAACTATCAGACCAAGTTAGAAAATTAATTATCTTCTAATAATAAATGACTTTTTTTCCATTGTGTCATAATATTTGACATTGCTGCAATAGTTTACCTGTTGCAACAACTATATGTAAGCAAGCTATGCATACCTGTTGGTGCTCCTCTGTGCTTCGTAAGTCACAGAGATAGATAGGGCCACTGAAGAATTGGTGCTGTTCTCAGCTCCAGAGAAATCCAGACTAAAATGCCTTGGCTACAGAGTTTTTTGCCCACAGAGAGATTTGAGGCATCTCTAAATATTCAACACACTGGCATCAGAGCCCCTAAAGTTAGCATCTTAACCCAAGGAATAGGTCATTTAGAGATACCCTGTGAGAAAAGTGGGTTTTGGGAATCTGACTTAAATTTTGCTATTTACTGGGACTTACTCCACCAGGCCTACAGGAAGATGTCAGTGTCTGCTTTGGATGCACCTTTTAGCACACTCTCCTAAAGACAGGTACCTGTATCCTTTCTTTCAAAGCACTGAGAAGACTTTTCAAACGTGATCCTGACAGATACTGTGTAGGCATTTTGCCCAGTAGCTGAAATCCAGAAACAACTCTGGGAGTCATAGAATCATAGAATCATAGAATCATAGGGTTGGAAGGGACCTCTGGAGATCATCTAGTCCAACCCCCCTGCCAGAGCAGGGTCACCTTAGAGCAGGTTGCACAGGAACGCGTCCAGGCGGGTTTTGAATGTCTCCAGAGATGGAGACTCCACCACCTCTCCGGGCAGCTTGTTCCAGTGCTCTGCCACCCTCAAAGTAAAGAAGTTCCTCCTCATGTTTAGGTGGAACTTCCTATGCTCAAGTTTGTGCCCATTACCTCTTGTCCTGTCACTGGGCACCGCTGAAAAG
>VYZM01014153.1:120828-131650 GCA_013398915.1 Dromas ardeola
TCTAACCCACTCTTCCTAAGCTTCCCTATGAGGATGCTGTGGGAGACTGTGTCGAACGCCTTGCTGAAGTCAAGGTAGACCACATCTACCGCTCTCCCCTCATCTATCCATCCAGTCACGCCTTCATACAAGGCTATCAGATTAGTCAGGCATGATTTTCCCTTGGTGAATCCATGCTGAGTACTTCTGATAGCCTTCTTTTCCTCCACATGCCTTGAGATGACGCCCAGAACAAGCTGTTCCATCATCTTTCCAGGGATGGGGTCACCATCTCTTTCTTAGGCAAATGCCCTGATATCTCAGCTATAGACTCCTGCCCTTCCCTTTGCTTCTTATTTGGCTCAAGGAATGTTGTCTCCTTCAAAGCATAATGGTTAAGCTTTAGCTAGAGCGTATTTGTTCCCAGGACAATCTTTGACACCCTGCAGATTGACTGTTTCTTTGCATCAGTCCTCTTGCATGGCCAGAATTTCTCAGCATGTCAAAGATTATATTTCCTAATGAAAACATTCCTAAAAATTAATTGCATAATAATAAAATAGTAACAACAACATGTATTTTCACCTTAACATTTCCTGTCTTTAAGTATGCCTCTTATGCAGCCCTGCCTTGAAAATTATAGTGTTTTCTGAACTAAGGAACTCATAAAATCTGCACTGCAAATTCACATTAAAGGCTTCCTTCAATTACACCCCCTCATATTTTCAAATCATTTTGAACAAGATAGAAAAAAAATAAGGCTACACTGATTACATAATTCATATAATTTTCAGGTGCACACACCACCACCACCCCCCCCAGTCACGTGCATTTCTACTAACAATTAAACAGGGAGAAGGGAGAGGAAAAGGGGGTGGAAGAGGTTTTAAATTTGTTGAACTTGCTTGAGAGAATTAAGTATGGTAGAATCTAGCTAATCCCTACTAACTCTGGAGGGAGCAAAGAATACCCTGGTATGGATTTGTGAGATTTTCTGTGGGTATTTCTAAGTGCTAGGACACCACCATTGAAGTGCAACAATACAAAGGAAGGAATTTTAACGTTACCAACCTCTGGTCCCTGTACACACCTCATACCCTTAGATAGCTGTGCTACCGATCTATTTAAATTGCACCACTTCCTCCAGGATCTTCATACAAACTGCAACACTGAATATGAATATTTATTATGCAACTGTATTCTCATGAGAAAAGCTTCAAGGCTTCATTGTATGCCTTACCTACAGGAAATAGACCACAGGGAAACCACCACTGCCTGACCTGGGTTGGAGATGTGATCTGACAGAAGAGACTGTATATTTCTACAACATTTATCTCCAAACTGTCTTTATCAGAAAACTGGGTAAGTGCAGAACTACTACTGTCCTAAAACGGGAATTATTATGGACCTCCATCCAAGGTGGCTTCTCTAGCAACATGATTTCCTATGTCAATTTTAACACAACCAACTCTAGCAAGACAGCCATCTGAAACTGAAAGGAGGCAGCTGTAGAATGCCCAGCACTAATCACACCTATGACATACAGCAGCAGGATAGCTCTGCCACTTACTGCTTTGCAATAATGACTGCTATCACTATCAAATATACTGTGTGATAAAAGTGAAGGGAGGAAGTGAGCACTGAGGTATTAATCCAAAGGGTACGAGCCAGAGTAATCCAAGAACAAAATAACTGGAGTTGGAAGAGAAGGCAAAAATGCAAATCACTCCTATTTGCAGAAGCAACTCTTCATCTTGGATCTGCATCTTCTCAGATAGTATCAGTGAAGGCTGGGGAACCCTGAGTCTAACTCATTACTCATGTGAGAAGGACTGCAATGGGTGACATAAACTAAATAGGATAAAACGACACAGAACGTTTTTAAAAAAATGGAGTTATCCTTGGCTGCTTAAAAGCCGTTTCCCAGAAGATCGCAAATGGCAGTCTCCCTGGCACACTGTAGTTGAAACATAGAAATGAGATATATCTTTCTTTTCTGTCTTCTGCATATCAGACAAGTGTTACAACCTGCACTGATTTCTTCGGAAACATCCTCCTGATAACAGTGAACATGAGTGAATTACTAATACAGAAGAGAATTTGCAGATTACTTTTGGTAAATTCTATCTAGAAAATTATTAATTCTGCAGTAAACATATAGACTAAGTGTGATGGGAAGACCATGCTCTAATGGAAACACTTTGTTGACAGCTAGAAAGGTTATTAATTTTACTATTAGATCAGGTAATTTCTGTAAAGCAAGTCAATTAGCTGAAAATTCAAAGTAACATTGTTACATTGGAAAGGGTAACCTCATTTTCATGTCAAGGCAAGTCAAGTAAGGAGAAATTCACTGAAAACAAAGGATGTTGCATCTCTTTCAGAACACTGGAAACAAGACTGCAGTCAGAGCCACTGGATTTTAACAACGCGTTTTGGATTCACCCAGGCATCAATGAGAACAAAATCCAGGTATCTATCCCTAGCACAAAGTTCTTAAAGAAAGCCCCAGTGGTGGCAATGCAAAGCTATTCCTAAATTGGACTACCTGTTCATTGTGCCCTGGAGTGGGATTTTAGAGGAATGGAAAACTCTTTGCTGAGTCAGATTCATCACATTGGCAAAAACATGTGATTATCTTACAGAGGGCAGCTGAGCTGTAAGTTCAAGGGAAAGTGGCACACAAGCTGGCACAAGCACAGAATCAAGTCCCATGCATTTACAACAGTGGGGAACAGAACAAAGTTAGTTAGTGCAGATGCTGTGGTGAGAATCTGGAGCTGTAGTTACTGGGTGATTTCAACAAAGCTATGCTAACTATACAAAGGTGCTTACTTGTAGTACTTATGAAGAGAGAAAACAGCTTTTATTGCATTAACTGGTATTACTGAGAAAAGAAAAAAAAAATGCTTCCACGTAAACAAGCCATTTTCAAGGCACTAGTTCACAACAGCTCTGTTTCTGTCTCTGGTTTCACTTTTTTGAACCCTGGTAAAAATACAGCACAGATACCTGGGAATCAAAAAATACCAAATATCAAGACTACATTACTACATTACAGAAGAGAGAGCGCACTGCAATATATATGCTAATTGTGTATGATTGCTGTTCTTTTTCTTTAAACAAGTTGATACTTATCTTTGCAACTTCTAATTCCATTTAATTCTTTAGTCATATCATTGTGAGCTTTACTTTTTTCCTACTCCAATTAACATAAAGCTTCTTATTTCATATGATTTTAGTGATACCATACTCACATTTTTCACAATGTTTCATCACACAAATATGGGGGTTGTACTGGCCAATGGACCCACAGGTAGCTACTGGAGAATTTCTGTGTTTATTCATACTATGAGTTGACACACTGATGTCAGACAGTATGACCCAGGTTCACTGGAGAGTATCAGTACCCTTAGGTCCCAAATTAAGGCAAGAGCAATAGAAATTTAACAAGCCGTCAAGGAGAACTGAGGAGCAGTTAAAGCATACAGCAAGAAAGTGAACAAAAAAACAAACCAAAAAACAAAACCCTTACAAAAGCTACAAATACACCAAGCAGCGTGTTCTGAAAAATATTTTGTGGTACTGAATATTACGTAAGCCTTGGCAGAATGACTTTGGAACAATGATTTTGATTGTTTATAGGCTATATTATTATAAAGACCTTTTCTATTTAATTTTCTAAACATTTGTAGCTAAGTTAGCCTACGGAGGGAGGTTAGTGAAACCAACGGTCACACAATGACAGGCTAAAGCTGCACCAAAGGCAGGCAGATGCTGTTATAGCTTTATCTCACAGTTTCCTTGCAGCCCCTCCACCCTGAACAGGATCAACCTCATTATTAGAGAGGTCTCTGCAACACCCTGCCATACAATACACCAATCCCATCACTGGCCAAGTAGCGAGTCTTGATTAGGTCTTTAAAGTCCTCCTTCCATTATTCCCTAAGTGTGCCAGCAATCTGCCTGCAGGCCCTCATCAAATTTCACTACTGGTGAGGACATCTTTCCAAGTGACCTGAATAAATCTCAGCTGGGTAGCTACATTCTTCACTACAGCTAAGTGGCATTGTTGCATGCCACTAAACGGTCTCCCTGTTTTACCTCAGAACTAGGTTCACTGATAGGTTGCAGAAGAGTAAGGCTTTTTGCATACATATGTATCTTGCATGAGACTGAAAGCGCACTGGTATTTCCTTTGTTACTTAATGACAGGTGAACAGCAGTGCGTGGAGAAGAGAAGCTACTTCAAAGCAGTGCCCAGTGTGCTGTGAATCAAGAGGCGCCATCACCACCACCACCACCAGAACAGCAGTGTTTGCGGCATGAGAAGCCAGGCAACAGCCAGCAGAAGTGCCATTTTCTCCTTACAGAGTCCAAATAAAAAGAGCACACACAAGAGGGATTTGTTTGTGCTGCTCAAAGCAGCATTAACTATCCCTCTGTGTTCAGTAACCCTACCAGATGGGTCACAGTGCACAGATGCTGGCATACAGCCCTTGCCTGCAGAGCCACCAGGAGCTATGCAAGAGACCAGAAAGGAGACCACAGGATGAATCTCTCTCCGGCCTTCCCTCCCTCCCTCCCTCCCTCCCTCCCCAAGATCTCACATTTGAGATGTCCCAGTCCAGCCAAGACCACTCATTTTTGTGTCTCTCCTAGCCCTCTCCCCCTTTGAAAGGCTTGGTCTTCCCTTCCACAGCCTTTTCTTTACCATGTTTGTATATGGATCATTGTGCTATTAAAGTGCTAGGAGATGAATGGTGTTATATAACTCCTAGTTACCATTTTATCATTTTTTAGAATGATGGAAAAGTAAGATGGGAATGTAGACTGCCCTTGGGGCCAGGCTAAGCAAACTAAACTTACATTACTGGTGACCCAAAAGAATATTCACTTCAGCATCCCCAAAATGGAAGAATGGAAGGGTAATGCATTTCAGTACATACTGTCCCACACAAACTGACAATCCATTAATAACTATGGCATATAGGCATGTGTGGGGTGAGAAATCTTCGATGATACAGCTCCTAGTCAACAGTTTACAAAAAAGCATTGGTTTGGGTCTTTTTTTATGTTTGCAATGATTTGCTATTCATTAAGCTCTGGTATCTTTTGGCTTTTGATATTCCAAAGAGGTTTTATTCCATTTGCTTTTCATTCCAGGTCAGCTAACATAAAATCAATAATGGTTTGGACAGATTTCTTTCTTGTAGTAAGCCTAGGATTGGCATACATAGCCTAAACTCTCTTCCTGTTTCACATTTACAGGAGCTTTCTCGGAGTGATTTGGTTCTCTCTTTCATGTTGTTTCGCAGCAGAAATTTGCATTGGCATGTTACGAGGCTTCTGCACTGTTTGTATCCCAGGCAGAGATACATGCTGCCTCCTGAACTCAATGAAGCTTCTTGACACCAAAATCAATTACAGCAAAAGCAGGTTCTCACTGCTGGAAAGTGAAAATACACTCTCATCCAGGCCAAAGTTGCAATTCTTCATGCAGACAATCTCTGTACTCAGTTTGAGACTGATCACATCAAGAGGACTGCTCGGATGTGTAGTGGCTGCAGGAATAGGCACTCTTTCTGTAGTAAGAATCCAGTGTTCTGATTACAGTGCCCTGGAGCACCACTTGTTTTCAGGCTCACAAACTGTACCACATACCTAATTATTTGCACCGAAGTCCAATGGGAACTTAGATGGCTCTAAGTTTTCAGCAGGGTATATAGTTCATCTTTAAGTAACAATCTCAAGGATCAGTGCATCTAAAATACCTGCTGAACAATGCTTTACTTAAGCATGTGCTCAAAGCTGAGACCATGCTAAGCGCTTTGCTGAATTGTGATCTAGCCATGTTTCTGGTCGTATTACTCAGTGTCTGGCAGCAACCTCTCTCATTAGAAAGCAAATCCTTTACTGCCTTATAAGCCAATAGAAATTATGCATCCTTGTAAAGAAGGTGTCAAAGCTGAGTTTGCCTAAACTGTGCTTGACAACTGTTTAGAAAGCCGAGCCAGACAAATATTTTCAACCGTATTTTGAGAATAATTGGTTTTCTTTTTATTGGAAAGTTCTGTTGTTTTATTATGGAAAAACGCAGCGTGTTCAAACTGAAGGTTGAGGAATGATTTGACAAGCTTGCATAGAACCCTGTGCAGCAATTAGGGTATTTTGCTCTCACAGAGATAGATCTTGATTGGGACAAATTCTAGTCTCAGTTACAGCAGAGCACATACGCTGGAATACAGAGCTGAATTTTGCAGACCAGCGCCAGTGGGAAGTTAAAGGCCCCCAGCACCTTTTAAGACCATATCCTGTGGTATCTCTGCAAACCTGAACTAGGGTTCAACAAGCAGCCATGATAACTTAACAGTTCACTGCCACTGTAGGGTGAGGATTTCACTCCTCCCTCCTTCCTCACTTCCCTGCATCACTGACATTCCCCATCCCTTCCTTGCACTGGCTCTGGCATTCACTTGCTTTCCAACTCACTAATTTGACAGAAAAGTACCTACTTTGTTGTTGTTTCTCCATCGGATTTTCTGCCAGATTAGTGAGCTCAAACAGCTCCTGGAAGAGAAGGCAGCACGTGCACACGTACTTGCACAAAGACAGAACCAGTTCAGAGTAAGCAACAAAAGGGCACACAATGGGAGGAAGAAAACTGAAAAGGAAGGAGGAAGACAAGGCCTTCTCTTTCCATCAGCAATGGGCCCATTTAAGATCAACCCACTCCCCATAGCCCTGATCTGCTTTCACCTACATCAGTTTTACACTGGTGTTACTCCACTAATTGCAGTAATTACTGTTATGTAATTCAGATCATTAATATGCAGAAGCCCTGGCCATAAGCAGGGTTCCACTGTTAAATAAGGGACTGTATATAGACATTGCCCAGGTTCTGAGGAGCTGACAGTCTAATTCAGCACAATGCACAACTGGAAGAGCAAACTATGGAAGATAAAAGTGGTCAGGAATGTGGGGGTAGTAATTAGAGGAAGACACAACCAAAATTTGATCCTGAAAGACTCACTGCATTGTTTGGTACTTATTCAGGTGAGTCACATGGATTTAATCACTGAAAGTAAGTCAAACTATTTGCTTGAGCAAAAAGCCTCACTGTAAGTCCAACAACAATCTAGATCTCAGCATGTGCAACAAGCAATAATACCACTTAGTTTGATTTTAGATTCAGTCTCACCAAAGGGCCAATTCTGCACTTCACCTGGATGCAACAGCTCTCACTAAAGCAAACAGGAGATCTGCCTGTGTCTCATGTGCAGCCGGACTGGGCACTTTGTCTGCTGGCTTTTTTGCAGACAGTTTCTCAGCATACTACAGCATCATTCCCCATCTAAATAAACACGCAAACCAACCAAGAAACCAACATCTACAATTAATGTGAAAGATCTTGTTCTCTATAATCAGATTCAACCTCATTCCCCCTCACCCCTGGGTTTTGGGCTGAGCTCTGTGTGACAGTTTTTTATACCAAACATTAAAAATACTACTTGCCTGGCCCTTACCATGCCTGTTTTACTGAATAGGAAAGAAAAACATCCTGCATTTGGCCATTATCATTAAACGGCATGGTAAGGGACGGGCAAGCAGAATTTGTGTCTGGACGAAAGAATGTAAAAGCACTGTTTTGTAAAGTTGATTTAAAATTATCACAGTACATATATCTGAGGTACTTGCATAAATTATAATCCTGATTTAGTATTTACTTAGTTGTATTATAAAATTTGTTAGAAACAAACCTTGAGCGTTGACAATCAAGACTTCTCTTTCTGCTAGTCTTGCTGTGCCACTGTATATGGTAAAGGCATGACACATCCTTCAGCAATAAAACAGTTTGAGGGGAAAACAGAGATGTCCTTTGCAAGAAAAATGGTAACACAGCTCCTTTGATTTAAAGTAAAGAAGCAACTTTGTGTCAGTCTTCACTAGTAAGCTGTACAGTGCTGTATTATCACGATGAAGATAATGTGTCATTCCTCTTTCAACAACATCTTAACTGTAAAATCCAAAGCACTGAAAAGGTTTTGTTTGGAAATAAAAGAAAACAAGCATGTGTTTTGATGAAAGGTGATGCTGTCCGTCTGAGTCCAAGATATAAGCCACGCAATGGTTATTTAAGTAGCACGGCATGCCATGTTAGACTCTTTAAGTGCCATCCGTTTCCAGTCTATGATAATTAAAGAGTGAACTGTGCACACAAATGGTATGGATACATAAAGGTGACTTATACACATGCCAAAATAATCTGGAGTGTACAATGAAAATAGGTTTACAGATACTGCACTCATATTCTGCTTTCTTGTTACACCTATCTATTCCCTCATTTTTCTGATCTGTTGTGCACTTGGATCAAAACCAGTAACAGCAGACAATTTTTTTTTCTCTCAGTCTCAAAAATATAACAAAGGTATAAAACTGTAAACTACCAAAAAAAAAAAAAAAGCTGCACATAAATTTTTTTGAGTGGGGACAGTAAGCACAGGACTGAATTATTTAGAAATTCTGAAACAGTAAGATAATTAATAAAATTATTTATAAAGAAGTATATCTACAATATTTAATAATTTAAGGCTCACAAAAAACTAACATATCAATGACAATAAAAGTTTTCTGCTATAGGGTTAAAAGCACCAAATTCACTTCACATACTAGATAACCAGATCTGTACTGATCACAAGTGGAAAACTCTGAAAGTGCTTATCTGCTAATGTTTCTAGTGCTTTAACGATGTCGTATTTCACAGGAATAAGAAATCCCCTTTCAACCATACATACAGTTATACAGATATAAAATATATTGGAATAATTTCAGTTTGAAACTACAGTACAAAAAAGGTCAACCTCCCTCCCCCCCCCAGTCCATTCATTCTCCACACACACATCCCCCAACTCTTTAATACTAAACTTGGGAGCAACTGAATTGGTTACAAATGACCCATTTAAAACCAACAACCATTTGCTAAAATAAGTTTCTACAAATTAGATTTTGCAGTCACAATTTACCAGCTCCTGCATCATGGAGCGTAGCTTATTCTTAGTCTATTTTAAAAATAGGTGACCCTTTGTATCATGGAAAAAGAACATAAAAACATGTATTCCTGGAGGACTACTCAGGACACTGATCAATTTATAAAATATAGCCTGATTTAAAAAATGAATTGGTACCAAAAGAATAGTTATAAGATTCTGACACCAGCAAATCTTTCTGCATCTCTGATCTCCAACTCTCTCCTTACAAATCTGTTTCCCTATTGGTGTCCAGGCAGAGTGCATAAAGGGATTTTCTAAGATCTACGTTACTTTTCGCTTTGATATTGGTTTTCTCTAAGGAGCTGGTGCCATTGTTGAACCCCTCATTGTTTTCCAAGTGCACAACAGATTTGTTCAGAGAGTTTCTACTGGATCTTCTCTTCGCATCTCCCCCTGCTGTGCTGCCCTGAGCACTACTGTGTTCGTCTTTGAGGATAGCTTGCTCTTCGTGATCAGTCTCTCGGTGGTAGAAGTAGTTGAAATTGGATACAATGACAGGGACAGGCAGGGCGATGGTGAGCACACCTGCGATGGCACACAAGGAACCCACAATCTTGCCCCCCACAGTGACAGGTCGCATATCCCCGTAGCCCACAGTGGTCATGGTTACCACTGCCCACCAGAAAGCATCAGGGATGCTGGAGAAATGAGACTCGGGGTCATCGGCCTCAGCAAAGTAGACAGCACTGGAGAAGAGGATCACCCCAATAAAGAGGAAGAAGATGAGGAGGCCCAGCTCCCTCATGCTGGCTTTCAAAGTCTGTCCCAAGATCTGCAGCCCCTTGGAGTGCCTGGAGAGCTTGAAGATCCTGAAGACTCTGACCAGGCGAATGACTCTCAGGATGGCCAGGGACATGGCTTGCTGCTGGCCCCCACCCCCATTGCTGCTGCCAGCGCCGGGCTGCTGCTGCTCATGGGCCAGCTCGGTGCCCAGGGTGATGAAGTAGGGGATGATGGCCACGATGTCGATGATGTTCATGATGTTGCGGGAGAACTCAGGCTTGCTGGGGCAAGCAAAGAAGCGGACGAGGAGCTCAAAGGTGAACCAGATCACGCAGGTGGTCTCGATAATGAAGAAAGGGTCAGCGAGGCTACTGGGTGGCTGCATGGGTGGGGAGTCCCCAGTTGTGCCATTCAAACCTCCACTTTGTGGGGGCAGGGGCACGGGCATCTCCCTCTCGTCCCTGAATTCCGGCAGTGTCTCCAGGCAGAAGGTGATGATAGAGATGAGGATGACCAGCACGGAGACGATGGCAATGGCCCGGGCTGAGCTGGAGCTCTCAGGGTACTCAAAGATGAGCCAGACCTGGCGCTGGAACTCGTTGCGGGGCAGGGGCTTTTCCTCCTCTTTGATGAAGCCCTCATCCTCCCGGAAGCGCTCCATGGCCTCCTCACCCAGCTGGTAGAAGCGGATCTCGTCAGCAAAGACGTCAATGGAGACATTGACGGGCCGGCGGAGCTTGCCCCCCGACTGGTAGAAGTAGAGGATCCCGTCGAAGCTGGGCCGGTTCCGGTCAAAGAAGTACTCATTTCGGAGGGGGTCAAAGTAGCGCATGCGCTTATCTGGGTCCCCCAGCAGCGTGTCGGGGAACTGGTTGAGGGTGCCCAGCTGGGTCTCGAAGCGCAGCCCCGAGATGTTGATCAGCACCCGCTGGTGGTGCATGGCACCCCCGTTCGCTGCCGCCGCCTCCTCCTCCTCCTCGCCCGCCGCCGCCATGGCCATGCCCCGGCGGTGCCCCCCTTCCTCCGGGGGACCCATCTCCATGGCCGCACTGGGGCGCGGGGCGCGCGGC
>VYZM01014153.1:132484-195365 GCA_013398915.1 Dromas ardeola
ACGCCGGGCGCAGGGGGTGGCGTGGGCAGCTGTGCCCGAGAAGGGGGGCAGGGGCGGCCCTCCGCCCGCTCCCCAGCCCCCACGCCGCCCGCCCGCCCCCGCAGCGGGGGATTACCGTGCGGGCCCCACGCGTGGATTACTCGCTAAAGGGATTGCCGCAGGGAGGGCTCGGGCTGTAAACCCCCACTCACCTATAATGAAAATGATAATCGAAAGCCCCGGGGATTCCTGGCGCCTCTTGGCGTGTGGCCCCCCCCCCCCCCCCCCATCCCCCCCCCCCCCCCNATCCTGCCCATCCTCCCCCTCCCCAGCGTAATGAGAACAAAGCAAGCGATTGGGTATTATTTTTTTTTCCGCTTTGCTTTGCTCTCCCTCCTCCTCCCCCCAGTTGATCATGGAATTGGTGCAGCTCCAAAAGGTGCTCCCAAAGCCAGCAGATGACAACATTTCTACCAGGCTACCTTCATGTTAGCATTTGCAGACAGGGACTGTACTTTCCCTTTGATGCATTCTTAAACCCACATCCAAGGCTGATACATTTCAGCAGATGCACATTTTATTAGAGAAAAGGAATTGAAGCAGCTTTACACAATTACTTCAATTACAGCTCAGTAATACAATCGATGCTAAGATCTTATTTTCTATATTCAAACCATGAACTCATCTATTCTATTCAAGGTCCACATGGGAATATACTAAACATGTATACAAATACTGTAGGATTAAAACCTGCATGTATATATACACCACTCCACTCTTGTGGAATTTCTGGGTTTCTAACACAATCAAGTATAGAAAATACTAAAGTAAGTGAAAAACCGTTTTGCCTTCCAGTTGGCATCACTGCAGTGACATTTTTACTACATCCTTGTGGTAGTACTCATAGCTCCATCGAACAGTTTACCTAGCTTCACTTAAAATATTACCTCTGTGTATGAAATATGCCCAAAGATACTAAAAACAGTGCCAAAACAGAAAACCATAATTACATTACATGCTAACTGTAAGTGATGATTTGCTCATGACATGGTCGTGTTCAATAATTTATCTCTGAGAACTGAGCACAGAATCACTGACCTGTTTTACCACTGTGCCAGTGAAGTAAAGGACCCCTCTACTCTCACAAGTAATTGCTAGAAGCAAAATTACAGGTAAGTTTTCTAAAGCAGCCCTTTGAAAATAATGGCCCTTTGATTTACAGTTATTTAATGGAATAATGTATCAAACCTGCAAAATGTACTATAATACCCTTTGGGACTAGGCAAACACTGCAAATACATACACACCTGTGCACCCCAACAAGTAATGGCTGATCTGTTACCGTGCATGTCAGGGATTATAACCAGCTGATTACAACTGGAAAATTATTCTGGTTTTCCAGCTCAGTCCTCTAATGCAAGATATTCTTCCTCCAAACCTTGCCTCAGGAATAATCATTTATTTCAAGGGGAAACATCCCTAGACAAGTTCATATAGATCTTCCGGAGGCAAAGCCAGTCAAAACTAATAACTTGCATTGCAGGAACTGTGGCACCTGGCTATCACAAACAAACACCTTTGGAGTCTGCTCAGTGAGTATGTCCCATCCACAGGGCCAGTCGCAGGCATCCACAGACGCTCATCTGCGCTTTCATCTGCATACGAATATAACCAGTAACACAAAACAGGTGACTTGCCAGCATCTGTGCCTGCTCGCTCACCTGCATACTTTTTTTCTTTCAGCCTGCTGTTCCTGCATATGGTTGAATGTATACACCCTGTCCCCAGCTGCAAAACCCCCTTCCAGGGACCTCCTCCCACAAGGGTTACATTTTGCCTTTGCTTGCAATCACCCTGCATTTTTGTGACCTGTCATTGCCTTAGACAAGTCCCCACAGGCTCCGAGAACAAACCCCAGCCCTCTAGAGAGGCTTTTACATGCTAACCATCAGAGATCTCCCCTGGCTCTTTCACAAAACCCCCCATGCATTCTCAGCCCGCTTCCTACCCTTCAATTCCCACTCCTAAAGGCACTTTCAAAAATTCCACTACGCAGTAGGTGTCCTCGGGACTGTGGCAGACAGCTTCTGGGGACACAGCCCAGGGAGGCTGACGGGTACTGTACAGGGCAGAAGAAAGTGGACGGAGAGCTGGTAAACTTGCTGCCTCTCAAACGGTTGTACCCATTCCGCCGTTCCTTCATCAACAACAGGGAGCAGCACTTGTCTGACACCTGGGAGTGATTACACTGATTTTAAATTCTCCCTTGATTAAACCCCAAGTTTCTAGCCCTTCTAAATGTTGTGTTGCAGCGTTCATATCCTGAATTTGCAGGCAGATGGGACAATGCTAAAGTGCAGAGAAAAGGCAGACTTGCCCACATTGACTTTGCTGAAAGCCTCACTGAAAACCCTATGAAGAAACTGTATGTTATTAATTGATATAGCAGGAAAATATCTCTGCTCTCTATAGTGTTTGAGTAGAATATAACTACTTTCTTTGCAGCTTTAACAATTCTGAGAATCTAGTATGTTATCTGTATATTTGCGTGCAAAGGAAAAGGGGAAGAAGGGGTGAAGAGAAAGTGGAAAGATGATGTTAAAGGGGAAGAAACATCTATCTACTCCAAGCAAGGAATTTCAAAGGGCAATTCTTATTTAGCATCCCTAATTTTTTGAATATGATGAAAAGACTCTGAACAGTTTCTTGAAGAGCAATCCTACCAGAAAAAAGTGAAGGTACTAGAGAGAAAATACAACATGGAGAATAGCGGGACATACCAAGTGCTGAAGAAATAGGCTACTAATGTTTTAACCAGGCACTTTCTGACAATTTATTTCCTCCCCTACTTGTGTTTTAGCAAAAAGTATTTTCTACCCTGAGCACATGCACACACTCAATCAGTCCTTTACATTCCAGCACATCCACACCAAAACTTGCCATTCTCTCCAGCTCCCACTGACACTCAGTTCTTCTAATCCAGTTATAATGCCTTTTGTCATCCTCTGTGACTGGGGTGTTGCTTTTTCCACCCTCTACCTGGTCCACACAGCACCATTAGTGGCTTATCCTGCAGACTCATTTGCAGGTTTTCTCCTGAGGCAGGACAGGTGGCTAATAAATGGGACTCCCTTGGTTAGGCAGCATCAAGGGCCTGCCCAAAGGTGATTCTTTTAAGATTCCCTAACTTTACCACCTAGCACCTATGAGAGGCTCATACAAGCATTGCAGAAGAAGAAATACTGTCCAAGATAGAGATTATCTGTCTTTCACCTAAAGGCAGGCTGCATCCCCAATGCTACCTTACCAACACTTCCATGGGGAGAAAAGGAGGATCATATCCTTATGCCCTGTACAGCCATCATGCCGGGAACATGAATAATACCTGCCCATGCTCAGACCAGTGTAATCATGTACACCAGCTATGAGACGTCTGTAACTGTCCCCCCCCAAGCCCTGCTGCATTTTCAGCTTTTCACTAGCCTGCCCCTGCTCTTGTGTGCTGGGGCAGATACATCTGCCTGATCCAAGCCATCATGGGCTAATGAGCAGCACCAAATACACACCATTACATAGCAGGAGCGGCAGTGGTGTGGCTGCTGGGAGCTGCCATTCAGTGGGTCACTTGCACACAGCAAAATGAGTAACCCATCCCATGTGGGGGGCTCACATGTTGAGAAATGAGAAATAGAGGTGGTCTGCAGACGCTGCATTCATCTACACATACACACACACACACACACTCTCTACATACCCTCTGGCATACCTGAGTAAGGACACCTTGGGGATATCCAGTCTTTTCACAGATACTCCCTCTTGGGCCATCCCTTATCACTAACAGTGGCTGTGGCGCTGCAGCTTCACCAAAATAAAAAATACAATGCTGAGATGTGAAGAGACATGCACCAACATCTTGAGGCTTGATCTGCCCACAGCCCTCCCCCTCAGTGGTGGTGGGACTAAACATGTCTGCTTTGACACATTTTATGGGGACAGGGACCCCATAAGTATGCCTCATGGGACGACATGGGTGATGCCTTTTTTAATTCGCCATGACTAAATAACATTCCCATCATGGCAGATGGCGAGGAAGCCATCTGAAGCTGAGAAGAAACCGAAGGGGTTAAAGGCAAATCTGTGCCTCCTCCACTTGGTTAATTCCCCAGCAGCCTGATCCTATGTTGAGATGATTCAGGCCAGAGAGAGAGACTGCCACAGTCCCCAAGGGAGACCCCAGAGAAAATACTCTTATTTCCTGTTCAGGAGGATTAAGTACAAGGCCATTGACAAATCACAGTAAACATCTGGATGTGAGCACTCCATCTATCAAGGCCTAATCCATGAAGTTATTCATTAATGAATTCAGCAAATTCACACTGTTCTATATATAGAGTCGGCTGATCTTTTTTAATGTTTGGCTTGGAGGTGTTTTACATCTGTATCAACAGATTTTTATTTATCATACAAGCAATCTACTGCATTCTGGTTTTGCTTAATTAATTGTTTAGAGTAATCCTGCTGTGTTTTCTGAAAAACCACACACACTGTCATAATTTCTGATAGTATATAATAAAAATCCGATAGTTAAACCCCAACCATGTTCCTCCATTTTATATTGTTTTGCAATTTTAAGCCCAAGTTCCTCTGGAAACTTTCCATCCTACACCAATGGAAAAAACATTAAATAGTAATTGATTTTCTTTTCTGTATTTTGTTTTGATTAAAATGAGAATCCCTCTCATTTATCTTCAGAGAGAAAGTAAGCACTGAGTAAATGGTCTGGTTAATTCAAAAGTAATTTGATCAGAACATACATAATTTACATTGACTTGAACAGTAGGAAAGATGCTGAGCAGTACCAGATATCAGGCTTATTCATTTAAACAGACTACTTGCATTATGCTTTACATCTTGTGAATGTAAACTACTCTAAGAACATATAATGACCCACATTTTATAAGGGGGAAACTTGCACACAACTGTGCCCTTAAAAGTCATCTGTTAAGCTTGAATAACGCTCCAGTCTGCTCACACGCAAACCAGGCCCTGTAGCCGAGTGCATTGTTTTTCACACAGCTGTGCCATCTTGTTTCCAGTGAAATCTGCAGGCTTTCTCATTGATATCGGTGGAATCAGCATTTGGCCCAGAGGTTTTTATAAATCCAGCTGTGACAGGGTATTTTCAATTCACCTTCAAAGCTTTGGACTCTGCCAGACAGCATGAATCATCCAAACCTGCAATTTATAATTTCCAGCCTTTTTGACTTACAGTGCATTATTGTGGTGTAATCTTTAACTCTAGGGAGTTGATTTTAAAGGGAAGATCTCATTCTGTGCCTTTATTCTCTTTTAAATTCCAGGAACATGTACCTCTAACTCTCGTCTGTTTTCTCTTGTCACAACAGGATGCCCCAAGCGGACAGTACCAACTGTGATATCCCAATGTGAAACAGAAGCATGAAGACAAGTGAGTGCAATCACGAGGAGGAAAGAATCAAGACCTGCAGAGCCACTCAGCTATACCTGTGCAATTTAATCTTCACTGCAAGTGCAAGTACTCGCACAAGTGAATTTTGTTTGCATCAATGCTTTTTGTAATGGCTGTACTCCATGCCAATATGTAGGTATGCAAAGCATGGTGTTTCTGGGCAAACTTGATCCCTCCTTATCACCCAACTGAAAATACTTCATTTTCATCCTATGGCCATTGAAGTCACACTGACAAAAACCTCTTACCAGTTCAAAAGTGCAGGATCAGGCCACTCACTCAGGCTGTGAGGAAGAGGGACAGGAATAGATAGACCAAAGGTTGCACATCTAGGACAAACAGTTACACTGGTGTGTGATTTAGGTGATCAGTCACTTACTTCAGGTTGTCAGGTAGCAAATTCATACTTTTGTATTTTGCTACCAGCTGTGTGACCAGTCACAGTCCCAAACACATTGCAGTAAGCTCAGTTACACACAGACGCAAACTGAGCTTCACAGGCTGCTTAAAAAAAAAAGCTAAATGACATGTTTACAAATTTATATTTTTTAAAAAGGAGCGGATTTGCAAAAACATTGACTAATCACATCCAAATTTCCTGCTCACTTCTAATTTTTAAGCAGTCATGAATTATGAAGGAATGAAGGAAAATCAAAATATCTGATGCTTACTCTGGTATAGAATTATTAGTGAAGCCCTTGAAATGATTAACTACAATCTGAAAAAGCTTACGTGAAGGGAAACTAAGGTTGACACCTACTCATGATCCCCTCACATAGAGAAAAAAGAGCTAAATTAATTAGATTTCTTTGTAAGCACAGATAATTTAGCCAGCTGCAGGAAGGTATGCTCTACCATGAAACTAGGGGACCAAATGCAGTGATGGTTTAAGCAGGATAGGGCCACAAGGGAATCATTAAGTGCACAGGAGTAATGAAACAGCTTTACTTGCATGAAATCTTCAGTACTGGAGAGGTCTCTGGGGAAGGCCTCAACATGAATACAGTATGTTAGATACACAGCAGGGTTTTTTTTTCCATACTCACCAGTGAAAATCAGAAGAAAGACTATTCAAATCAATGAAATTCCACCTAGGATGTATCACTGCGGTAGTGTAAACGAATCCTTCGTGTATATGTGTGAAGGGCAGGAGGGCAAGGAATGGAAGAATACTGTTTTATCTTATACATGTGCGTGCAGTAGCTAAAGGAAAGGCTTGGCAAGGTGAAGGAAGGTGAAAGGAAAGGTGAATACAGACCAATGATGAACAAGTTGCATTTCTTTTGCATAGCCACTAAACTCCACATTGGTGTAGAACATACAATTTTTTTTGTGTATGCCCATTTGCTAGGTTCAGACTAGCATCTGAACATTCCCAGAGGAGTTAGACTTCCATACATTTGAGGTGAATTTGGCTTGGCAATGCATCCAAGTTACTAATTCTAATACTCTCCTTCAAGAGCTTTGTGTTTCAGCTGTGAAAAAAATCACTGCTCCATAATACTAGTTTTAATCAACAAAAGTAGAATGCAGTCAATAAATATCACATTGTAGTTTAAAATCTGAATTTAGCATTTTCAAAGCACTACCAGATCAGGACTTTAACAGTATTTTACTGTCTGCAGATGAATATAAACGGCAAATTCTAGTTGCAGTCAATTTAGAAGCAAAAAAGGAGCGAATAAGTGACATGATAAAGTCAATGGAGCTATGCATCTTTGCACTAGCCAGTGAATTGACTTTATACATCTTGTATTAATACTCATACACATTGATAGTGGACATGGTTGCTTATAGTGATGTAAGACTTTTTGTCTTTGATGAGAAGCAAAATTTTAAAATGATGATATTAACAACAACAACAACAACAACAATTCAGAGGGAAAAAGTTATTATTAGGCAACCTCAATCTATTCTTCTTATTAAAAAATACAGCATTTATAAGGAGCAATGCCAAGTAGTCTTCATGCATTAAATGTTCTCTATTGTTATGAGCGCAACCAAAGGCAAATAAGCATTCCAGAAAATGATACATGATGATTCTTACTGCATTAGTTTCTTACTTACAATGAAAGTGCTAATAATGCCCTCTTTAGTTTCAGAATGGTGAAGGAACGGAGGCATCTGTCCAGTTGAATGTTATCTCCAATTTCCTTCCTGCTTATGTTAATATAAAATTAAACCATCAGGGCCATATATCTGTAATTCACCCCAGTCTTTTCTTAATAGGAGAGGCTGGGATGCAGTGTACAGGTGAGTGCATCCTGCAGTTTCAGTGAGTTCCTGGCTGCTGTTGTTACCTGGACACTGCTTTCAGGCTGGAGGTACTTCAACCTGACTGATCTAGAACGGTAAGCTGAGTCTTAGAAATGCAAAAAAATCCTTTGTAGCCTAAGAAATGAGACAAGGAGTCAGAGCTGAATACTAGACCTTGCAAACTGAGCTAACAGACAGAAGGAAAGGTGAAGATCTTCTGGTGCTAATTTCATGAAGGCTGCTATGTTGATGACTACTTGGCTTGGCTTTGCATCAGTTTCAATTAAGTGTACTCCTCAATACCTTAGTCCCTGAGTTTATGTCATTCCTTTTTTCTTCCTAACTTGAGATATTTGAAGGCAACCACGAGCCTGCACACAAAAGCCTTGCACACACTCCCCAGATATATTTTCCTCATGCAATCATGTTAGATGCAGCAGAGAATGTCCAGGTTCATCAGACTGTGCTCACTCTCCTCTTTGATTTTCTTTAAGTTAGCTTCTCCTGCTTTCCCCTAATGTAGGTCTGATAGTAGAAGTGTAGGAAGAGAACAATGAGGCTGAGAATGTAGAGGAAGACTGCAATGTTGAAGCCATCGGGGAACGGGCATTCTGTGAAGAGGTTGTAGGAAGAATGAGCAGCAATGGCTACAAACTGGCACTGGAAGAGGGTGAAAAAAGAAGCAGCCAGATTAGGGATCCTACATGCGACATACCTCAACTGATGGTTTGGTCCATCACAAAGAGTATCACAACAAACTAGTAGTGTCCTCAACACAGAGTACCACCTGCATGCCTCTCTTGACATCCCTGAAAAACTTGACTTTCAAGCCCAACACTGTTTTCGCAACATGAAAGGCTGTCACGTCTCCACCAAACACTGAGGCTTGCCCACTACTGCAAGGAGCAAGTTTGGAATCCTCTCCCACCTATAAGCAGACCACTGCCCTTGTGCCACTTCTCTGCCATGGGCCAGTAGCTGAGATCTTGGAATATGGAAACTAAAGGTGGGAGACTCCTCTTCCCTGATGGTAATCAAATTATTATACCCATAACGATTTTGATTTGTATTTTAGCTTACAAAGAACTACAGATGCCACTTCTATTAATTTAAACATTAATCCTTTTTTTCTTTTTATTAACTCACCTGTCTCAATATCCTGAAACAATGAGTTTCACCTACTGAAAATATGTTAAATAAAAACTGATTTCCCGTGCTATATTTTGCATGGCAAATACCTTTTCACTTTATGCAATGCTTTCTTGTTCTGCTTTTGCCATTAAGGATAAATAAGAATTCTGAACCAGCCTTCAGTACACCAGTATTTTACATATACCCTAGCTCTTCTTCCTATTCTCTGGTAACTGCACAGTTTTTGTTTGCAAAACCTCTCTTTGTGTGGAACTAAGTCTCCCACATGCTTAACTATAGTCATTGTCCTTGTCTGGAACATTGCTTTTATTCTGTATCTTTGAAAAACCATAGGGTTGTCAGGATTTGTCACCTCTTCAGAGATGAGGGAAAGAAAATCCAAAGAGATTCTCTACAGAAAGAGTAAAACTCACACACTTTTCTTTAACTCACCTCTGCCTACAGTTAGACATATTCTTCCTTTTTGAAGAAACAGAACAAAGGCTGCCCATTCTCCTGCCCTCCTGAGAATCCAAAGATTTCCCGAGTTACTGCCCCACACCTCTCAAAATCAAGCTGTGTTTTCAGGCCTCCAGAGGGGAAAAGGCTGCCATATACAACAGAAAAGAGAGATGAGTAATTTTTAATGTTTCTCTCTCCTTCCCATCACACAGGTGAGGGCTTATTAGCTGATATGGTCACTGAAGGCCTCTTGCTGCTTTTTTGAGTACCATTCAGAGCAGGTCACCAATCAGTTCACATCTTGCAGTGGTATATGAGGACACCTAAGGACACGGTGATTTCCATAGGCACCAAATAGAAAGACTTGAGCCAGTGAGGGGACAGAGATAGACAGCAGGGGTCATCACACCTGAGACATGGAAGTGCAGAGACAAACACATGAAATTAATTACCAGCTGCATGATGGTTAGGTAACGCTTCCACCATAGGTAACGGTGCATCTGTGGTCCCAGGCTGGCCAGGGCATAATAGCCGTACATGAAGATGTGTACAAAGGAGTTTAGCATCCCAATAAAGAAGGCTGAGGAGTAAAGAAGTCAGGATGAAGAAGACACACAAACCATTTGACTAACCCTGTGATGAGCTCACAGCCACTACAATGATGCTTTGAAAATACATCATATCACACCTATGCCTGAACCTTCAATCCAGACTCTGCCTAGGAAGAATGTCATATTCTCCCTTCTCCTTTCAGCATATCTCCATCCCATATCTAGTGTTCAGAGACAGAGAAGAGCTTCAAAGGCCAAGGAGAGAATTCTTGGTCTTCTGACCTAAGCATTTCATACCGTTTTGGTATCAAGACCGTGCAGTCAAAGTGACTTCCCAAAAAAGAAATACCCCAGAATGTTGCATAGGGCCTACCTATAGTGGTCTAGTACTCTGTGTCAGCTACAGATGCTTCTCTTTGGTGGAGTGAAAAGGAGAAACAGCCTGGATACAGACCAGAAACGGAGTGAGGACTAGGCTAGACCCATTCAGAGCAGGAGATCTAGAACCTGGGCTGCCACACCAGGCCCAGATGAATGGGGACTGAGAGAGCGCTGCTCTGGGTGGAGATATATAAGTAGACCTTGTATAGGATGTTATTGTTTCTGTTTGGACAAGAAATGACTGGCACATTCTTGTTCTGGATGAGGCTGTGAATATAGCAGTCTAAATAGCCCAAAGAGCTAAGCAGATGGTATCAACTGAAACGCACATATTTTTCACACCTTTGGAAGTAGGTGAGCTTCCTACCTGCCAGTCAGCCCATCTGCACTGTTTATGCTATCTCCACAGCACAAGAAAAATTGAAACACGAGGTGTCTATGGAAGCATACCTTGTCCTCCAGGCACATATTTGACCCCTGACCACCAGTTGAATAACATCGTGCCATGATGGTACACATGCAGAAAAGTCACCTGTTCTTGTTTCTTGCGCAGAATAAAGAAAACCTGAAAGACGACAGACAAAGGAAAATCTTGATTTAATGTGTTTAGACAAAATATTTTACACTAAATGTGTAAGAATATGATTCTGACTCTCCCAAACCCGTTTCTTCTGCTGTGGATAAAAACTGCTGAAATTCAGCACATGCAATAGATCATATATTATCTGGAATGGGGAAGAACTGGAGGGTAGAATTTCTTCCACAGAACCCCAACTATTTTTAACTTTGGATTCAGGTCCCAAGGTCTAAAGAAGCCACATTTGAGTGTCAGACTGAGCTTCCATATAATTTGCAGCTGCTTGGGTCTGGTCCTTTTCAGTTCATGGATTAGATGTTTACTGGTACCAGAGAATGATCCACAGAAAAAGTGTTGTGTTGAATGCCCAAGCTCTTCTGGAATTTGCATTAGTGAAGAGAATGATTTTGGCAGATGAATGCATGTTAGGTCACTGTATTTCAGCGCACACATGCAGACACACATACACAAAAAGTGAATCTGCTTTTCAGGGACTCAGGACTGACAAAAAGCTGCTTGTGTTGATTATTCAAACAACAGGCAATGGCAGATCCTGTCTGGCAGCCATAGTCAACTGGTAGCTAAGAATTTGGGGGACCATGTGGCAATAGCCACAGTTAAAGCTTCTCCCCTAGCACTGTGGTTAGGAGGGAATGCCTGCCCGCAGGAAGGGTGCTGGGGAGAGAATGTGTGCAGCCACTGCGACAGAGGCCAGCAAACTGGACAGCAGCAGTTCTTTTGTTCTGGAAAGGAGCTTTTGAGGAAGCCTACCAGTACGATATCCAGTGGCGGTGCTGGACTCTTGCAGGCCAAATGCTGTCAAAAACCAGCACTATGAAGCTGAGCCCTCTTCTTTAACAGTATCAGCCTTATTCCCACAAACAGGCAGAGCAGAACACATGAAAACAGCATTTACTGAAAAGCATCAACCAAATCAATACAGGATCAACCGAGGACATTAGTTTTTGGCACCCTGCCCCTTTCTGACAAGGAAGCGATTTATTTACAGCACTAGTCCCGCTGTGGAGCGGAGCCGAGACCTCCTTACCGTATCAAGCAGCTCGATGACTTTGGAGAAGAAGAACCACCAACACACTCTTGCCATCTGCTGGGCAGCACAAGGAAACGCTGTTAGACCTCAAAGTAAAATCACTGCTCACTCTCATTGCCTGAGATTTTCAACTATGCACTATGTGAACGCTTCCCACCTGGGATCGACAGGAAAAGGGAAAAACTAAGGGGCTTTTTTATGGCTGTTGCTTTTTTTTTGTTGTTGTTGTTGATCTGCGGGGAGGATAGGCATTCAGGGTTGCTTTGGCTGGTCAGATGATTGGTTTGCTGATTTGCTTGCTCTTTGATGAGGCAAGGGTGAGCTGCTCAGAAACTGTTTCTAGCCTGATGGCAAGTATCTAAAAAACTGAAAGGATAATATCCAGGCTTGCATCTGTTCAAAGACTATTTGTATCTGCAAGCAAAGCATAATAGGCTTGAATTCAAACAAAAAAACCTCATGCAGTATTTTGGAAAGGTGAAGCTGGTGGGACCCGGCTCCCCCTGTGACAACCAGAAAAGGAATAGTTTTAGCCAAAGCCCTCTGCTAAAAGCAATGTTGAGTAAGATTTATGTCATGCAAATTGGTTTTCTTGTTGATAGTGATCACCCAGAATCCTTAGATAGTCAATGGAGAGTCACATGTATTTCAGAGGTAATTTTCAGTATCTATACTAGACATCTATCTTCAGATGGTAGGATCACCCTCTCTCCAGTGATCAAAGAGGGAACTTCGATGGCTATGTTGACTGAGATGATTAATTTATAGACAACTAAAGCAAAATACAATGTTTGAAGCAGACAATTTAGTGAAATAGATTTACAAACAACGAACTGGAGTAAAAGCCTTCTTAGGCATGCAAATTGCTATTTATGAGCAAAACAATCTCCATACCCATGGGAGGAGCAGGGCCTAAGGCAAGCTTTGTATAGAACTGTACCCTCATTCCTAGTTCACTTTGACTGTAATCCACTGGCTGGCACAGGTAGCTGTAGTCATCCAAGATTGAAGTTACCAGAAACTGAAATAAAAGAAAAGTAATAGAGATCCATTTTCTGTTCCACACCATCTGTTCCAAAAAGATGTGTATGTTAATGCTAAGATAATAGGCTCTCAATCTAGTACTCGCTGACAGAAAATCCCTGTAATTTATACAGCTGAGCAAATAGTAAAAACCTAAAACAAAATGTTTCGCATCCTGTTTGGAATCTGAAAAAGAAAATTCGGTATGGGCATATTTGTAACTCTTTATGTATTCACTGGAGTGCTCAAAAACTTCAGTAGGAATAGTGAACTCTAGGCTTCAGAATCTCTCTGAAAATACACTGTTTTCCTTTGCAAAGATTCCACACTGTTTTATTTTGGCTGGTTGCATTTGCCTATTAATTGGAAAGACAAAACCTGGACCGAGTAACCAGTATAACTGAACAAACAAGCACAGACAAGCAATTTTCATACCTGTCCTCCGATCGAGTTGTAATTGCTCAAAAAAATTGCAATTTGCTTTAACTAAATGTAACAATTGTATTATAAACTAAAAGGGCAAGTTTGTCGACATCAAAAGGTTTTTCAAACCTATTCAGCCATGTTCCCTTGAAGAGTTTTCACTGGCCTACATAAACTAGGGAAAAGCTTGCAGAAAGGCTTATGCACTGAGAACAAGCAGAAAACAATGTCATCAATACTCTCGGCAGCAGGAAGCTGAAGTGTGCTCGGCACTTTTGGAGCGGACTGCGTAAGTCTAGAAAAGCAGTTCTCTTTCTCAGAGACGTGTCCCTCACCAGCCAGACCCGAGACAAAATGAGGAGGTTCCACATCCTCTGTATGCTCTGTGTCTACCAGGGAGATCTCAACTTTTAACTCATACATTCAGGAACCTTTCAATGTTAATTTTATGAATGAGAGGAAGACTGAGAAATGGGAGAAAATGAGATATGCTTTGGAAATAATGCTTTCAACAGGGCAATACTGCTTTTCCTGTAGCAAAACATAGACATGTCCAAGTCAGCTCACACTCCCTCCATTAGAGTCCATCAGCAAAAGCTGTTGAAATGGCTCTGGCTTTCAAACACTTCCCGGATGCTTACCTAGGAGCCAATCCTGTCTCCTCACCTCATAAAACATGTAGCTTGATAATGCCATCATGGCTAGATTGTAGGCAATCAGCAGGCCTTGCAGCTTCAGTGGTTTCCGTTGACGCATGCAGAAGGGCCCCAGTGCCACGACAAAGAGGTAGAGGGCAAAGAGAAGTGTGACTGGAAGTGGAGAGTAGACCAGGGGCCACGGGTCTGTCCTTGGATCTGAAAAGCAAAACACACAGGCAAAGCTGGCACATCCCATACACTGTAGGGCAGATATATTTAATTACTTCCCTTTAGCATGGTCTCTGCAGCATGCTCTCTGGCAAGAAGAAAACTGGTGTCTCACATGTCTGTACAAAGCAGTACCCCAGTCCTTCTCCTACCCTGGAGCTCCATGTGCCAGGCTCTGCTAAAAGGCTTCAGCACGACATTCAGTTTGGGACTGGAGTACTAGAAGACTGCTCTGCTGAGCACCAGCCCTCTGCAGCACAGCAGTGAACAGACCTTTCTTGTGAGGACCTGGAGCCCCCACCACAGGCTGCAAGACTGTCCCAGACATGGGCAAAGGAAGTAGTTCAAGACACAAGCAGCAGGGATGCACAGAACAAACCAAACAGTTCCTGGCTCTTCAAGAGTGTAAATCTTTACAGCTAAATAATAAAATTGTTTCAATGACTGGTGTTATTTCCTTCCTGCCCCACAATGCTCACGACATCTGAAATTTTCAACCCCTTCATTTTTATATCTCCTCATAGGGTTGACTCTATTAAAAGCATGCCATTTCACTGGAAAATGACAAAACACTTTCCCTGCTAAAACTGCTCTTCAGCAAAGGGAAGATCAACAGATTTTCTGTCATGCCACCTCCTCCTGAACCTGCCTCATCCCTGACACACAGAAATGCAGGATACGTTGTATCTGCAAAAATATCCCAGTTCCCATTCATGCTTTCATCTTCTGTTCCCATTGTGGTCACTGCTCTGCTAAACTCTCTCAGTATCTCCCTTTCCTTCCGGACCTGCCAGCCCCAAGCCCCAGACCCCTCTCACTGTTCTAGGCCTGGGATCCTCACAGAAGTCCTCTATTGAATTTTGGTCCTTGGCTAACTGGTAAGCTCACGGACCTCAGGGTATTTATTTTTTTTAAATGCCATCCCTGTCCACATGACTCTCTTCTAAACCTCACAGTTCTTTGTTATTCCTGTTATGGGCTGTGTCAAGAATCATAGAATTGTTATGGTTGGGAAGAGACGTTTAAGATCTTCAAGTCCAACCATTAACCTAGCACTGCCAATTTACCACTAAACCACGTCCCCCAGCACTACATCTACATGTCTTAAATACCTCCAAGTATTTGATGAGGCCAGGCCAGGCTTGATGATGCTCTGAGCAACATGATCTAGTTGAAGATGTCCCTGCTTAACTGCAGGGGGGTTGGACTAGATGACCTTTAAAGGTCCCTTCCAACCCAACAGATTCTATGATTCTGTGATTCTATGATTCTATGGCAACTTCCCCACTTCCCTGGGCAGCCTGTTCCAATGCTTGACGACAACCCTTTCAGTGAAGAAATTTTTCCTAATATCCAACCTAAACTTCTCCTGGTGCAACTTGAGGCCATTTCCTCTTGTCCTATCGCCTGTTACTTGGGTGAAGAGACTGACCCCCATCTGGCTACAATCTCCTTTCAGGTAGTTGTAGAGAGAGATAAGGTCGCCCCTCAGCCTCCTTTTCTCCAAGCTAAACAATCACAGTTTCCTCAGCCTCTCCTCATAAGACTTGTGGTCTAGACCCCTCACCAGCTTTGTTTCCCTTCTCCAGACGTGCTCCAGCACCTCAATGTCTTTCTTGTAGTGAGGGGCCCAAAACTGAACACAGTACTCGAGGTACAGCTTCACTAGTGCAGAGTACAGGGGGACAATCAGTTCCCTAGTCCCGCTGGCCACACTATTTCTGATACACGCCAGGAGCTCTTTGATATTCCACTTCTGAATTTAAGAGTCCATCAGAAGTCCTGAATCCCAATTTAGACTCTTCTGAAATTCAAGTCCTGAAACAGCCTTTACAGCCTGAGCACTATGCCCCATTGTCCTTCTTCTATCAAAGTCACCATGCAGGCCTGCCATTCTACCTTCATGCCATTTTGTGACTTTTTCTTACATCTGGGGATCCAACAGAGCCCTGTGGGACCAAGCTGGACCTGCAGAACCTCTAGCTATTGAAGATCTGCTAACTGCAAAATGTCAAATCTCAAACACTGAGGAGTGGCTTTTGTCAATTTTTCACTTGATAATAGGTTTTACTGGCATCACGAGTTTAAACCTCGAAGTATTAACTCTTTGATCTATTAAGTTTTCCCATGACACATGAATATGCATTTAAAAAAATTCACTTTCTTTAATATTACAGACTTAACAGGCAATCGATTCTGAGTACATACTGCTCATCATCCTGTCAGAGCCCATTGTATGTTGAACAGAAAGCTGCTGAGAGTTCCCCACTATGGGCAGGGGAAATCCCCCATCCTTCATTCCTTACTGTCACCCAGCTGGATTGTCCCTTTCAAGACTTAAGTGACGTCTGTGATCATGGAGAAGGAAAAGTGAAAATCTGCCTAGTGAAAAAAATGTGTGCTCATATGAGGATCATGGTTCTTCAAGGTTTGTTCTTCACGATCAAGCTATTTATGTGGAAATTCCTATTTAAGACAGCATCTATACCTACCTCCATTTTCAAGGATCCAGTTGTAGAATTCCTGAGTTTTCTGCCAGATTGAAGCCATCACAAGTTCTGGAAATAAATTAAAATTAGCATCTCCAGGATCAGATTAACCAGATTTATACTAGCCTTGAGTGAGTCTTGAATAAGGAGGCGCCTTAGACAAAGGCTCAGGACTACAGCTAATGAAAAGAAAATAGTTTGCTCTCTGTAGAAATTGAAATTTTGTACCAGGATTAGAGCCATGTTTAAAAAAGAAAGGAAGAGAACCCCCTGTAATGATTAGATACTTAACTTCTATTTCCAGCTTTTGATATTTTTTTCAAGTTTCACGTCTAAAAATACTCTGAGTAGTTGCATGCAAAATACCAGAGCCAGGAGCTCCGTGTACCATGTTGGGAAATTGATCACGTGATATTTTACTAAAGCAGTTGTAGGCACAACATTCACGCAAGGACACACAGCAGGTGGCATAACTGCATCCTTCTGCAGGCATTCTTGGAGATTCGCAGTGCTAGCAGGCAGTTTGGGATTAATTCAGTACTGCTGCAACTCCAGAGATGTTAACTGAGCTATGTTGGTTATTTGTCTTTCTGAGGCCCAGGTTTTTTTAAGTCTGTTTTGCTTTATCTCGTATATATTCTATAATATAGTATATTAAATTAGAATACTCATATATAATACAATGCTCCTCCTCTTCCCTTCTTTCCTTTAGCAGGGAGATCTTCTTAATGGCTTTTGGAAGTTCACCTAGAAAACACTTTTCTGCAGTTACTTTCAACAGCTTGTGTTATCTGCCCTAGTTTTCTCCATTAGCAAATACACAGGACCAGCTTCCTCCCAGTTTCATCTTTTCCCAGTACTAAGAAAAGCACATTTTCTCCTTTGACTTCTAATAGACTGCTGAGTACAAGACTACCACTACCCACTCTTCCTTTGCACCTGTCCCCTACTCTCCTGTGCCCACTGGGCTCCTGCAACAACACTGCTGCTTGTGCAGTACACAGCAGAGAAAACTGTAGCCTAATATAAGGCCTCTTATACCAGTATAAATGTGTCTTACGGAGCCTTATTAATATAAACAGTTTCTTAACACCCAGACCACATAGTTCTGCTGGAACTACAAATGCATAGGGTGTGCCTGGCACTGTTTACCAACTGTACTTCTGACTTTGCACATCTGCATAGAACCTGTTCAAATTAACAAGGCTTTGCTGTATCCCAGATGTATACAGGTTCACTCTGGTGAAACGTAACACGCAACACAACCTACACCTCTGTGTCTGCAGACCTCACAGCCTGGCATACGACTGCAGATACAGCACCATGTTGGTGACGGAAGCATACTTGCCCAAATTTCTCTCCTGCGGTCAATCACTGCAGTCAAAACCCTTTTTGGTGTGTTTCTCTGACACACAACCCAAGACCCTCAGCACAAACGCATCTCATACGCATCCTGACACAGAGACACACGCCCTTGTAATCCGGGCAGAATCTGCCAGCAGAGAGATTAGTCAGTGATTATCAGCTGGCGCAGAGTCAATCCAGCAGGGATTTCATACGGTTACATGCCCTCGAACAATCCATACGCATTCCAGCTCACTCCACTCCACTTCCTTTGCTTCCCCCCAGCCGTCAGCCTGGAATGAAGGGGGAAACCCAGGAAGCAGGAACAGACTTACCCCAGCAGTGCAGCTGGCGTCGCGCTTCCCTTTCTTCAGGGGTGTCCTCAGCATGCAGCCGCTGCTCCTCTCACTCCAGCTGCATGTGGCAGGCAGCAAAACAAGAAGCTGCAATTAAGCAGACGGTGTGCTCGGCTTTCTTCTCCGCAGGTGAGGTGAGTGCATCACCTGGTGGGTCTCACGCAGGGGTGGTGGATCTTCACGCCTCTTAAGCACGATTCAGAGTCTCCCAGCAGTACCCACAAGTAAAACCACGGCGAGCTGCAGGCACCGTGGTGTTGTCTCGTAACTTTGCCGGAGCGGAGGTTACATCACATACTCCTCCCCCTCCCTCTCTTGCCTCTCCCCACATGATTTATCAGATTAGGGGGAAAACAAATGCGGAAGAGGACTGGGATTCCACAGGAGTGAACCACTGACCTTTCATGTCACGCTTGGGAGCCTGGCCAAGTGGGAACCAGGCCAGCATTTCTTCTGCAGGTTTCTTCAGGACATGCCATGACAGCTTTTCAAATAGTAAAAGATGAGGAATCGTGCCTGGACAAGACCCTGGAAAACAGTCTGTTTGGAGCACTCCTTCAGCCCATCACAAGGGGATGTCAATGAGCCTTTTGTGCACTCAAAATAAGTCAAAACCATAAAATGAGGGAGTGGACAATGGTGGGAACACCCATCCACTCACTCACTCTGGGAGGGCAGAGCACACTCAGCTGGAGTCACCCCTTCGTATCCAGCCTCTATCCCTAAGGGAGTCACATTTACTGTTTTTAAAGATATATGAAAAAAATTTGAGGAGTTTGACAGTGATACCAAGTTTCCCCCTCTGTGATATCTAGCAACCATGTAAAGGAAAAACGCAGAGAGCCTTAGTCGGCAGTGGCTCAAGTCAGTAATTGCAGCGCATGTGAGTCAGTCCCATGTGGAGGTACCAATGCAGAACCAGCACCCGGGCCCCATCCCACCAGGAAACAATGCAAAGCCACATGATGGGGTTCTGCTTGGTCACCTGAAGTGCACCTGGAGTGTAGATATGCCCTCGTATTTTCCCAGTGGGCACATTTTATTAGCAGAACTCTGAAAAAAGAGGGTAGCATCGTGCCTCGTGCCGTGTTGTGTCTGTCACTAGATACATCACAAACACTGCTGAAGGGCAAAATGCCAAAGATTAGCTTTTGAAAGCAGGATAATTAGACATACCATGTGGTGGTAGTTTTTCATTGAAACACATCACTTGTTGATGCTGATGGACAACTACTGTGTTTCCATGACTTGTGGAAACTATGAAAGAAATTAAACAGATACTTTTTGGAAAAGGTTATTTAGGGTATAGGCTTTACATTGTAGGGGCGGGCGGCTCAGAGGGGCAACCGAGTTTAGGAGAAGGTTTGACTGACCTTTGGTGACATATTAGTTTTTTTTTTTTTCTGTTGGTCCAGATTGTTGATTCAGGTTCAGGGAGACAATGATAATGAACATATCATTTTTTGCAGAGCGGCCTATAAAGGCCCTTTCTCGAAGTTTGTACTTGCTCATTGACCAACAGGTTTCATTTCTAAAGTTTTGGTGCCCAAATCCTTAAAAAGATGTGGTGATTTATCTATGTGAATCAGCAGAGGTAATAAATCAGACCAGCCCTTTCTATCTGTCTATTATGTGTAGATGGGACTGTATTTTATTACTCCTGGCTGGTAACTTTTAGGTAATGTTTGTTGAACTATTTAAATTGATGTATAAGACTCGGAATTACATACACAAACTTTTCCATCAAACTTTTTTACCCTGGTGAAAAAAAATCAGCTGAAGTGAATTTTCACAAACACATTTCATTTGGGGCAGAGTATTTTATTGTTCATGTAAACTGAAATGATAAAAAAAAAAAACAAACCAAAAACATGAACCATATTTCATTTTTTAAAACCTGCCCTGTTCCTGAAGTATTCCCAGTGGTACTGTTGCAGGTGTTCACTAGCATGGCTGACAGATGGAGAAATGACGTCAGTAACATGGTACTTTTACACTCCGAGAATGAGTGTCCTTTGATGGATGTGAGTACAACTGTGAGGGCAGCTCTGTGGGGACCATACACAAAAGCCGTTGGGCTTTCAGTTTCAGAAAAAACTCAATAGAAAAAACATTGCTTCTTCACTGAAATAGTATCAGGGGAGCTCTGAATGCCAAAGTGAATTGGGTTTTTCATTCCCTGACTTGTCAAGAAAAAAGGGTATTGCAGGAACATGGATACCATAGTAATAAGCAACTCAGTTATGTACAATATGTGACAGCTCAAATAAGTCAATCAGAGATTTAAAAGATTGCATATTCTATTTTGAAGTCTGGACATCTCCTGCATATAACATGGGTGTTTGCCACAAAATCATTACCAATAACAAACACCAACAGTAAAACAATTCTGAGAGCTTCTAGATGATGCAAGTTTTGTTATTTGGTCCTCTGATTGCTGTTCCTTCCAAAGAAAACTGTACTAAAAGAACAAATTAACAAAACAGACATGTTTCAATACTTGAGAAAAACAAGGATCAGTGGGCCAGTTTTATCTGGATATCCAGGCTACGTCATGGATATGCTCTCAACCCCACAGCAGAGGCATATCAGATCTGACAGGCCTGGGTGCTTTGCTTTTCCTAACTACACTTCATATGAAGGAGATGTACCTTGGTAAAGTCCAAAAGCTACTGGGTTCTAACCTCATCTCTTGTAGCAATGCTCTTTGTAGCTGTGAGCAGTAGCAATTTAACTCTCTTTGATCAAAATTACTTACCCACCTAAAAAGTTTCTTTTAATATAGATAAAATTGCTTGAAAAATGAGAACTGCTTCTTGCTATTAATCAAGCTGTTTCATCAAATTTAAGACCTATTTTTAACTTATCTGATCTTTAAACCATTGATATGCTATTACTTCAGTTATCCACTGAATCCAGGCCAAGTCCTGTAGGGCAGGAAAGTCTCAGATCCGATATCCCATTTCTGTTCATTTCTACAGCGTTACAAAGGTATAAGCCACGCACCTACAACACCAATGAGCAACAATCAACAATAAATCTGCCTGAAAAAAAATGACTAAGTTTACCAATCAAGCAAACTGACTTTCTATATCAGCTTCTAAACTGCAGGGATGCATGGGGTGATAGTGAAAGCAGTGACAGACAAGATCTCTTCTGTAGCAGAACACACCTTCAAGTGATATCACCAGCCTGCTGAAATCAACAAAACGCCAAATATTAGCAGCAGGAATTTTAAGTTGGGTCTAAGAATATCTAACCAGTTAAGGCACCACAACCTTAACTACCAGCACACATTTAAAGACCTGAGGTGGCCAGATACCTTCTAAAATTTGCATATACCTGGCCCTTGGAAAACTTGAATGGCATCAAATTCATATGCAATTAAACTGAACCTAATCTCTCAAGTGTTTTATGCATGCAGATATTCATATCAGTGTTTTATATGCAGATATTTAAAATTACTTGTAACTTATATATGAAACTTATGCCACCTGATCAGGAATGAAGTCCAAATGAAGATGTACGCCACTAGTTTGCAGCATACATCTCAGGCAGCACTTTCATGACCAGCTTCATCTAGCATGGAGGGTCCTGGAGCCGGAGAAAAGCTTCAATAAGATGTAAATGTCAGAGCTGCAGACGCCACAGCATAGGAAGGAAGGCGAAAAAACCCAAATCTCCCATTCAGCTCATATCTACAGCTGCACTCTTGCTCAACAAGGTCTACAGGCACTTATGGAATAACATACCTCCTAGGGTGAGTGTACCTAAGTAATAAGAAGTTCAAGGACAGGATTAGATCGTCAACACTACCAGCAGATGAAGCACAACCTTACTCCTTGGCAAGACCATCCTCCAAAGAAAGCTCTGAACTACCGAAATGGCATCTTCATGAGCATATTTGTTGAGGGTTCGTGTAATCTCCCTTACTTCACGCTCTCTAACAATCACATCAGCTTTCAATTGCTAACAACAGAAATAAATAACAGCTGTTTTTATGAGTATTCTCTCAACAATGAGTAACATAGTAATAGGTGTTTTTACAGCAATAGAATTTCCTACAGAATAATAACTGAATGACTCAGTTTGTTTTGCTAATATGCAATTACCAGCTCATATATGTTTCTGGAGAAATACAGTGATTTCAGGTGACAATCAACCATCATTAAAACACTCTGAAAACCTAACCAAACTTTTCAGTATATTTGTGTCTAGTCCACAAAGGTCTTGTGCATGAAAATTCCAAACTCATATATATTTAGAGCGAACAGAAGCCCTTAAGATGCACAGTGAAGCAGTTGAAGGAAGAAGCTCCTTCTGGCACAGGGATTCTGTTTCTTGATTGCCTCACTTATACACCATGCAACCAATTGCACAGACCTTGGAAGGTTTAGCACAGATTACAGGAAGAAAGGTTTTGGCAGAGGTACTGAGCAGCCTGTCTCTATGCATAGGACTGGAAGATTACAGCAACTTTTGCGTAAATTATGGTCTTAAAACTCAGAATTTTAATTCTACCAGCATAGATTTTTCAGTTTAATTATTCTGCATACAATATATGAGGCATACTCTGTCATCTCAGAAAAGTCATTCAGCCTCTCTATGCCTCAGTTTCCAAATCTGTAAAATAGAAGGAAAACTTGCCTATCTCACAGGAGTGTGGTGAAAGTGACCTGCAGTTAGTGTACAGCCATATCAGCCATATTCCACCCATCTGGGTGCAAGACCAGGGTTCTGCTTCTGGCTCTGAGGCTATTATCTTTGTGACCTTGGACAACTGATTTCAGATGGCAATCATCTTACAAGATGCTTAAATTTAGGTGTCTACCTATAGGTATCTACATCTAATTTAGCTTCTATTATATTTAGGGAAGCACTAAGGACTGATTCAGCTGCCCACACACAGGAACCTATTGACATTCAGGGTGCCCTAAGGTATCTCACCTGATCTCCTGCTGCTCCTGCAAAGGGTTCCTGCAGTTTCCATGCGATATCTGTGAGCTCCACATGGATATCAGAGCTATCTTAAGGCATCTCCAGTGGCACTAGATACCTATGTATCAGCATCTGAATTGAGTCCTCGTTGCTTCTATACCCACTTTTTGTCAGTCTTACCTACTTACTTCACCAGTTCTTTGAGGTAAGAATCTTCTATCATTATGTGCTTTTCTGACCAAGCATCAGTGTTGGTTGTTGAAGCCTGATGCAGACCGGTCTCCAAAAGTGCATTCCCAAACAACTTCTAGGCCTAGAGAACTCAGAAACCTTTGACTTTCCCCTCAAAATCTACTGACCTTTCATCATGTCTTGAATCAGTATTGTTTCAGAGTTGGACTGTGACTGGTAATGTGATTCATGCTAACTTACTATAAGGTTTCCCAAATCAATACATACACATATGAGCACAAACATACAAACACACACCACTTGAGGGGTCGCACACGCACACATGAGTTTTTAACTGCTAGGACCAAAGGTCCCTTTGCAACAGATGACTCCAATTAGCCAACAGGTGCCCCTTTTTACGGAGGCACAGACAGAAATTTGGATCCAGTAAAGTAAAAGAACACCCACACTCATAAGAGCTAATGTGTATATAGAGGTGGATGAAAGAGAGGCTAGCCTACAGTTAAAATTTCCATCTTCAAGTTTGGTCTAAATACTCACAATGCATCATCATTCCTCAGCAGGCAGTAACTGAGACTCGAAGGTTGACTTGCCCTGGCATTTTAATCCTCCAGGTGTCTGCCTGAGCAGCATCCCAACTCAGGGAGATGCTGATCACAGCCTGCTGTGATCCAGAAGAGCTCAAAGGGTCTCTCTAGAATAGCTACTTATAGGGTCCAAGATAATTGTCTTTCATCAGGTATTTTTCTACTCCAGCCCAACTCGGACAATGGGATATTCTGGTACTTTCCACCAGTTGTGCAAGTCCAGACTTGGAGTTCTTGTGTCACCTCCCTTTGGGCCATGATCCAGGTAGAGATGTACTAGGCTGTTGGGGGTGATTGATGGCCATTATTGTTCCTGAGCAATAGTGGAAGCAGGAGCCAGGTGCATTAAGGGAGTGCCTTAATGCTCTGGTCCTTTTTCTTTTGCAATTCATGCCTGACTTCTAGATTGATATGTGGCCCAGGGATGGGGAATCACACCAAGCACCAAGTAGCCAAGAGAGGTTGGGGGTGGGTTGCATCACCACACTGTCTGATCTGGAACAATGACCGCTATTTCTTGTTTTCCTGTGCAAAATCAAGGGAATAAAAAACCTTTATAAACTTCTCTCTTTGTAATACTTGAATGTTTCAATTCTTTTGAGAATTTTCCTCTTCCATTTCACTCCCACACAAAACCACCAACCGCACTGAACTGAGAAATTGATTCTGACCAGCTGTTCCTTTCGAAGGGAAAGTACATAATAGTACTTGCAACAGAGCATCCACTGCCATTGGAGAAGGGATTTTTTTAATTTTTTCTGCCTGTACCATGCCTTCTGATATTCCTCCACTATGTGCACCTAGCTGATCAAACATGCCATTCATACTAGATGCTACTTTAGATGCTGAAGAGAGATATGAGCTAGCTGATCAACCGTGCCAGTCATACTAGATGCTACTTCAGAGGCTGACAAGAGGTATAAATGGTGCACAGATTTTGTGCGGGCTACCTAAAAATGACTGGGGTTCCCACTACAGGAAAGAGGATGCTCTCATAGTTGAAATATTGGTATTAGAAGCAAAAAATATATTCTGGTTTTGAAATCAGACGCTCTGAATTACCATACCAACATCTGTCAGTCTCATGGGGATTCTGAAAGTCTAAGACATCTCTGCCTCTTCTTGTTCACCCGGCAGATAGCCATATCATCTTCTCTCTGCAAAGATGTCTACATCAAATTAGTCTTACCTAAATCTCTCTGTGATGCCACCATGCTTTCATCCCCTTCTGTTTCAATCCTACACCTTGAGAAACCTCACGGAAATGTCTCACTCCTTTTCATCTTCAAATCTTTCACTCTAATAGTGCGTGCAAATTGCTGGCATGTGGTGGTCAACAGGCAACTGCCAAACCAGGATGTCTCCCTAACTCTTCACTTTCTATTTCCATTTTGCCTACTCCTACCTTTATCCTGCCCATGTCTGCAAAGCACTTGATCGTGTCTAACATGCAGACTGCAAGCTCTGCAGGGTCCAAATCCCCATGCAGTGACTACCAAAGTACTTATAGTAGCAATAAAAATTGAGGATGCAAAATCCTCTTTCCTCCTTTAATGATCTGGTACATCTGCTCCCAGTGTTCTGGAAGCCAAATAAGGCAGATATTTATAGGAGTCAGAAAGCGAACAATTCAACTTTCCAACTTCTAATGGTGGATTGTGTAGCCAATAGGTAGTACATAATGTTCTGATCTCTGTCCTTCTAATGCAATTACTGTTTGGAATACAGCAGACACATTCCTGAAATTGCCTTGTATTTACAATAGCAAAAAAGATTCAGTTTTGTTTTTGCCCGTTCTTAATGTCTATCTATGCGTGGCCTATGTGAAATAGAAGACTTTGCCTTGAGTTAATATAACTCATAACAAAAGGCGTAGTGTTATGAAATCTTTACTGAGGCAACACACCCTCCTTCAAACTGAAAGAGTGGCAACTTCCTTACTGGAGAGGACTTTGGCTGGATTTTATACACTGCTCTCACAGCAATGAAAACTGTGGATGATCACTGGGGGGAAAAAGCACTATTCCCCCTCCATTTATTGCAGAAAACGGATGCAGTCGTGACTCCAGTTCTGGCGGACTCCTTAGGCTAGTGGTGAATCAATCAATAACTAGCAAGGCCATATGCAGTCAAACAGCTGCAGAGCTGCATCCTAAAAGTGACGTGAATCCTTTGTGACTCCCTGAGGTGTTATGGAGCTTAATTACTGTTTACATATGCTTGAAGATCTTCAGATAGAAGACAATATGTTCATGGGAAGCATCATTAATGTCACTGTTGCTTCTGGCTAGTGCAGTCCTCATAAAGGTGACAACAAATTAGCCAGAGGAATGCAGGAATTCTATCTCCTCCTGCTGCAGTATGCAGCAATGGGAAACCTACTGCTTTTCATTGCCCTTCAATAGCATTACATACTAGGGAATGTTAACCTAGCCTCTAGAGACATAGGTCTTGTCATATTTACAGGCTATCAGCCAAATCCTGAGTGATGATGTAGACTAGCAATCTTGCTTTAGTAGCTCACTATACCTCAAGCTGCAATATACTTCAGCCTTCCTACCTAATTTAACTACTGTAAGAAGTTTGGAACTGATCAAGTTGGGATTGTACATGCTCCTGGGCTTGCAGTTTTGTCCTTGTTGCCCTCCAGTGCTTTGGGACACAATTTTCTATATTCCAGTATAGGAAAAACATTCTTAATGATAGTGTACACACCTAATTGGAAGTCAACACACTACCCTCCTGAGAGGAAAACGCTGATCTCTGCCACAGGAGATACAATGCAATACAAAGCAGATGCTGACATTGGAAAGAAAGACTATTTCTGAGCATGCAGATCACATACCTCGGTCTCATTTGTTCATTAAAAAAATGGATGGTGTACAACTTGTTCCCTTCATGCCTAGCATATCAAGGAAGCCTTTCTGTCATGAAGAGATTTAGACAATTAAAACATGATATAATGACTGTTTAGCTAGCAATTCCCAAACTAATGATATAAAGAAAGCAGATAGAATAAAAAAGACCTGTTTTTGAAAAAAAATGTTCACATGGATCATGGGCTTCCTTAAGACTAAACAGATTGTGCACTCAAATTAGAATAATATGCTAAAGCCCAGGTTAAGAGTTCCATTTCTATACTAAGTAGGTAAGGCAGAAACACAGATTTAAAGGTTTCCTGCTGCTCCCTGCAAATGCATATCCAAAGGTATGCATTTAGGACTCTGATAGTGCAGTCATGTTTCCAGCAGAAGTAGTGATTAGGCTGGTTTGTGCAGTGCCATAATCGCCCTCCACATAATTCATCAGTAGGTCCCTCTCCACCCCACTTACAAATAGATTCACTTTGGGATTTCACAGCCTCATCTGCCCAGCCCTGTTCCCCAGGAGTAACAGCTTAGCCAAACAACAGCTGCCACAGTAAAGGTGACGAGTGAAGGGCCTAATGTGACATCTAAGTGCTTGCAGTCGTATTCTGGGAAGGTGGTGATACATCAAGAGAATTCACTCAGCAGTGGAGGGGAGGCAAGAAGGTTTCCACTCCCATGAGAGGCACTGATTAGTCATAAAAAGGATAGACCAGTTGTGGTCCTATATTAATAGAATAACCTGTCCCTTGGCAGTATCTGGAGATCACTTGTGTTGGGTCCCTTATACATCAGTTAAATGGATTATCAGAGCAATCATGTAGATCTCAGGCAAAGATTCATTCCCTGCGAGCTGGAAAAAACAAAGCCATAGATGCCAGGGCTCAGTTGTGGACTAGGGACTGATGCCAGTTTTTTTATCAGCTGAACATTTTTTTTGCCATGTAGCTATGAGCCTTTGTTCATGTCTCAGACATGACAGTCTCTTCTGTACTTGGGAACGTTAAGCAGCTGGATCTGCTGCAAAAACAATCTCTCTAAAATGTTGGTGTGAGTTGGCTTAGCAATAATGTCAGGATGCCCTGCAACTGGGCTACCGGGCTAAGTGAAGGAAGTTTTTTATCATAAACAGGTACTACTTAATAGTACGGTAGGACTTTTCCCTTTTCCCACAGAATTTCCTGAACTGAATATGATTTCCAGTAGGTCACTGAATTTCATCTCACTAGACAGCCACTGAAGACACTGAACTTGTCTTCAAACATAGCTACAAACAGGTAACGCAAAGAGAGATTGTTTCCAAGCTTGTGGCTGCAGGTCACTAGAATTTCACTGCGGAACATGAGTGGGAATGTTTGAGAAATGTGGGTGCTCTGCGTACCCAAGTGGTACAACTCACATATCCCTTGGATAGGATAGAGGAGTGTAACAAGGAAAATCAAAAGAAAGCAATAAATGAGCGCATGAAAGGGTAAGCAGGTTCTTTTTTACTCTACCTGACAAACTTCAGCAACGTAGATATTTCCTCCCCTGCCTGATAAGTGGAGATAAGAGGATATGAAGAAATTTAAGCAGAGGTTGCATCTTACAGTAACGTATTCACTTCCAAATATGATGTTCTGGCTTGAACGCCTACCTCAACAGAATTTTACCCTCTTTTGCCACCACTTCTTCCATAGACAGTGGTCACACAGAGATTTTGCTTACACATCCCCTCAGTCACCTGTCTTCCAGAATGACCTCCAGTCTGCTTAAGCTTTCCTCCCCAGCTCTTTATTCTCCAAATATATAGCATTTCAGTTGTCCTCTTCTGAAGCCTCTCAAATTTGCCTAGTTCACTAAAATGCAGTGACCAATGATTAATCCCATTGTCCAATAAAGAACACCTAAGTGGGAAAAAGAGTGGAATAGTTTATCTAGCTTCAATCTCTTCTGACACTCTTCACTTTTTTTACATATAGTACTTCTATCAACAATATTTAATAAACCATTAACTCCCTTAAATGTGTAGTAAAATGCTGAGATTGAGGCATGCACCAGCATTTGGAGATCCTAGATCGTGGTTATACCATGTCAGTCCAGTTCACTACAGCCCACAGCTCTGAGTTATTTCTGTGTGAGCAGGGCTGTGTTTACCTTTACTCTTTCTCTGGTGTCACTCCTATAAAACAGGGATAACTTCATTACAGGCAACCTGTGAGCCTTACTAGCTCACTAACATTTATGCAGTATTTTGAGATTCTTCCATTTAGAGACACTGTATAACAACCACTGGCCTTGTTACCATCAGCGTTTAATATATGCAGGTATTCCTATCTCTGTTCTACCAAGCAGACATAGTTTCCCCACACACCCCTAATCTTCTTCGGGTTTCATTATCACTTTCCACTTAATACTATCCAAAATACAGGAATCATTACGTTCACATCCTCCAGATCATCTTTCTTCCTGTTCTTCACCTGCAGTTCTCAGCTTCTTTTGAACACAAGCTTGAGAAGAAAGAAGGTAGTGGAAATGGTACAGAAGTCCAGCCTTGGGAGGTATAAATTCACATCATGCTTGTCTCAGAAATGAAGCTACGTTTGAGAGTATTATTCTCAATATTAGTGAAAATTTGTAATTCTCAAAAAAAACCCAAGACAAACCACCGAAGAACCCTCTGGGAGTTAATTAGTCACTGTCTTGTACTTTGTGCAAGACAAATAAATTTGCGCTGGGCAAGTAAAGTGTTAAATTCTGCCAGATCAACCTGGCAGGATGGTATGCTCCTTTACAAGGACTGAAAGGATGTTGCTGCTGGACAACTAACACCTTTGAATTTGTCAGGGAGGTGATACCAACAAGGCAATGGCCAGGCTTTGTGATGTACTGGCAGGGCCCTGTGCATGCACAGACCTGGCAGAAAAAGCAGTGCTAAGGCTTGAGCCTCAGCATATATGTTGTGGCATGGTTGTAACCTGCCAGACTCACAGGGAGGGCTTGCATTCTACCAAGTCTGGCCGCAGCAAATAGCCCTTGAAATTGAGCAATAGTAGTAGCAAAAGTACATACACTATGTACTTTTCTCTTTTTTAACCTAGTTTACTTTCTTATTGTGGTTTTCAGGTTAACAGAAAATTGTCACTGACAGCTCTGACCTCTGCAGAATTTCCATTTCCCTCAAGTGAGCAAACTAGCAGGCCACATCTATAAACCGAAAGCATTATGCAATTTATTAAGACTGCAGTAAGTACCATCAGGAACTGTTACAGGGATAGATCCTAATATATATATTTTCATTTCAACCACTAGAGGCCCGTAATGTGCTGTGCATTTGGCAAAATACACGTTATCTGTCAGTGGCACAACAGTACTGTGAGTACAAATTTGCATAATGTTTTTAAAGAAGTTTCTACATATTTAATTTCAACTTCCAAAGACAACTCTCTGCCAATGACAGAACAAGTTCAAATAAGCAGCTACTCAGTGGTTTAATATGATCCTAAGAGAGGACCCTTAATAATTGAATCAGATACTGTTTATGCATGTGAGAAACTTTCCTCAGGTCTCTTTAAAACTCATGTACTGATCCCTTGTGTAATATTGCTCAGATTGGAATCCACTGAACAGACACCCATCCAGCTAGTTTCAAGTTTGGAATAAATGGAAATTTAGAAATAAATCTTCACATCTAGATGTTTGCGCATTTGATCTGAAAATACAGCACATCTGGCATCTTCCCTGTTGTTGGTGGTCTGAAAAAAGTACCTCACCTATGTATGAAGGCTATATTTCATACTATTAGAGAAATATGCTTTGCTCTGATAGGGAAAAAAATGTCCTTGGGAATAGATAATTTTTTTCTGTGGATTTCAGAGGAACCACTGAGATCTCAGTCTGTAATTGAACCTCTGTGGGTGAAAACAAACTGAGCACTCGGACTGGTGGTTTTCTACCGCTGACATGCTCCAGGCTGACACTCCAGGTCTAATGGTTACTCCCTTACAAGCAGGCCATAGGTACATGGGTGGAGCCACTGGCATTTCACAATATTCGTTTCAGAGGTCCTGCTTCATACTGAAGAGCATATTTCTTCACAAGTCACTGCGCGTGTTTCACTGAAAGTGTTTGCACAGGAAGGTGAGAGATGGCAGCAAAAATTGATTCCTGAGGTAAGATTCATCTCACCTAAGTTTACCCACCTGGAATTTAGATGTCTTCAGCAAACCCACGGCCAGTGGAGACATACTAGGGTTATTAGGAGGTGAGTCACCGTGTCTATCTGTCAGATCTACCACAGTGCAGCATGAATCACCCATTAGCAGTGCCTAGCTTTTTTACTAACTAAAGAAAGAGCCTAGACAATTAACTGACTTTATGCCTAAGTATTAGATAATTCAAGTCAGGCGAAACGTCCCTTTCGCTGCCTCCGGTCTTGTATACTAACAGCAGTACCAAAAACATGCGGGTCTCAAGGTCTCTGCTTATGGCTCTGTGCAGTAATTTCTCTCTGTGGAACATAATGCAAAGCAAGCAAAGTGTAGTGTAAAGAAATGGAGAAGCTTTGATTTGCTGGTGCTTCCTCCCCCACTTCTGTGGGTGTAAAATGACTACATAAAACATGGGAGAGTCAGACTTACCCACAGCCCCTAGGCCAGTCCTCTAACAGACAGCTGAACGCACAGCAAAAGGCATGACTTTGAGACCCCCCATAGCAGGTGCCATGCTTCCCTGCTCTGCTCTTCCCGCATGTGTGGCACTGCCACCATCCCCCTCTGAACAGAGAATCAAGGGTCACCGCAGAATCTGAGAGCAGAAAAGCAGTGATAAAGCAAAAGGAGGGGGAGTCTGGGAGGTGGAATTGCCTCCCTTGCCACCCAAGCCAAAGCCTGAAGGTGACTCATCCTCCTCTGCACTAGTTCTTGCACAGCTCCTGCAATGGGAAGCTTCATGGGCCGTTCTTTCCTTCCTTCCCCTTTCCCTCCCTCCTCTTAGCAGTGATCCAAAAAAGTCCTCCTTCTCCCTGTGAGTGACTTCCCTCACAGTGCTTCCCCAGAAAGTGACCTTTTCTGTTTGGTCATGGGCATATCTAAGTCCTGTTGTTGTGCATTGCTCCAGGTACTGTACCAGCCTTTAGGCATGTACTGCACAACAGCATGGCAAATCTGACACACTTGGTAGAATACACATGCAAAGTCAGGTTCTCAGCTGATATAAAATGATGTGGCTCCAGAAAAAAGATGACCCTCAATACTTACTTGGTCACTTGAGTGCAAAATGCCCCTGTAAAGACTTTGAAAGCAGACTGGGTTTAAGTGGGTGCAGCTTTGCTGATTTTAAAACTGTACTGCTTCTAATTCACACCAGCATGGGAATGTTCGATAACAGCCTTATTGTGCACTTCAGCGCACAGCAAATCCCATCTTCCTACACACAGAAAGGAGGTGTCTTCTAAAATTAAACATCATTCCAGTTAGCATTGTAACATGCTGAATTTTCATATTGAAATATGGCATATTGGCATATTGAAGAGCTGATAAACAAATCCTCAGGGCTAAAGCTTCAAACAGAAGAACGCAGCAAAGCAGAATTATGCTGCCGTTCCCCAGCTGTAGATTTGGTGCAGTAACTCTAGGGAACAGAGACCATCTAAGTGTCGGTGTCCCTGGCACAGTTGTATATTTACTTGTTCTGACAAAGCAGAAGAGCCAGAGGACTCGGTGACCCTGGAAAACTAATCAGCTTCTAGCTTCAGGAAATTCTCACCATTGGAAGCCAGCATTCCCTTTCTGGGGTTGCTAAAGAATACATGCACCACTGGAGTCATCAGGGAAGGCTTGCTTTCTCCTTTCTCAAGACTACATCAGTAAGCTGATGCAAACATTGCAAAAAAATAGGTGGGAAGTACGGAACCATCCATTCTCTTGTCCTAAAACATGTCCTTCAGCTTAGCCGAGGCTGCCCTTCAGCAAGCAGCTTAGCTTTGTGCACAGAAGACCAGCTCCCCCAGCGGCTCCAAACAGGTGTAGTCGGTCTGACGTCAGAGGACACCAGCTGAGGCTCAGGTCAGACCTCTCTCCTGGGCCCATATGTTTCACAGGACACCAGTGCCATACTGTTGCACTTTAAACAGTCACTCAATTCCTGTAATTAATAAAAAGTAAAACCAAGCCTTCTGGTGATGGAGGCAGAACACCTCAGTGCGACTCAGTTGCAAATTTTTTCCCTCCTTACGCTGCACTGAAGAAACATGGGAATCCATCAGATGAAAGGGAGGTGGTAACAGTCCAGCAACCAGAGCTGGGGATGAAACCTGCCATCCCAAATTTCAGTTTCACTACCAACTCTGCAAGAAGCTTGCTTTAGCACTTCCGGAACGCCTTCTCACAGAAAATGGATATTCACACCAATATCCTTTAGAAAAGCGAGCTCAAACCACCACTGAAAGATGTACAAGTATCACCTTCTCTGTTTCTGTCCACCGTCTTTGGGAGGGAAGGTGTTCATACTGTCCCGATGGAGAGTACTAGCTTAAGCATTAGTACTCTGGAGACATCCCCTCATTCCTCAGTCTCTGTACAACAAACCAAGTCTTTAATGTCCATTTTACGAATGGCTTCTAAATCTTAACACAGACGATGAATATACCTGCAATAGGCCAAAGGGAGTTGCCTTTTGGGAATTTCAGCCCTTGCGTGCTGCAATGGATTTTTGCCACCTCTGTAAAGGATTTAAATTAGCAGTTGGCTCAAGCTGAGATCCTTGGGTTGTTATCACAGGGAGGCAGACACTGGTGGGAAAACAGCTCAGATGAGGTCTGAGCTGCCCTTTCTAGATGATTCTCTCTCCTCAGATGCAACAGAGGGACAAGGAGTCACTAACTAACTACTTAGAGTTCATAGTTATGCAGAATGAATCTAGACCGTAAATATGAAAGAAGACAGAGCTATCTCTATCTCAGCAGGTTTTCCTGTGGAGCCTGGACCTTCACTAACTAACAGGTTTGGATCAAAGCTCATCAGTTTGGATCATGTCCCACCAGTGCACATTTAGCATTAGATTTATCTGTACCTGATTGTGCAGACATGTCCGTGGGCTCCTGAACTGATACAGTAGGATATGTTTTGACTAAAACATCCCTTTTGGAAAAAACAAAACAAAACAAAACAAAACAAAAAACCCAACATACTGAAATACCAAAATATAAAAAGTAAAAGGCTGGCTTTGATAATTTTATGGAAAAATCCTCAGAAATTGTTAAAACAACATTTGCTTAAGTGAAAAAGTGAAAATGTTGTTTCCCTAATTTTAGGATGACTGTGAGCTTCAAATTTTATTTAAAATTAGCTTCATTTTAAAGTATTCAACACATTAGAAAAGATCCAAATACAAATAAAGTATTTCAGACTTTGCAAAATGAAATTATTCCAGCAGAGCCACAGAGGTATTTCAGACTCATGAAACCCTAGTCAAATATTCTGCTTAATCTGTGTTGATTGTTCAGAAGCTGCAGCAGGGGATATACTGGCTACATATAAGGAAAAGAAAATCACAGTGAGAGTGGTGCAGTGCTGGAACGGGTATTCCAGACTTACAGTGGAATCAGCATACTTGGAGATTCTCAGACCTTGACTGGAGTGAAAAGCCACCTGTCAACAAGCAGGATGAACAAGGGGTGTGCAGGAGCTACTCATGTTCTGGAACATAAACATAGTTGGTGCTTAAACACTGCAAGCCAGGAAATCACCAAATGCTTATAACCCTAGGTTAGCAAATTACTGGGGGAAATAAAAGAGGCAGCTTAGCTACTGCCTTAAAAACACAAGCCTCTGCCTTCTATATGAAAAGTAATGGCCACATCAAATTGTAGTTATGCAAAGCATCAAGTCTTTCAGGAGCATCATGTACTGAAAAAACAGTGCAAAGTATGATCATTCACCTGCCTGACAAGAGAAATACGGTGGGACTGGTGGGAAAATCAGGCACACATGCAAATATACTCGGTCTTATTATGTACGTACACAGAGAGTGTTGCTTAATAACAGGATTCCATGCAGTAAAACATACGTACACTTGAAATAATGACAAGTTTCACTTTTTCCCCCGCACTTCAATTTCTTAGCTTATGGATATAACTAAGGAACAATTCTTCTTAAATTGATGGAGGTGCTGCTTCTACCAGTTATCTGTTCAGCATACACACTCGGAAGAGGTATAGGTATTGAACAAAACAGGCATGTGAAACACAGAGATTCCCTGCATGCAAACACAGCTTATGTCTTTTTGTGGAAGTGGAAGTCTGCACAGGGCAGCGACGATATGATGGCATCCCTCCTGTTCCCATCCATGAGCAGAGTGGGTAGCAGAGACTCAGCATCCTGCTCCCAGCCCGCACAGCAGAGTCACTGAGGCGAAAGGCTTGACACAGGGTGGGGGGAAAGGCATGGAGCGGGGAGGAAAAACAAGTTCCTACAGGGCTTTCAAAACTAAACACTAGATTTAGAACTTGTGAGCATTCACAGGCTCGTGTATTTGATTCAAGCCAGGTTCAAAGCAGGCAGGTGCTGGGTAAGCAGCCTCTGCAGTGCTGTTAATGTGCTTCGCTCCTGAGCTGCACTTCCTTAACACCCTGGCATGTGTGGACTGCTCTGGCATTCACTTCACTTGAAATCTGCTACCCATAGTTTCAATGAACAGCCGTGCCCGTTGGGACTCTCATTCCCTTTCCCCCCACTATCCAAACTCAGAGAGGAGACAATGACAGCAAGAATAGAATAGAATAGAATAGAATAGAATAGAATAGAATAGAATAGAATAGAATAGAATAGAATAGAAATTTCAGTTGCAAGGGACCTACAATGATGATCTCATCAAACTGCCTGGCCCCTTCAAGGCTGACCAAGATAGAGCATGTTATTGAGGGCATTGTCCAAATGCTTCTTAAACACTGTCAGGCATGGGGCATCAATGACCTCTTTAGGAAGCCTATTCCAGTGTTTGACCACCCTCTTGGTAAAGAAATGCTTCCTAATGTCCAGTCTAAAAATCATATGAAGCAGGAGGATATGCTGCATTTACTGCTATTACGAAACAGGGAACTGGGAAAATTAAGGATAAAGGCTTGTTTAACACCACAGGAAGATTTCTCCTGAAATACAGACATGAACATCTAAGCTACATCTGCTGTTGTGCCATTGTTCATGTAGATATTTGCTGTTGTGGTCAACTATTAAATTCAGATAAGGATGCTCAGATAATGAAGACCAGTCATTTCTTATCTTTCCTGGTTTAATTTTTTATGGGCATATTTGGGAGGAAGGTGGCATAGAAATGACTACTTTCTTTTCTGTCAGACCTTTTGCCATTCTGGCATTTCTGGCACTTGGCTTAGTTGGCCTAGAGCTTTTTTATATTATAATTTACCTGGACCTACTCTAGTGAGCTAGGCACGAGGAACTAGAAATAAAAGACTGGTTGTTACTGTGAAAGCTGCTATTACTTCAGTCTTTGACCCTGGTTGTGATGGCCCTCAAATTTTTATAGGGAAATGACTGTAAATCACATTCAGTCTTCCTGGGTTTCTGCCTATGAGTGACTGGGAAGAGACCTGATGCACTTGCAAACTAAAATAAAGTCACCCCCCAAAAAAATAAAAATCAAAAGACTGTACACCAGACCTTCTGGCACTTTCATGCACTTGCAGAGGACATTCATATGCTTGTACTGACAGGGAATCCTGTCTGTTGTTGCCATCTCAAATGCTCAGGAAGCATTTCCTTCGTGAATCCATATGGACCCTTCTGTTGCAATTTTCCATGCATAGAAGGTGACAGGATTTCCCTTAAGAAAAAATGAGATTCCTCGTATGTCCCCACACTGGTATATCCTAAAGGATTCTCATGAGAACTTGCAGCAGCTTATTTGTCATTTGTTAATCTAACTCAAGGGGATTTTTAGTGTGAAAATAGTCCTTTGAACATGACAGTCTAGTGCATACAGTGAGGGTTGCTCTGAGATGCAGGCCAACAGGAGCGTTCAGTGGAGCTGATATTTGGTTCAAGAACTTTGACCCAAAGGCTGGCAACTTTTTTAGCCTTTCTTTGAATGCTGCCTATGAAAAACTGGGGGGGGGGATGGGGAAGGGAGGTAAATTGCTCTTTTTAAATCTTCTACATAGAGCAAGAGACTTACCAATGTTTATAACTCCAGGGTCAGCATCGCTAATTGAATTCATTGAGGCTGTACTGATTTGCACCACTGGAGAATGTGACCCCAAAACATTGTGTTTAAATTCAATTCCCTTCTCCACTTCATGTTTCCAAACAGCAGAATACTAATGAGAGACAAACTGCCTCCCCCTCAGCAGTCACAGAATATGGTGGCACAGAGCAAGCTGTTTGACTCAGCGCGTGATCAGAGAAGGGGATGAAGACAGAACGTAGATGGAGTGAGTTTGTTTGCCGATGACAAACAGGAAGGTGGACGGAGGTCCACTGATACCAAGAGTATTTACACAACCTGCATATCTCACCCAGTAGCATCATGCTAATCCAGCCACTACTGCATCTTTTTACTAAGGCACCTCTTCCTTTTAATGGACCACTTCAGGACACTGATGTGGTATTTGTGCTGCAGTAGAAGATGCGAGCTGTTCTGCTGTAGGAAGCAGTGGTCCTTTTTCCTGTGTGTCTCTCCAGGACCCAGCCCAGCAACTCAGTCTGTGTGACGGTTTGCCCCTAGAGACTAATAATCTATTGTCCTGCTTTAGACATCAACACATAACCTCCTGCCTATCCCACTTCTATAGGGGCTTGCTGGCTGCTCATCCATTCAACTGCTCTGCATAAAGCATAGTTAATTTCATGCATAGTGCCCTGTAATTCAGATGAACTCTGGTTCATCCTGGTACTGCTATCTGTTTTCACCTCAGAGCTGCATTCCTCCAAATGATGTCTACTGACTTGGTAATTTAACCCTGGTCTCCCTTCACATGATTGTATCATTCCTAGAAACTTCAGTTGACTTTGTAACAGAACAGGTCCTCTTTGCAGGTCCAAGAATGCTTTCTAGAATGCTGTGACGTTCCTCACAAATTCCCCTGCACTCCAGGTATCATCTGGAGTATCACCAGATATCACTTTGCTTGGATGTGGAGTGCTGCAACACCCCATGGATTTTGCATGGTCACAAGCACAGAAAAGCAAGTTCCAATACCAGTAAACCACTTGCTCATTCGTCTTGCTGGCTGTTGTTCATGAAAAGGACAGAAATCATAAGACACAATTATAAACAAAATATTTATGCCATGTTCCCACGTGATTCCCATCAAAATAGCATGGAAGAACTTTGTGGTCTTTGGGGCAAAACCTTAGAAGCACAGGAAAGAGCTCTCTCCTCATATGTACAAATTGAGGCACAGGACACCTTCCAAATTTCAAGACGAGATAGAAGTTTGGGGTTTCAAAGGTATGTTATATGCAAGGGATTTTCCACCCCTCAGTCCCTGGAATGAGCTCTGCTGAGAGAGGCCAACTTGAACTGCTGCCTGAATCCTGCAGAAACAGAACAGGCCAAGCTGTCAGATGCTGAACCATTGGTAGTCATACTCCCAGAATGGCCATCAGCTGCCACTTTGACAGGAATCCAGCATTGTTTGGTGGCATTTATCTTAGGGGACAGACGTTCTCTGCATCAGGAAAAGCAAATTAAGCTTTCAGAACTCTGTATATACGTATATTTATTGCTTTTTTCTGTATTCAAGAATTATTCATATCACACCTTATACCCTGACCCAGCTTAATTAGCATTGGAAAGGTCATCTAGGTAACTCAGGTAGATGAAGTACAGGAAGACTTACACTATTTCTCTTCCCTTGCTACAGGAGGGAAAGTCTAAGTAACTCAGTGTTTGTGCTTGGCTATGTTTTTGGTCCATGGAGATGCCATTATATTAGCTGTGGTTGTTTAAGATATTGCCACCACCCATGCTGCAATCAGAGGTTAGTTTACCTGCAGCAGGGGAAACAGAACTGAACATATGTTGGCTCTTTGGCTGCCATTCCTTATATATGGTGTGTTAGCTTAAAACATCAATCATTCTTTGCTCAGGCGGTCAAAACAAAGGTGCTGTGCAAAAGTGAGGCTTCTGGAAATTGTATACCTTTACCTGTATCCAGAAAAGTAACCTTCCAAAACAGTGCTTCTACTCTTTTTCTTAGGGCTATGCAATGTGTTTGAAAATGAGTAGAAACCACTTAATTAGATAGGAACACTGGCTCTCACAGTGTGCTCCTGGAGATATCAAATTTAGTAATGTGTATTTAATAGTGTGTCATTAAGATGATGTTGAGTTGGTTTTACCCTTATAAATCACACATCTCATTGCATGACCTAACTGGATTGTTCCAATTTTGTTTCAATAATATTTCATAGCTTAGGCAAAGCTATCCCTATGTAGAACAGGCTACCTTTCGTACAGTTCATGCATGTCTTCTACAAGTACAGCTTTGCCTGATTTTTCTATGTCTCATCCAGTGGCTCCCAGATTCTTTCTGAGATGGCAAATCTCAGGTAACTATAATCAATTATTATTTGTATTCTTGCTAACAACAAAAATCACCATGGTTTTTCTGTCTGTAGAGTTCCTGACCATCCTTCCTGAGACTAAGACCCTATATAAATGTTCAGCTTCACTATTTAAGGATTAAGTCCAGCATTAAAATCTAACTTTCAATCAGGAAAACTCACTGTGGTTGAGAAAACTGGAAAAATATACAGAGAGTGAACTAGAGGGCTTGATCCTCTTTTAAGACTAGTAGAGGGACAATAGGTGCCCAGGAGACTAAAGAGGTGAAGAGTACTTTGAATGGTAGCCATGCCAAACAGATTTACTCATTCTATCAGTTCCAGTGCTCCTCCATGTAGCACATGAGGGTATTCACAGTGGTGCTTCAGCCTTCCTGGGCAGCCCATCTCTACACTAAGAAAGGGAAAGACTGTGCAGGAAGCAACAAATTGATGAAGCAGGAGTGAAAATGCTAATTGAGTGCCACCTAGTGAGTGCAGCCCTCAAACAGTGAAGCTAGTTTGCTGGCAAAGAGGATAACCTGTGCAAGCACATTAAAAGTTGGTCTGTTCCAATTAGATGAAAGTCAGTTTGGGGGACAATTTGACTCAGTACTGAATAGTCTCCCCATGGGCCAGCTATGAAGGCAGGATGAATTCAGATCACAATGGAAAGACTTGACACACAAGTTGCATGGATGTTGAAGGCTGCAAAAGGACAGTGGAGAGAACCAGACACCTATTTTTACAGGCACAGCCTCAAGCCACTAGCTTTCACGACTGGCTGATACGACATGATAGCTAGTGAATGCAACAGAACTCCAGGGTCTTGACTCTTAAAGACTGAAGCTGACCCTCACTGTTTGGACCAGTATGCCAACGCAAGCAGGCTCACACAGTCACCTCTTTCACTTCCTCTCTTCTTCTAGAAACCAGGGTTTCCTAATGGTCCAAGGAATACATTACACAAGTTTTCTGCCCTTTATTTCCTAGAGGAATTGTTTTTAATCTAGCGATTCTCATATTCTTTGTGAGTGCCTGTCCTCTGCCCTAAGGATAAGCTCTATGCACATTTCAAGAATTGCTTATACGGTGCAAGTTATTCCAGCAGATTATAACCTGATAAGGGAATCACTGATAACAGAATACAATGCAGGTGGGAGGTGCTGGCTGGAAAAGGTCCAGGACCAGAACAGCAGACCCAGGAAAAAGAAGGCTGCAGACAGTCCTGAGAGCAGAGTCAGAGGCAATGTGCCGGCATGGCAGTTTTGTGCAGCTGCCTCTCAACAAGAACATGATGGAGCCAATGAGAGCATGTTTGAGACACAGCAGAACAGTACTTAAAAGCAGGGTTTTTCTCTCCTCTGTGCTGTCTTTCCTTCATCTCATCATCTCACAATCATGTTTATCTCCAGGAGTTACCAGTAACACATTCTCCAGAAACACGGAGCTCACATCTGTTTCCACCAACCCTTCCCTGGATTTCAGCAAGACTGTTCAAGGGAGACAGAAAGCCACTGGAAATTATTGACCCCAGTGGTCTTGGGATGCAGCTTACCACATGTGTAAGCATGGCCAACTCTTGAATTCACAGCAATGGGGCTAAACCCACTTTCTCTTGGTGTCTGCTGATGCTCACCTATGGCTCAGATCGGATTGAAGCATGGGGGTGGTGACACATGCTTTGAGGCACTTCCAGGAACACACATACAAAAGAAAATTCAGAGAGGAACAACCGCCACCCACTGGGAGCCACCTGCAGCAGCACAGTCACTGTGAATGCCACCTCTCTGCCATCATGGAGCCTGTTCAAAGCAGGGGGGTTGCCACAGGTCAAGAACACAGTAGCAAAAACAAGACAAAGATAATCTGCTGGGTATTAGCAAGAGGATGTATGTAATGAAAGGTCAGCTAGTTCAGGAGAAGCCCCTTTGATGTTTCAGATCTGCCTGACATCTGAGAAGTCAGCTGCCGAACGCAGTTGGCAGCAGGAGCTACTGTTTTTCTCGGGCTCTTTTCCCCATGCCTGCTGTGTGCAAAGCGAGGGCATATTCAGCACTGCCCACCAGCCAGACCTGCCTTGAAAACCCTGCTTATCGGGACAAGGGCACTCCAAGTCCTGCAGGATTAGCTCAGTCAGCGCTAGGGAGACGTGTTTTAACACAAAAAATGCCCAGACTTCATTTTCATTCCCATTCCCCTATCGCCCAACAGGTATGTCCCTTTTTCTAGCTAGGGCTGGCATCCAAGAACATTCAAAAACATTCAAAACGGCCCTGCTGCTGGACTACTACTGCTCTGCCTCCCCAGCTCTTCTTCCACCCAACAGCAGCTATCACAGGCCCAGCCTCGCTCAGGGGCTTAAATGCCTCAGGACTTTTGCTGGGGGCTGCATGTGGATGACAACCAAGAAACGAAGGCTGTCAGCCAGCTCAGGGAGCCGTGTCCTTCAGATGGGAGGTGCGGAGCAAAACCTTTGCAATCGTACTTTTTTGTACCTGTAGCACAGCCTTACTGTTGCTAACCAAGTCAAAGTCAAGGGGTCGGGGCTACTTATAAGCCAGCAGACTGACACCTCAACACCTGACCTTTATTCAGTGAGCATGTCTTAATATGCTTTGGGTATGATTGCATGTGTATGTGGGAGGGCACAAGGAGCACATATCTGAGTGCAAAGTTAATCCTTCATCAGAAAGGCACTTGCTGGTTTCTCAGCTAGTAGAAGAGAGGGAGACAGATGAAGCCCTGGCATTTTGTCTGCATAGAACTGGAGCCATGTACTTCCATAGAGAGGAAATGGTGCTGGATGCTGCCAAGAAAAGGGCTTTGCTCTGCTCGGGTTTCTCTGGATTAGATCTGTTGGGGGATACAGAGAGTGAGCTGCTGCTACAAAATCTCTCCTATCCACAGAGCTCTTGGTAACGTTTTTTCATGGTTCTCAAGCTCTTCTGTCTCCCTCATTTTTGACAGAGGGTAAAGGAAAAATCCCATTGACTCTGAAATACAAATGCATTCTCACTTTGGCCAGCTGCGTGAATCCCAAACCTTTTGCAAAAGAAACCCTTTTTGAGGGACTCTGTTTGGAAGAGGAATCCACTGCCTTGTTCTTCTGGGTAAAGTGCTCCAGTCCTGCCCTGAGAGCTGCATCATGGCTCATCTCAGGTCATTTCATGCGCAACACCAGCATCTGCAAAGTCATCTACACTTGGCTGCGGTCTGGCGTGCTGAATTGAAGCGCAGCTCCGCAGCTCCACAGCCGCTGCGCTGGCAGGGCAGCAGAGAGCGCGGCGCACAGGCAGTCAAGGCAGCCTCGCCATGACCTTACAAAGTCAGTGAGCTCACGGTGGAAAGGAGCCAGCCTCTCGCCCTTCCCTCTTTTGTAAGCCAGCCTCTTGTAGTGGGGCACAGCGAGTGGCACCTGTCACAGGCTCCATTTTCAGTTCCCCAGTTGCTCTGATCCCTCTTCCTCCTCATCTGTGATGGAGGACAGGAGAGGCTACTGGATCACCTGGTCATTTCCAGCTGTCATCATGCCCCTGATTACTATGATTTAATTCTAGGAAGTGGATTTGGTCCGGCTCCAGAAGCCAAGGACTCAAGCCTGACATTCATTTCTCTCCCCCAAAACTCAGATCACGGGCCTCTGCAACTCAGGCAAACATCTCTAGGTAGCTCAGACTACTAGCCCACTTCTTTATAGGTGACTGTCCCTTGGTCCTAAGGTACAACTTCACCTTATCGGATTTTCCAGATAGGAATTTCTGAGCTCAGCCAGATCACTATAAAATAATAATCACACAATCCTGAAAAATGAGCTATAGTGACATTTTATACAAACAGCCAAAAAAAAAAAAAAAGGAGAAAAATAACACACTAATCACATCTGGATTCACCCACAATGTCACTGTTGCACTGGTAATTATGCCAAACACCTACATTTTATTAAAACAAGAAATGGATATGTTCTGTAATCCCCCACCTCTTCTAACCCAAGCTAGGCTGAAAGGGATGTCTAGGTAGGTGTGTGAAGCCATGTCACATACCTGTAACCCCCATATCTTGTGTCCATAATACTCTCATGCTTACATTAGGGAAAGAGAGGGATAAAAATCTCAGAAGTGACAGCTACAGTATAAGAAATTACTTTTTCCCTTTCTCACACCAATACAGAGTCCCTATCTGCTAAACTGGGAACAACACTTGCATTTGAGAAATGCTGCTCTTACAGGCTCCATTCAAAAGTCAGAGCAGATTTTTTTTTTTCTGAGAAGGAGGCAGAATACTCCACATCAGTGAGCTGCAGGCTCCCCACCACTGTCAAAGGAATAAGGAGCTCGGGGGGTACATGACAGCGTTTGACAAAAGACCTGAGAAAGCTACCCCTGCTGTGAGCGCAGGCATTGTTCTTCTGCAGGAAATGGAACACTAGGGCAGGCTTTCTAGGGACACGAGGATTAGCCAGGACAGATAAAAATGACAGTAACAGAAAATGAAATACAAGCCATTCGTTGTAAATTTAATTCTCCTCTTAGTGATGCATGTCCTTTTCATTTGTGAGGCTGGTGCTGTCACCAAGGTCAACACAAATGTACTGTCAGCTGCAGGGAACTGGTGGAAAACTGAGCATTTCTGAATGTCCCCAGGATTTCTGATGGCTTCTGCAAAAGCGCACAGGGCTTCATTGTCTTGTCACAAGCACCACTTGTACAGCTAAAGAAATGTTAGCCATTTAGGGTAGAGGAGACATCCTCTCCATTAATCTGCTCTTCCCTCCACCCCTCAACCAAGAGAAGCTCTGCCTATACACTGCTAACACGGAGGGTTTGCTGTAATTTTAGAAGGGGTGAAGAACATTGCTCCACCGGCTCTCCTCTCCTAAGAGCACCTCAGTAGCTGAGATGATCTGGCTTTCTTGCCTGTAGTCCAGTTCTCACTAAATTGCAGAGTTGGTCCAGGCAGAGCAGTTCCCAGTCTCTCCCCCACAAACCCAATCAGCTGTTTGTGCCAAAAGCTGTGCAGGCAGCTGTGGAATAAAAAGGTGCCAGAAGAGAATACTGGTAAAATAGCACTTCTGAGACTAGCCAGTTCTCTAAAATGTAAGAATATTGCTATGGCATTGTCTGCCAGCACCACGACACTGCAAAAATCGTACTCTCTGTAGGCACGCTTCAGAATGGGTGGGTTTCACCATCTGTCTCCTGTGCACTGTAGAGAGCACAACAACTCACTCTGCACATGCTCTGGCAGGCACCAGCAGATAGTACTGTCTCCAGCTCTGGCTCAGAGTGGGCAGATGCAAGCAAATAGGATTTATCAACTCATCACTGTGTTGCTTTAGATTTGCGTTGGTATAACTCCACTGAATTCCACAGAGCTAAGCTGGAGTAATACCTTACTGAATCTGCTTTTCTTTCCCCTCCCCATACACACACTCCCCACTTCAACTACAGCTTTCACACAATGGCCTATGGACAGGTGGGTTTACGAAGCAAAATGTTTTAAGAATGAAGGACAGGCAGAGTAGACGGCTTGATGAAAGCTTCTTTCTCAGTGAAGCCACCTATGAAATGTACTGGGGAACCACAGCATCAAAGATCAGCAATAACACTTAGCACCTAGATAGTGATTTTTATCCACAGAACTCATTCCATCTTACAGCAGAGGGCAACTAGAGGGTAACTAGTGTTGCCTCTAGTTATTGAATGGACCAAGGAGGACAAGCAACAGCATCCATGTTCCCTGACTCTCAGACAGGCTGTTCAAATGCCATATAGACACTGTATTTATTTATGAAAACCAACAAACAGCTGGGTTAAAGGAGATGAGAGTGGCCACCAGGCCTTCTTCTCTCCATCAAACTCATCCCAATGTAATGTGAGCAGATAATGTCAAAGACGTCACATTTACGAATGGTGCCGATTTTTCTCTTAGCAACCCTGACAGTTGCCAGGAAACAACGACTTGCTGTTACTACGGTGACACAGGGTACCAAAGCCACATGCCACACAACACCCACCTGCAAAAGAACGTGAGAAATATTCACCTTGACTCTCCCATCACTTCATAGGTGAGGAGGTGCGTAAGGAACATCTCTGCTCAAGTCACAGAAAAAACAACAGTGTAAACCAGGCCCAGTGTTCCTGCCACCTCTGGTCTAAAAAGGGTTCTGACCACCTGGGCAGATCACCAGCAGGCTTGGTATTGCACTGCATCCTGCCAGTGCCCAGAAGATGTTGCAAGGGCTGTGGAGTGACATGAATACTAAGGAAAGGTCACGAGTTTCGTAAGGGCTGGCAAAGAAGTGACCTTCCAAAATAAAGGGTGGCAGAGATATATTGACCTATCCAGAAACACCATTGCTGAAAACCAACACACAGAGGAGGGAAGAGAAGTCCCATGCTTTGGCTCATTGGATGCCACCACAGCGTATTCTACAAGGAGCAATAGCAGGGAGAGGACGAGGCATTTTTTCTTCTTTGTTGATTACTTGGCACATTTTAGGTCCTGAATAGTGCCACGTAAACCTGCAGGGCCGTGTAATACTAGCTTATTTTGAGGGTTCCACCATTCAGGCTATGCACTGAAAGAACCAACACCCCACACAAGCAGAGACAGACAGCCTGCTCCAGAATTGTAGAGGGGATTTCTGTCTAGCCCAGCAGCTTGCAGTTTTCTACTGTGACACCACATTAGCACAGAAAGCCAACAGGACGCCATGGAAAGGAGGTTGCCTACACCTCCTCCAGTCTGTTCATGACCCCTGTTACAGTGAACCTGTGGCCTTATGCAGAACAGCTACAGGATTCCAGCTCTGACTTTGCAAATGTGTCAAATCTGTCTTCTCCTGCCTCAGGAGAAACCAAGTGTAAGTCCAGACAGAGCCTTTTGGAGAGTGAACTACTACATACATCTGCTAATGGGAGCTCTGAACTTTGACATCAGCACAGATTTCTGTCCCCTCTAAATAGAAGCTGAGTTTCCTTTCCTTGCTATACGGGTTTTAGATGGTTACCTCCTGGCCTAAAGTTGGTTGACTGTAGCTAACACTCCAAAGACAAAGTAGGTGGAATTGAAGATAGAGGGGAGGACAGACCCACAGACACATCCACTCTTCCCCATCACTAGCCTGTGTGGAGGTAAGCCAAGATAAGCATGGTGTTCTAGCCAAATGCATGGTGCAAAGCCTTCCCTTCTGCAGAGGGAACGGCAGGGAATACTTTGCTGTAGCTCCATGCAAAGTAGCACAGCTCCTTACCACATCCTACCCAGCAGGTGAGGTCAAATGCTACAAAAGACTTCAGACCTGCCACTTTGCCACACTTCATAGCCAAGAGGATTATTTCAGTAAAGGCATATACTAAGCTCTGATCATCTTGTTCCAAAAGTACAGATTACCGCAATATGAGCCATGGGGGGGTAGGGGGTGGGGGAAAGGGACATGAAAACCAGCTGACAACACATTAAGCCAAAATGTTTTTCTCAAAATAGGAACAAGACAAAAAATTACCTTTCTTTTTTTGATCAGTTCAAAGGCTGGTTAGAAACGTTTCACTCAAAACCCTTAACAGAAAATACAGGCAAAATATTTTCTGTAGAATCTAAGCATAAAGAAACTATTTGATCTCTTGGTCTGATCTCCTCATGTTCCATAGACTTCAATTTAATCCATTCACTTCTTCACCAAGCACAATGAGAGATAATCAGCTAAAGCTTCTACTTCCTGAAAACCATCCAGTTTTGAAAACATTAAGAGGTGGTGTTACATCCCTTGATGGTTTCCTCCGGAGGATAACCACCAGTTTGTCAACAGGCCCTAATTTTCTGTTCACTTACACACAAACAAAAAAAACACTAGATCATTTGTCTCCAACCAGCAGAGGGCACAAACATACACCTATACCATCCGCTCCGTTATATTAAAATTATTAGCACATTTTGGAGACGTCCATCACCAGGGCCATTTATTATTTATCCAGCTCTGGAAAGATATCAGCCCCCAGCTGCAGCTGAGATCATCAGAGGCATTCTTCCTCCATCCTATCTGATTGAAGAGCAATGGAAATCCTGGCTGGGCGTTCTGACTGTGGGAACCATGCCAGCTGACCTCACTTGATGCTTTCAACAACCCTATTTATGTAACCACACAGCCTTCCTCTGCCTTGGGGCAGCTGGCCAGGAAGCTGATGGGTAGTCTGGAATTACAGTAAGTTTAGATATGAGGTATGATTTGTGTTAGGAATTGGGAGTGTCTTCTTCTGGCTGAAATAAGCAGACCTGCATGTTATGGCCAAACCATAAGGTTTACAAAGCATAATAGTCCAGATGGTCACCAGAGAAATCAAGCTCTTAAGATTTTCAAGAGAGACCAGGAACAAAGATCTAATTTGAATTCAATGAGAATGAATTTTCTTATTCTCCTTAGTAACACCCAACCTGAACAGACAAACTCAACATTTAGCTTGAAACTTCAAATACCAACCAGGGGACAGTGGAACTGGCATTTATATGGTGACTTGAGATTTCTTTGATATTTAAGGCAGACTCAGTAAGGAAAAATTCTCTTAGTGAGAAAAATTCTTGAACAGATTCCCTGTGATTCACTGTGTTCCTTGCTCCATCTGTTTCCCTTAATATCCAATGTAGCTACACATTAACCTCACATTTTAAGAATGAATTATGAAGACTATAGCCAGCTTTATACTCTGCAGTGAAAAGGCTCCATAAGGCTAAGCTAAAAGAAGTTAACACTTCTAAGCGGTGTCTTTCAGCATAAACCTGTCAAACTCACCCGGCAGTACAACCCTGGAACACTAACCTGCTTTAATACGCAATAAGCTGTGTCAACTGTTTGCTTCTGCTGTGCTGCCATTTCTTGGCTTTTTCTTTATTTTCCCCCAATCCTTATTTTCCACTTGTCAGCCAAACCTCAGACCCGAGTCTTTCATCAGCCCTACAGTCACAAAACTTGAAGCCATTGCGTCTCCCTGCTGCACACTGTTCGCTCCTCATATACCCAAGCCCAGATTGAAGCCCTCTCAGCTGCTGGCAGGTGGAAGGTGCTGTGAAAGCAGTGGTCATGTCTTCTGGGCTTGAGTGAGACAGTACAAGCCAAGCCTGACAGAAACTGGTGGGGAAGGAGAAGAGTTGCTGAGGTGCTTTGCAGCACAGCACAGCCCTCAGGAGAAGTTGCACCAGGGCCAGAAGCTTGCAGGAGGCATTTTTTAACAGCCTCCTCCACTACACGGGAGGTAGTTGCTTCTAGCACAGCCCTGACCATCCAAGGCCACGCTGTCTTCTCCTGCCTGCTTCTTTACCTCACGCAAGCCCAGAAAACCCCCTGCACCCCCAGCTACTGTGGGAAGTAATTCTGGGAAATTTAGGGATTTTCTGCACCAAAATATCTTGTAGTTAGGTGGTTAAAACAATATTTAGGCTCATCCTTAATTTTCAGAGGAAATATCCTGTCCATGATGCTGTATGGTTCTCACCAACCCAGTGCAATGGAGCACAATGGGGGCACCCTTTTCAATGAAGGTGGACTGCGAGTGCACTGAAATGGAAGGCCAAATTGTACTCACCCTTGCATACCTCCAAATTACATTTGGAAAAAGCTGAATTTTGGTAAGCAAAGTTTCAGTTGTATATCAGTAAGCGAAGCATAACTTGTGTCATTTGAGCTACCATACAAATAGACCCACCAAGCAAGTTCTCATTATCATTAGTATTTGTGGCGCAGTTAATCATGGTGAGATTCATCTCTCTTAACTTCAGGCACTTGACGTGGCTCTCTAGGCTTCTGGAGTTAATGAACAGAACCAGAGACTTCCAGGACATATCTCATCTCCGTCATAATGCAGACACTTCCCTTAGACCAGACAACTCTTGCTTTTTGTTTCTGGATATCATGGGACTTGAGACAGCTTGCTCAGAATTAAATGGCTATGTCTTTTCTGTAGATGCCTACAGTTAAATGAGGTAAATCCTGCTCTCGTTGCCTCTGAGATTGTAAAGGAGTACTTTGATCACCTTTGTATCTGTGGAGTTATAATTAAACATTTAATCTATCATGGGTTGATATCACTGGCTCCTTTGAGACTTATGAATCTAAGGTTCTATCCAGGGCATTTCATATCTGCCCTGTCTAATGCCCATCTCAAGAAAAAATTTGGATTACTAGGATCAACTATTTCATAATAATCTGTGTAGGAGAAAGTATTTCTAAGTACCCAGTTTAGATTAATATCACTATTAGGCTGCTGTTGCTTTCTCCTAACTATTGTCATATGACACTGTTATTGTTTTGGCAACATCTTCCCTGAAACTTGAACCAACAAAGTACCCAGCCCTTGAACAGAGCCTCATATCTGTCTGCAATCTCATCACAGCTGCTGCTGATGAATATTGATTATTATCTAATTAGCCAATTGACATCCTCCCAGTTTTATTGTTTTGTTAAGGAGTTTATCATGAGATCTGTCAGAGAATCCAAAAAGACTTCATTAGCATAGCACTAATAATTGAACACTTCAGATGAATAATAAAATACAAGACAAATTTCTTACCATGCATTCTTTCTAGTTCCATCCTGGGGTGACAAAAGCAGAGTGGCTGATGCCTCATAAATCTGTTTCCCTTCTTCACCCCAGAGATTGTATCTGATTTTATCTAACTTTGATAAAGAAAACATTGCTAGAAATAAGGCTAGAAATTAGAAGAAACATCCTTATTTACTGGTACTCTGAGAGTCAATCCAAACCAGTTCTTCAGTAGTATTGGAAGGTCTCAATCAGAAGAGTTAACATTCTTGCAGAACTATTGGGCACGTACATCTTTTTTGTCTGCAGTGCGCTACTGGCTCATCTCTAAGTGGATTTTCCTGATCCTGGCCTATAAATTGACCTTTTTCCCTTCTTAAAATAATTAATTGTATTCCATAGACATTAGATTTGAGACATATTTCTTTAGTTTTGAGATATTCAAAACACAACTGGACTAGACACTGACCACCACGGTCTAGCTTTGAAGTTAGCCCCGCTTGAAATAGAGGGTTGGCCAGGATGACTTCCACAGGTCCCTTTTAACGTAAATTTCACTATGAATCTTTATGGCCAAGAGTAATTTTATAACTTTACAACATGTAGGCAAATGTGAAGTCCTGCATCTGCAACAGACTAACTCCACAAAGCAGCAATGAGCAGCTTTTAAAAGCAGTGTCCTGATGGGCAAAAGCTGAATGCATGCCAGCAGTGCATCCTTGCAGTGATGAAGGTTAACTACATAGCAACTAAGGAAGTAGAAATCAGGTCAAGGAAAGTGCCTCTTACTCTCTGTTCACCACATCGGGAGTACCGTGTCCTGTTTTGGGTTCCCCAGCTGCCATAGATGAAAAAAGAGCTTACATTGGGAATGCTAACAGGCAGCAGATAATTGGTTGCATGTGTGTGGGTTGGTGAACATCTGAAATTCAACTTTTAAACTCAAGCACAATTCGGCTACTTGCTAGCTGAAACCAATAAGGGATGATCATAAATTTAGATAGCACATGGCGTAAACAAATCCTGAATCCTCCTATTAATAAAGAAACATGAGACAGAACCTCCAATCAGGAGGCCATTCATGTGTTGTTGTTCTGTACATATGCTACTTAGATTGGAAAACCCAGGGGCCTAACTTCCAGAAAGAAGAGGTGCCACTAAAAATAAGGTTTTCCAAAAAGCAGCAGGGGTCTTGGAAAGAACAAGACGAAAATCTTGATTGGAGGAAAGATCTTAGAAGTGGGGGAAAATCCTGGAGATCTGATTGCTAAGCGGAGACTAATGCTTGCGGATGTCCAGGGACCTTGACCACCAGTCCCCCAGACTGGCACATGCAAGGACCTGCATAGCAGGGATTGACCTTCCCAGACCAGCAGTGAGCTCCCTGCTGGGCAGCAAAGTTGAGATCTAGGGATTGTAGCATTGGGTTGGAGGAAGCAAGGGAGTGACTGAGCACGTGAAATAATCAAGAGAAATAAGAGCTCTACAGTTGTTGGTTATTAAATAAACCCCAGCTGAAGGAGCTTTGTTTGCAGAAGAGAAGGACTGAGGAGGGATCTGATTGCTGCTTCTCACTACCTATTGGCAGATTATAAAGAAGAGGGAGCCAGACTCTCCTCAAAAGTGCACAGCAGATGAGAAGCAACAGTCACAGATGGTGAAAAGTCAAATTTGACTTAGATATAAAGAAAAAAAATCTTCCCCTGAGAACAGATCAGCACTGAATAAGGTTGTCCAGAGAGCTATGGAAAAAGTACTCAAAGTTCAACTGGACAAGACCCTGAGCAAACCAGTCTAGCTCTGAGTTGGATCTCTGGAGCTCACCCTATTTTGACAGGTGTTTGGACCAGATGACCTCTAAAGGTCCCTTCCAACCCAAATTACTCTATGATTCCATACTAATTTAAATGTACAACCATCACACATAATGCAATAAATAGCATAAAATATCGACAACAAAATGAGACATAAAATGTTATCAATAGGCTTAAAACAGAAACTACAACATACACAGAACTTCCATTCTCTATAATTGATGTCAACACAACACATTAGAGGAAAGCCTACGCATCAGACCTCAGCACGCACAAGATGCTTCTCCCCAACCCCGTCTCAGCAGGACACACTTGTATGTGTTACACAGAGCCAAGGTACGCATGGCATGTTTGCAAAGACCTCCTCCTTATCCCTGAGAAAGGATGGTCTTGCACAAACAGTATTACGGAAATTCACATTAAGTTGCCCTCCAGAGTTGGGGTTGACCATCTTCCAGATCTGTGTAAGACAATTTCACTTGTTTGATTCAATATTCAGCACAAACAGCACTCTGCTTTAGCTTTGTGAAACAACCCCATCCAGGTGTGACTAAATTGAGTTCACAGCAAACTTGAATCTACCCGCTCAGAACGCAACAGGGCACAAACTTTTCATGAGACACACCAAGAAATCTTCTTTTTAAGTTTTTCCTTTGATTTGTTTCTTTGGGCCAAAGAGAATAAAATAAGCAATGCACTTTGAGCAACCTTGAGCTAGAAGGATTGAAATAATTTCCAGAAGTCTCAGGGTACAAATGAAGCACCACGCTGCCACAAGCTCTTTTTCTTTCAACCAAGACAAAATCAGATTACAAGCTTCCATACACGATGAGACAAAGGCATAAAGGTGTATCACCAAAAAGGTGATGCAAGATATGCAGTACTATGCAAGTAAAAGTCAATGTTGTATAGTTATGGTCGTATAGCTACTGGTTATGATAGAACACCTCCTTACTAGGTACCCACTGGCATGACTGGCTTAACCACTGGCTCATATGCAGCATGCAAAGCAAAAAAAGACCATAAAAGCGAAAATCACTTCTATTATACATGTTTGCCAGTATTTTAATGCTAATAGAGATGTGCCTACTCATGCCGAGGTTGAATCTGGCCCAAGGTTTCCTTCAATGGTGAGTCATTTCTATCTATCAGTAATTGTTACATGTGGGCAAATATGGATCAAGTTGCTCTCCCAAATGATTTTAGTATGGTAGCAGTTGTTCAGTCTACAGGAAATACTATATATTTATTTGGCTTGGAGACTTTAAATGCCTTCTTTCCAAAGGAAGAGACCAGAGAAATGAGATCTTCTGAAATACAGACAGTGCAGATTTGATTCTCTCCTCTGGATTAGAAGTCTTTTTTTTTTTCAATAACTACACTCAAATTTGCTGTAAGCCATAGATAGGTCCATATTAAACAAAAACAAAAAACAAAACAAAACAAAACATATACAAGCATAAAATGGTCTAAGCAAGATTTAGAATATAAATAAACCCACACACACTAACAAAAGGGGAAGGTTTCAAAAGCAGAGTAATTCTTCACCCAACTCCTCCTGAAAGTGAAACAGATTTTTTCCAGGCTAACTGTTGCTCCTTCATAAGCCTTCTGATTAAAGAGCAATACAGCTGAGAGAGAAACAGACATAATTCAAATTTCTGATAAAGATATGTTGATAAAATAGATTCCCAAAATCACTGCTGGCATAAATGTTCATGATGATTTTGCTCTCAGTAGAACTGTACTCCCCTGCTTAAACTCTGCTTAACTAATTAGAGACCGATCATGTGTCAGCAGCATAAATCAAAGCACTCCTTGTGATGCTAAACCTGACACCTGGACAAGACTGGCATAAGAACAAGCCTGTTCTTCCTCTGGAGAGAGCCTTCAACACAGAAAAGAACTGTACCCAGTGTAAAAGCAAAAAGCTGACTGAACTAAAACCTGTGAGCAATGAGCTCCAATCTTCTCTGGATAAAAGATCATTTTGAATGACATCGTAAACATCCTCCAAGACGGAAAGGCTTCCAGAAATCACTTCACACTGTCAGCGTGTGCAGCTTTCAATCCTGAATGTCTTGCATCAGGCTAAGATGCCACCTTGGTGGTATCATCAGAATCAGTGACTATAGATACGGGGATGCATGTGTGGAGTAATCTCAAGTTCTCTTATCATATGAGCCTATTACAAAAAGACAGACATTCTCTTAAATGGGCCTGCTGTTGGAGAGACTCACAAATGTTTTCCGCTCTGCTTTTTAAGAGCTACTTGTAAGAGGTATTTTTTTCTCTGAAGAAAACTGAAATTGCAGCCTGATTTAGATGGCTAGTTCATTATTATGTTTCTTAGGGGAAAATGGGTTTGTACAGTAAGTAATATAGGAGTTGAAGTGCTGAAGTGTTGGCTTCTAATTTTTTTTTCATCGTTTATAGAAAAATAGACAAGAAATAAACTGTCTTTTAAGGCATCCTTACTTGTACTAAGATATCTGGTTCTTTGCTTTATTATTTTCTGCTATTTGAATTACATCCAGTGAAAAGCATAGATGCTTTACAGGCAAGTTATTGACTCGGGGTACAGGTTCTTGACTGAGGTCAATGTATTTCAAGATTCTCAAAGGCACCTAACTCTGAACCAATTAGCCCTAAGCAATCATCAAAAGCTTGAAGCACCTGAGAGACCTCGAAATCTTCAGCTAGAACTTGGACAGTTTGAAATCTAAACCTTTTTGTCTTTCCCTGGCTTTTAGACTCCTAATGCTTGAAGCACTTTTGAATACTGATCTTACCAATGGGACTGATGCCCTTAAACACTCAAAGGGCAACAGGGCCATTGGGGTCTCAGAAATGTGTCCTTTATTTTCTCTGTACCACAGTTCCCTACCTGTAAACCAACGGCGGCAGCAGGTTAAGCCTATCCGCGCAGACTGGGACGACCATACCCACACTAATGTTTATCATACACAGAGGTTATACAGGGACAGTGGACTTGATCAAGACAAAAGACCTTCCTGATGCTTTCAGTCCAACGCAAAAAGCTTTGACCTAACCTTGAAAGTGAATGGGCAAGACTCTCTGCTGCAGGTGTCTGACAGACACTGCATCTCACTCCTTCTCCTTGCTTCAATAGTCACAGACCAGCAGCCCTGCATAGAATAACAGTCTGCATAGATCCCAGTGAAATTACTGGTGCTACTCTAGTACACAGAGGGTGGTGGATTAGTGTCCTAGACCACACGTTATTTAAGGAAAGTAAGGGTGGACTCTGGTCTTCTGCTATTTTCTTTTCTCATCTTCAGCAAGGTTAGCTGAGAAGCAAGATCAGATGCAGACCATGAACATCCCTATTTCAGCTCCTGCAAGGCAGAAAAGTTACAGCGCAGGAGAGGCACAGGGGTACCACAGCCTTCCAGACCAACAAGAGAAGCTACAGGCAGGGCATATGCCAAAAAAGCTTGTTTTCTTTCCCGATCTCCAAAGGCCTTCCCTGAAAAGGAATGAAGACTGACACTTTCTGTGAAGGGCAACGTGACTTTGAAAGCAGGATGTCAAATCCTCCCCCTTCCTGTTGAAAAAAGACATTTTCAGGAGTCAGAACCATGGAGTTTCCACTCTCCTTTATGTGTTTATCTTGTATGCAGGATGTTCAGGCATATGATATTTACCTTCCTTTTTTCCTTCCATCTAGCTGGCCTGTCATTCAAGGGGGTGATTAGTTCAGCAAAAGAAAGAAGGGCTGTCCAATCTGTCTGAAGAGAGGTGATGGAAAATGTAGTCTTTGCTGACAAAAGCAGCAGGACAAGGGCCACATATTGGTAGAAGTGATGAAAGGTCCTGCAGGTCTATTCAGTTTGGCCGTTGCTAAGAGAGTGAAGAGATTTGCTGGACCTGAAGCATGGAGAGGACACAAATACTGTTTTGTTCCGTATCAGTTACAGATTCTGGTCACTTGTGTAAGCCAATACTCTCCCAACTTCTTTTGGGCTCATTACAGCTCTTCTTATGTTACAGCTTGGTAGCACAGTTCTGCCTCTCTTTCAACATGGAAAACACACTGGCTTCTGCCCCTAACATAGGCACGTGGTTGTAAAGGACAGATTTTAATCTTTGAATTTGCATCAGTGGTACTAACAGCTCCACTCAGGCAACTCAAGTTTCTCATCTTGATGGAAGAAAAAGACCACCATCCTTCACAGGCATACTAGCCTGTAATCTCAGGAGTGCTCACCCCTCTGAACCAACACAGTCTGAGCCTCCATTTGTGCTGATGAGAAAGTATCTTAGCTCCACTGTTCTCAACAGGGCTTGTGCTGGGTCACCTGCAACCATGTAGTGCCATGCTGGAGCTTTTCTACTGAAAACCATAATGGGTATATTGGCCAGGGAATGAGTAGTTAATTCTCTCTAACCAGATGAAATAACAAAATTGTAACTGTAGAAAACAGGTGAATTCCTGGTGCCGTTTAAATCTCTTCTGAAAGTTTGCTCCTACTACAATTAGCTAGACTTTGGCTGTTTTTTTCAGGGTAATAGCATCAGAATCATTCCCCAGAGCATTGCTTCAGAAATTAATTCTAGTTCAATGACGATAACAGGTTTTGTGATAGCTAAGCAAACAACACACTGAAGCACTGCTCATAGTCTGTAACACTGTGAATACCATATTAAGTATATGTTTAATCAGTGGTAATTAAGTGAAAATGGTAAAAACATAAACTCCGCCTCTCTATTCAGCTCTAGTGAAGCACTCTGGAGTACCACATCCAGTTTTGCGCCTCCAGTACAAGACAGGCAGCCACTACTGCAAGGTTATATAGAAAGTGAGAGCCTCTGCTTCATTAAGGTTATCCCATCAGGGAGCCTTTCAGTGCAAAGGGGATATTAAATAAAAGAGGAACTAATAAAACAAGAACATGCAGAGGCACAAACCAGGTGCACAAGAGATAGAGGCACTGGCAAAGACCAAACGTATTCTGCCACTAATCGATGGGCTATCAAGAAACTCCAGACACAGCTTTGGCGAGGGACAGTCTGAACTTTGTAACTGACAAGAAGACGGAAACAAGAGGAACAGAAGGACTCTGGATATTTGAAGTGGGCCTGTGGGACTGTGCAAAACCATAGGAACATTATGGGGAAGGGGGACTGGGGCAAAACAAGTGGAGACAAAAACGGAGAGGAAAGGGTATAAAACGGGGCCAGCCACACGTAAACCCTCACTGGTCAGTACGTTAGTCTGACCAAGCCCTACACCCGATCACTACAGTCTGCCCTATCTTCTTATTAAAGCCTTTCTTAACTGTCCTTCTGTACAATCTCACAGTCTATCCCATGTGTGTGAATGCTGTAAGGACAAGGTGCCAGCAACTGGGGGCGCAAGAGGACATGGGACTAGCAACCGAAGTGAGATGGGGCTGCAGGCACCCTGGGGCTGTGGTGCCAGCTGCTGGTGTGGGTGAGAGGCTCAGCCCAGCCATTGGGACAGGACTGGTGGTGTCCTGGGCACAGCTCCTGGGGAGACTGGGGTGAGAGAGGGGCTCAGCACTGGCTGCTGGAGCAGGACTGTGGGTTACAGCCTGTGTGTTGGAACAAGATTGGTCTAGAAGCTTCCAGGCATCTCTTCCACCTAAATCTTTCCATGATTTATCTTACACCACTGGAGTCAATGAAGCTACGCTGGCATAAGCCACAGTAGTAACAGTTTCTCTTATTCCGAGAGGTCAATGAGAATATTGCCTTTGACCAAGAACAGCTAGCTTGCCATTATGAACTTTGTAAAAGTCATTCCATAAGTACAGGGTGTGCCTACGCTGCCAATTTCATATATCCCTGCTTTGCTCCTGAGTCCTTAACCCCCTTCTTATATCCCAGTCAGCCTCTCTGCATACATGAGAGTTCACCCCCAAACTTCACACAGGAACAGAATAGTTTGCTTTGTGAATATGACAAAGAAAATACAGTTCACTTGGGTGCATGCCCCTGAAGTTGGATAGGTACCAACTGAAATAAATGCAGCCCCCTCACCCTGATATGGTTATAATAACATCTCCAATAATATTCAGTAGGGCTAAGATCTTTGGAGCTATATTTTTCCCCCCTTGAATAATTCCGAGTTTCAGTCAACCAGAAGATTTTGCAGTTTTGTGACATATGTAAAGCATTTTCAGCTTTAAAAAAACAAAACTGTGAATAATAGACATAACTCAATTTATTTTAACAATACCTGTAAGACTGCTACAAAAAATATTGAAGTTTACTTCCCCTTTTCATATGCATATACTTAATGATAACAGACGAATAAGTAAAATGAGCCAGGTTTCTACATATACTATTTTGGAAAGGTAAGTAGGGTGACATTTTTGTATGTTTTCAACTTCAAACTGATTTTTTTTTTTTTCCAGACAGACAAACACTTAAATATTCTGTTTTGCCAAATTTCCCCTTAAAAAATTTATTTTCCTAATGCCCTCAAATGACGGTTGCTGAGGCAACTCTAAACAAGTTTAGATGCTTAAACACAAAATGTTTTAAATTGTAAGGACCATACTTAAGGATAAAATAGAAGACCTTTTGGGTTAACCCAAGGCAGTAAGTGGGTGATGTTTTCTATAAGAAATTTTCTCCACTCAGATGGACTGTAGTAATGTATATATTTTTATATAGAGATGTAAGTATACACACACTAGAGTATCATTTAAGAAAAAAACTGGTAACATAAAGCAAAGGTAATATCACATTCTAAACTTTTTCTGAACCCTTGTTACAAGGCAAATCATCTTTCCTGAGCAGCACTGTGGCATCAGTGGGAAGGCACCAAGTTTCTCCTCTGAACACATTACAGCAGAAGTGGTTTAACTGCAGACACACAGATGGAAACCATCTATTCCTGGGTCTCTCTTGAATGACTAATACAGTTCTGAAGCCCTTCAGGCCTCACAGAGGTAGCAGTACATAATATTTTACTTCATGCACTGCTATCTTTGGAGAACAATTTTACTCAGCACGAATAAAAGTGGTGGTATACACTCTTATAGCTATTTCTCTCCAGATGCCTATCTGACCCCTCTCAAATTTATCCCTTTCAGAGTCACATTCTAGCCTGCAAGCAACACAGCCATTTTCCTACCCAGCAGGATTCTGCTGCTGAAGAAGCCTTCCTCAGCTTTACACTGAAGGAATGAATCTGAGTTAAATACCTTTTAGCTGAGAAAAGAGAAAAATATACATGCACAGATATGTGCTTTGTCTAGGCACAACATCCAATACAGTAAAATCTTGATTTCACATGGGAAGAAGATAAGGAAGCAATACCCAGAAAGGGTTTAAATACAGAAACTGTAATAGATTCCCCAGTTCTCTTTGGTGTTGTATAATTCTGGCCAGATAAACAGGTGCAGAAGTTCCTGAAAACAGGGGTCATTAAGATGTTCCAAGCTTGCAACCACCATGTTGGTACATCCAGCAGCATCTGGATATTAAAAAGCATAGAGAGACCAGGGAAGGGACCTCTTGAGGTATCTAGTGTGATCATCTGCTCCAAATGGGGCCAGCTCAAAATCCAGATTAGATTGCTCTGCTTGTCCAGTTGAGTTTTGAATGCCTACCACCTTGGAGGACATTTTTCAATTTCTGAGTCCACCAGGAGTAGAGACAGATGGGCAGGGTCCACAGAGTATGAAACTGTAGAGCAACGTAAGCAACTCTGCCCCTCCAAAGGAGGGAAGGGAAGTAGTTTGGGAACTAGCCTCTGCACAGAGATGGGAACTGGCTACGCTCCTGCACCCAGCACCCATGCCCAGTCTTTTTGGTCATTCACTACATTGAAGAGACACACATACTCAATATAGGGAACAAGCATGCTGACTGATTGCTTATATTTCATCCACATGTTCAGTCTGGATTTTCTCATCACCATCTAATTCTACCCCTAGCTTTATTTTTATTTATTTTTAAAGAAACAAAGTAAGGCCAGCCCCTTTACTTATCTAAATGTTTGTTGCCATGATTTCTGCACCGAGATCCTGTGGAGATAACAAGAAACTTTTACAGGCAATCATATACTAATGTCAGCATCAATCAGCAACCACATTCGAAAGCAAAAGCTCTTCCAATATGTCATTGCAATAAACAGTGATCAAATTCCACTCAGTACAGGGGATGAAGACTTGCTTGTACTCCCTAATGATTTTTACACGACAGCAGCTTAAATCTACGTGAACTGTGATGCTCTATTTCTAAAGAAAGGAATCAAAGAACTGTGGGTATTCAACTAAATAATCAGGAAAAACAAGTCCCTCTCTTCCCAGGGACAAGTGCACAGCCATATAATCTACAAAACAGATAAATGTAGTTTCTAGGTTGCTTGAATTTTAACAGTATGGACCCAAATCCAGCAGCAAGCAGGCTAAGGCAATGAGCGCTGTTTTGTGATGGAGCAATGTCCATGCTTTGCTGCGATTGAAGCTAGATCAAGATCTCTCTATTTCATACTCATTTCAGATGTGTGTGTTCTGGAGAAAAGAAAAAAAGCTACTTGCTAGTGAAAAAGCATACTGCAGAAACTGCACACCCAATTCTCCTTGCGAGTAGAGTAGCGCACAGCAAGAGTCAGTCCACCACAACTTCTGGAGTTACACTGATCCGCAAATGAAGTGAGTGGCATTCCCTTCATGATTCTCTCCTGCTATGTCCTTTAGAAATCCAGCATCCTCTGAATCCTGGGAAGGGAGAAGGCTGAACTCCATGATGGAACAATATCCCATTTTGGCCTCAATTACAACTGTTTAAATACAAAGTTAATATAATATGAAGGTATGTTTTCCACAGAGTTCATGGCTGTGGTGAAACAATAAGTTCATACTACCTGCAATTACGGTCCATTCTATTCAGACATTTTTACCATTGGCCAAAGTATCCTAGTGGAATCTCACCTACATAGCTGCCAGTGTCACCAACCTTTTTCCAGCTCAGTCAGTATTTTTTTTTAATTTTTTTTTGGTACTATTTACCAGCATATTCCATGATTCCTCTGCCAGTTTCCTCCTGTGAAATAAGTAAGTGTTTCTGCATGATGCCATCAGCATTCCCTAGCATGCTGGCGTGTCTAGGGAGCCTAAGAATTGCACTAGTAGCGTGCAAATATCTCTTACATTAAGAAAAGTGAGAGATCAGAAAGCTAAATTCCCTAGAACAATCTCCACAGATTCAGCTCAGCATTATATACTTCAGAGGTAAATATTCTAAAATCCAATTTAATCTTCTACCAAGTTTTCTATGCAATATTGACACATATAATGGATTTTCCTAGTATTGCTTCCAGTTCTTATCTTTTCTTCCACTGCACTTGTTCTTTATTTGGTTATTGCTTAAAGCGGAGAGACTTTTTCCATATAGCGCCTAACAAATAATGTTTTGATTCCCAAAGGCCTTTTGGTAATATAGTAACCCAAACAATAAAGACAAAATTTCCCTGTGGGGCTTTTCAATACAGTATTACCACCCCCCCCCAAGAATTTATACCACAACTCACTTTTTCCTAATGCTGGTATCCAGGAAACAGAATACAGTAATGACAGAATTTAAAACAAAAAGATAGATGATGCAGACATTTGTCATGCGGTCCTTCTATATGCTTGTTACACGTCCTCATCCTACCTTTCTTCTTTCCAATGTAACTCATTTGGTTTGCAATGCTTCCATTCTGCTGGGAATCTGTAGCATGAATCTTGATTGGTTTTAGAACAAACTATGCTCTATTAATTTTAAAATAAGGTTTTCAGTCCCACAAGACCTTAAAGCCCATATGCCCATCTCCACTGCCTGCACTCTATGGTAAAACTTAATTTCTTCACCCCACTTTCTCTTCCAGCCTGACTTTAGTAGCATTCCCATTCTGTGTTACTGTAACATTTTTCCTGGGATCTCTCAAAAATTCCTTCCCCACCACCACACACATACCTCTGCAGTACTTTCACATCTACGTTCTGCAAGCATTCTCCTTGCATTTCACAGCACCTCCCAGTCACACCAGCGTTCCCCAGTGTTCCCTGAGCCAACCTTCTCTGCAGACAATACAACCCTCACTGCCAGAGAGTGAGATCCTCTCAGCCATCCTTGTCATCTCCTTGCCAGAGAAAGGGGAAAAGAGGAGAGAGAGTCCGTGTAAGGACTAAAAGGGAGCCGACCACATTACCGTCCGAAAAAGCCAGTGCTCCCATTTCCAGAACTAACAGTGTCTCTCTAAACATAACTTTTGTTGATTTTTTTGTTGGCGTTTTTTTTTGCAAATACTATGTACATAAAAGAGCTTGATCTTAGTCTCCATCAAGCGGCAGAAGGCCCCATCCAACAAAGCTGTATTGAACTCTCCAAGATTTCAAGCTCCTCTCAGTTCCTTCTCCAAGAGATGATGTCAGTGCTACTGGACAGGTTGATTACAAGCTGTCCTGGTTTGAGGTAAAACAGAACCAATTTTCTGATTTGTAATTTTACTTTTTAGCTGGGCCTCTTCTAACTGACTGAAGTCTGAAATTAACAGCATATTGTTCAGAAACTGTTCACTCTCAGAGTGATAAGACCTGATTATACCAAGGAATGGTATGCACCGAGGCTCTTGCTTATACTTATTGCTATAACAACCAAGGTCAGCTAACTTCTCTGTTTGCCCTGTTAGAGGGTTGGAAGTGGAGAAGCGTAGAAGGGTCACACCTATAGGGAGGAGGGGACAGGACAGGTGACCCAAAACTGACCAACAGGGTATTCCATCCCATCTGCATCACGCTCAGTATAAAAGCTAAGGGATCAAGGGGGCTCGGGCTCGCGTTTTTCTTCAATGGCCGATGTCTGAGGAGGACCCTGTCTGTTCGTCTGCCTTCGATCGCGATCCGAGCACTCCTGACTCTAGTTCTGGAATTCAGCTCCTGTCCATCGCTGACTCCAGTCTCGGCCTTTCCCTGTGTCTGCTGGTGACGCGATCGTCATCCTGGGAGCTGGATACGGGTTTGTATATATCGTATACTTTTTTTTT
>VYZM01014153.1:195455-220562 GCA_013398915.1 Dromas ardeola
CCCTCCCCCCCCGCTGAGGGGGGGGGGGGGGGGGGGGGGCCATCTGTCGTTCTGATTGGCCAATCCAGCCAAAACCACGACACAAGCAAAGGCTGGAGCACAGCGTTTGCTCATCTTTTGATTTCATCTCAGCATTCTGCATTGAAGCATCTCATCTTGTTCAGGTCTTGCAGGTGTTACAGGGGGCAGGCAGGCTAGTCTGACTCACCTTAACTCACCTGCTCTCCTCCCAGACTCTTGAGCATTATGAAGAATTGAAAACAAAACCAAATCCCTCACCTTTGCTGTTCAGGTGACGATCCTAAAATTCAGGATTTTAGAACAGTGAACGTGGGAATCACTATAATTCAGCTAACCTGTTCCTTTCTGCTGCTTCTGCCTGTATTACTGTTGGCTAGACTGCGTGCTCTCAGGGCTAAAATCAGCTGCTGTGTGCTCAGTTTCTGTTTAATTGTTGCTTAGGCAGTGAAGACTCCCAGTAATTTTCATTTAAACACATCTAACTATCCAAAACACTGGTCAGTGAAGAATCAAACTGTCTACATCAACATTCAAGAGCCATTTCCAATAGTACTGCTTGCCTCCTCCTAGTTGCTCTCTGAGGAAGTTTATATAATTTGTAGCCCAGCATATACTGGTTTCTTTTGTTGCCATAAGCCATCGTAAATTCAAACCTGAATCTCCCAATACACCCCTGACATACTTATCTTGAGAGCATTCATGCTGTCAGTCATTGTTGGTGCATGCTATATTGTCTTTAACTTTCTTTTTTTTTAAAACAGCTAATTCAGGAGATCTCTAAAACTTATGATGGGAACATCCTGATAATTACTAGATACATTTAGTTTACAACAATACTATTGGCTGGACTATATATAATTCTACTCCTGTGCCTTTCCACCTCCACTTTTAGCAATGCTTTTGTATTTTCTTGCTTAAGAAAGATTTCACTGCTTTGTGTTGGAAAGGTAAGAGTACATAGCTTGTAAGAAGAAGGATACATGAAGTATAGCATCACTCCCAAAAGTTCAATATCCAAGTGCTGGGGGACTCAAAAATGGGGGCGGAGGGGGGAGGATCTACACACTTTTAAAGGATCAGAGAGAACACAGTACATTTTTCTGATAATGGCAAGCACTTATGCATAGTATTTAGAGCATAAATAGGACCTAAAGTGTAGCCAATAGCTGTTTTATAAGCACTGCTAAAATCAGTTATGTTCATTTTGTAAAACAGACCAGGTGAAGGACACTAATCAGACTATAGGCAAAATTAACATATTAAGATGCCTATCTTAAACCCTGGTACAGCATCTGTGTGCATGGCCTGACCTTCCAGGGAGCTGGGCATTTGATGGTGCCATTTAAGTTGATAGGACTCCTATGATTTTCAGGATCAGGGTGTGAGAGCGACACCACCAGGCTGCTTTAGTTCAGAATATTGAGAATTATATGGAGTCCTGCAGCTTGCCATTTCCCAGCCCTTGCTTTTACTTCAGAGGGAAGCTTTATCAAACAAGGATCATAGGGAAAAGGCTGGTGAAATCCCAGATGGAAGAAGGCCAGCGCAATTAGACACAATCCCACTTCATAACTCATGATGTTTTCCCTAAGTAAATTATTGCTAATTTGATATAATAGGAAACACAGCTGATGCTTACCAAAAAAATCTCTGCTTGTAAAGACACAGTGCTACAGACTACAGAAAGATTAAGCCATGCTTAAGAAGTAGCAATATCAGTGGATAATTGGAGTAGCTGAATCTGCCCCATGACCACAGCTTTCTTGAATGGTGCACGAGCCAGCTAGCTATCACAGGGGAGGCAAATGGATTGACAGAAAGAATAATAAAGAAGGAAACATTTATTTTATTTTTTAAATATACAAGTGGTATGACTATTAATAGTATATTTTAAGGTTATCCATTAAAAAATTATAAACAAATAGAACTCATGTCACCAGCATATGCAACCTAGATAGCAAGAACAAAAGGAGTTTGGACAAAGACCGCATCTCAAACAGTGTTTCAAACTTTCCTAAATGCCGTTTTTAAAATTGTTAACTTTTTGGCATGAACCTCACAGCTTCAAAAGAAAAACTGCACACACACTTCCAGCTGTGGAATCAGCAAACCCAGCATATCGCTTAACTGGCCTTTGTAGAAGATCATTTTTGAAGAGGCAGCTTGTGCCCCCTCACTACAGACCAAATGTTCCTCTCCTTCCTCATCCAAATTTGAGATACAGATGAATTCATCTTCCTTACCCCCTGTTGTGTAGAACAGGTTGTTCGCTAAGTGGAAAAGCCTTCTGGAGTCTTTATTAAGGAAAAATAAAGGACAGAAGCTCACAATTAATAACAGTCAATTCCTGGAGTGACAATGACTGTGGCTTGTCCTCTAAGTTATTGCTTTTTCCACCCCCTACACAGCTCTGAAAATCACGCTTTTTTTGTTTGCGTGCTTTCCATCTCTTGCAAAGACAGAAAGAAGGAATATTCTACAGGCATTTCTCCCACCATGAGAGACATGAGAACAACTGATATTCATATACTTGCTGTGCAGCAGCATCCAAAGACTTCACTCAGGATCAATATCTACTCGGTTAGGTTCTCTGTCAGCACAGAGGACCTCTCCTTCAATACCATGCTCTTCAGACCATCTTCAGGCCCTGATCCTGCAAAAGCTTGTGTAAATGTCTAAAGACTACTCTTGTACTTAGAGTATATGCATTAGAGTTCTTAAGCACTCATCCTAAGACTTCAGAAAATTAAAGAGTGATGCAGAGATGAGGACAATGTAACAGACAGAAATTTATCTGCCTATATAATATACTGGAAACTTTTTCCAATTATCATAGCAGTATGAAATATGTGCCTACTACCTCCATCCACCTTTCAGGACACCTTGTCTAGGTTTTGTAGAAGAGAACGATCTTGAATAAGATCTTAAGAAGAGTGATCCCAACAGCTGGACTAAACAATGAGGTACAAAAATTAGGTTCCCTTCATTAACATTTTGCTGCATTCCTTCCCCCCCAGATGTCCTGCATGCATTTCCTCTTCCCATTTAAAGCAGACATAAAGCAAAGGAAAGCAGAGGGCTTTAATTCTCACTCTTTATATGGGGGTAAGGATGCTGCCAGCATTAAGTAAAACATCTTCAGTAGCAGTAATGGACGGGACAAGGCAAACCATTTTCTTCAGAAGCCTCTAGGTTGCTGGCATGACACTCTTGCTCCTTTCCACTGACACAACAGTGCCTAGAAGGAGGAAAAGGAAATGCAGAGCAAGCCCATGACTCTCTTCCTCAGATAAAACAGTACAACTTCCCGCCAACCATCAGTACCTCTCCTCCTCACACTTCCACACTGTGCACCAGTGGGGAACAGCAGCATTTCCCACTAGCTAAAAACCCCCTATTTATTCCATAACACAGCATCCTCCTTTTCTCTAAGGCAGAGAGAATAGTAACAAGTCACCCACCTGGCTTCACCTCAGTTATTGACATACCTTGAACAGCGTGAGGTTAGAGGATAAACATTAGTTTGTTTTCACCAATGCCGTAAGAAGGGAAAACCCTGAAAAGTCCACCAGGAAAAAGGTTCCCACTGAAGCAAGCGGGTGGGGAGTACTAAGACAGAGAGCCTGGGAATGTCAAAGAAATACTGATTTTCTATAGGGGCACTGAAAAGATTGGGGAAGTTGGTGCCTGCATTCATGTATTGTATATACTTTGGTAGATAGGGACTGATAGTACATTTGCTTGAAACTCTTGTTACATAACCAGAAACTCCAGCAACTTTTGTTTGTCATATATAGAAGTGTTACTCTGGTTGTCAAATCACATCCAGCACTCGTACAGTTTGCAGCCATGCTTGGATTAGTTTTCGATCAGCATAAAAAAACTTCAGATTAACCTTATGAGCTATGATGGTGCATAATGGATTACACTTACTCAAGCACATTTTTTAAGGATACCCCAATCCTTCACTACAAGGTTAGAGCAAGCAGTTATTCTAATGTCTTCATTTATCTGCAGTAATGCCATCTCATACACTGAAGTCACTAGCATAAGTTGGTGATTACCAGGCTTCACGCACCAAATGGCAAGAGAAAAACTAGACCTAAGACAGCGAGAAAAACAAATCGCTCATTCATAGGCGCCAGAAGAATTGCTGCCATCAGACAGTGCTCAAACATACAAAGCCTCCATTACATACATAAGCTAGCCAGATATCTACACTTAGACATATGTTCCTTCTAATATACACTGGTACACATACCTTCTGCTCCTGTGGGTGCTTGTTACTACTAAATTTCAAAGCACTAGTGGACTTCCCTCTCACCTCCCCTATATTGGACAAAAATACTCATTTGACTCGTATTTAAAGAAGTGCTCTCTTCCACCTTATTCTGGTATATTTTTGATAAAGCATATAGGTCAGCCTTCCCATTATTTTCTTGGTGGACTCATTTCTATGTGGTCCTCTGGAAGGTCAGAGAACAGCACCATCTTACCCCTCCCTTCTGCTATCCCCATTTGAGACCACAGTGGTTTCCTCCACATTTTCTTTTCATCCTTTCTCTTGTTGCACTTGTGCTTGACTAGAAGCCAATGTTTACCACTACAGCATTCTCCTGAATCATGCAAAATGTGAGATCTAATATTAACACAATTTGTGACAAGGGATTTAGAGAACAGAAAACTCTACTGCGTTACCCTCTCCATCTCACCACCCACTCCATCTCAGGTCCTTCTGTGGCCTCAGTTAAAGTAGTAACTGAGCACTTTGGTATGTATCAGTTAGTGGATCTGTTCTTACAACACGCCATGTCGCAATGCATTCATATATCTCTTTAAGTTAGCACCATGAACCATTAAGTATGAGACAAAAAGGACTTCGATGTTTACAGCGAGACTAAAAAAAAAGATGCCTAAAACCCAAAACATGATTCCAAAATACCACTCCATCATTCCATCAGACTCTAAGCATTTCAAATATTGTGCTCTATAGCTTGCCAGGTGATTAACAGGTCATCTGGGCCTGCTCAGAGGCACTGCAGTCTTCATAAGGCTGAAAATTTGCATCAAACCCTTATCTAATCTGTAACAGGTTTTAGAAACTAGGGGTAAGATTTACCCTGGTTATCTCTAGGAATGTGTAGAATCACTAAAACATCTCAGCTAGTCATCTGAACTCCCATTATAGTCACCGAAGTCAAACAGGCATTTCCACAACATGATCCACTTATTGTAAGGTCAACATTTAAGGTTGTCCATGAATCACACCCAGCAATTCCTTTTCCTCTCAACTGACTGTAAAGGTGTCACTTAGAGTGAGCCAAGTGTAGTGCTCATAAATATCTAGAAAGGAGATCTTGCCCTCCCACCACTGCTGGTGTTTCTCCACTCAGATGTGCTAACGTGAAGGATTATCTTACCCATGCTGTAAGACCACCGCAGTGCAAGACAATCAAAGGTACAGTTTGCATGGACACGAGAGAATTCAGTGCAAAGACAAAACATTTCGCACATTTAATTCCCATAGCTGAAGATACCTGCATCAGAAGCTGAGCAAGCTGATGTAGCTTTGTAGTTGGTTCTGCTTTGCACAAGAGATCTCCAGTGGTCCCTTCCAACCAAGAAATCTCTGCAGCTCAATCAAACTGATAGAAGGTCAGAGACTTGTAAGATTGGAATGTGCAAATAGTGTTACAGAAGTGATGACAAGGTGATGAGAATGTACCACCAGTCATCATGTCCAAGTGCCATAGCCTGCTAGCTATCTACCAAACAATAGAAAAGATCAATATTAAGTAATATTAATAGATCTAATAGTTTATTACTAATTTGGAGTCTGGCCCCGTTATCATTCATAATAATGACAGATGGCATTCACAGGGCACACAAAACTGGAAACCCCAAAACCCAGTAGGACAATGAAGCGATACAAAAGGGCCTTCAGAGACTAAATTAGAGGTATGAAACATAAGCAAGATTAATGCTTTTTATGTTGTTTGTTCTCCCAACAACAGAATCAACATGAGACTGCTACCCTGGCCAACTCAGATCCTCAAGCATTGCTTATTAGCTACATGCTGTATACAAGTAACTTCCTACCCACATTGCAGCTCTGAATGTTTCTGTAGCTCTGACTTTTTTTTTTTTTTGGCAGCCTTCAAAAAGCCAGAATGCAGTGAATGTCACCAAATGCCTCACAGATTATTTTAACAAGCATACAGCTGGATTCTGATATATTTAAGACTTAAAAATGTAGATATGCAGTGGGAAGAAGAGAACTGGATAGCTGTGCTGCTGAAGAATGGCACTGAAAGACAAAAAGAGAAATACATAGAGCAACCAGTTTGATGATACTACCAAAAAAGTCCTAGGCCATGTTGTATAGGAGGGTATCATAACCTAATCAGTTCTGAAAATTGAAAACACCAGAAAAACACTATGCTATACCCACCACTATATACATCTTGCATCATTAGACAGTCAGGCAGACTATCAAGTGATGAAGAATGAAAACAGTAACCATCTCCAGGAATTTGGGATTCTCACAGAAGAGACACAAGATGGAAAATTAGAATGAGGGACTATGACTAAAACTGGTGGATTTAAGTACAAAAAGAAAGTGACCCAGGTGTCAACAGAAACGTCCTAATGGTAAGATCTAGAAAATAACCTCTTGAAAAGGGAAAGGGTAGAAGCAACACCACATCAGCTATTTTAAAAGTCTGAGGAATACCCTGGAAGGAATTATCCCACATTGGCTGGGAGATGGACTCCCCGGAATAACCAGGTCTTTCCAATCCCAAGCTAATAAAATGCTGTAATTCAGCATTTTTCCCTTAAGTATATCTATATCAGCTGCTAAAAAGCAGCAGGTGGGAAGTCATAAGGCAAGACATTCAATTCTCAGCCCCAATTACACTAAGCAGAAATCCCTTGGGTGTAACTGATTGCAGTAAACCAAACAGCAAGACGCACAGAAAAGGAGGAAACACAGATCCTCTGAAGCTGTTTTAGTACCCTTTTTCCCCTGTTACAATTAAGGGGATTTGCAGGATGGTCTGAACCATCCAACAAAGTTTTACAAGCTTCAAAAGCAAGAGGCACGTAGAAGAAACATAAACTAACTGCCATCTCTCACCAGCTTATTGACTGAGACTGATGTGAGGAGGAACGACACTATTAGTCTTCCCACCCTGCTCTCCAGAGGTACCTGCAGATCCCCCAAGACTTTCAGTCAAGGCTTCCACAGTGGCACACTAAGGCCCAACTTCTCCCTGACACGGGGCCAGACCCCACAGCATTTCCCATTTGCTAAAGACCTACAGCAAACAGTAAACAGTTAACTTCAAGCCTGAAGTAAAAAGATGCATCCAGTTCTTCACAAACCCTGTGGTTCACCTGGCGGCAGGTACTGGTGCTTATCTGACATAAAAAGCAGTCTACAAACTATTCTTTCCTTAAAAGAAAGAAAAGAGATTTAAAGAGATGTCTAATACAGGGATATAGTTCACGCTGTTACTTTTAAGATAGTGACTTCTGTCAATATTTCTACTATATTCCTGAACTTTATCTTCTATCAGTGACAGCAACAAAGTGGTCCTAGAGTCTTTTCAGGCTTCTGTCTGTAGAGCTGTAGAGAACAATTCTGAGGAAATTCAAGAGTTAAATACCAAATCAGTCACCCTCAGCAGAAGCTTTTTCCAGATTGTACCCTCTCTCGATACACTGAGAAGAAACATTGGCTAACATCTTCACTATTAATCACAGAATAGCTGAATTTGGCAGGGACCTCTGAAGGTCATCTGGTCCAAGCCCCCTGCTCAAGCAGGGCCACCTACAGCCGGTTACCCAGGGCCATGTCCAGGCAGCTTTTGAATATTTGCAAGGATGGAGACTCCACAACCTCCCTTGGCATCCTGTGCCAGTGCTCAGTCACCTTCACAGTAAAAATAAAACTGTTTCCTGATGTGCAGGGGGAACTTTCTGTGTTTCAGTTTGTGCCCATGGCCTCTGGTCCCATCACTGGGCACCACTGAAAAGAGCCTGGTTCTATCTCCTTTACCCCCTCCTATCAGATAGTTGATAAGATCCCTCTGAGACCTCTCTTCTCAAGAGTCCCTGTTCTCCCAGCTTTTCTTCACAGGAGAGACACTCCAGTCCCTTCCTCATCTCCATGGCCCTTCATTGGACTCTATCCAGCATGTCCATGTCTTTCTTGTACTGGGCACCCATAACTGAAGACAATACTCCAGGTGTGGCTTCACCAGTGCTGAACAGAGGGGAAAGGATCACCTCCCTTGACCTGCTGGCAATGCTCCTCCTAATGCAGCTCAGGATACTTTTAGCCTTCTTTGCTACAGAAGTACACTGTTGGCTCATGTTTAGCCTGGTGTCTGCCAGGTCCTTTTCTGCCAAGCTGCTTTCCAGCCTGTCAGTCCCCAGCATATACTGGTGCATGGGGTTGTTCCACCCCAGGTACAGGACTTTGCACTTCTCCTTACTGAAATTCATAAGGTTCCTGTCAGTCCATTACTCCAGCCTGTCAAGATTCCTCTGGATGGCAGCACAACCCCCTGGTATATCAGCCGCTCCTCCTAGTTTTGTGTCATCTGCAAGCTTGCTGTGGGTACACTCTGCCCCGTCATCCAGGTCATTAATGAAGATGTTGAACAGGATTGGACCCAGTTACTGCTTGTTACTGGCCTCCAACTAGACTTCATGCCACTGATCACCACCCTCTGCGCACAGTCATTCAGCCAGGTCTCAGTCCATCTCGCTGTCTACTTATCTGGACCATTCTCCATCAGCTTCTTGGTAAGGATGTTATGGAAGACAGTATCAAAAGCCTTGCTGAAGTCTAGGTATGCAATACCAACCCAGTCATTTCATGAAGTCAAGCATGGCTTCCCCTTGGTGAGTTCCATGCAGACTACGCTTGATCACCTTCCTGTCCTTCCTGTGCCTGGAAATAGTTTCCAGGATGAGTTGTTCCACCACTTCCCTACAGATCAAGGTTAAGTGTGACCAGCCTGTAGTTGCCTGGGTCCTCCTTCCTATCCAGTAATGCAAGGGAGTGGGAAGAGTGTGATGCTACTCTTTTCTAGGAAAGAAAGTTGACAAATGCCTGGCATCTACACTGTCTTCCAAAGTGGGCAATGCTAGATCCAGCCATACAGAGAGCCAGCACAGCCCTCAACAACATAATATTGCTAATTTGATGACTTCAATGCCGTGTAAGTAGTGTATAGACTTCAGGTTGAACTTCCCCAAAAGTGAGTACTTTTCCCTCTACAGGAACAAAAATCTATGACATAAAGGCATATAGCAGACCTCAAGAAAAAGGAACTTTACATGCTGACTACGTCATAGTATGAAAGGCCAACAAACAAACAGAAAAGTATATAGAAAGTTAAATCATTAAGAAAAGGTATCTTTCATTGAAGGGCTATGCCTTTTCTGAAAACAGCTGGTCTGGAGTTTGAAATAAAATCAGACTTCCCTCTGACTGCCTTCCTTCCTCATTACTTGATTAATTTTCCTCAAAGCCTTTGGACTGAACTCCAATAGTTGAATCAGCTAACAAATAAATATGTTGCATTGTCCTTAGGCTCAGCTACTGCATCTTGTAATAATGTTTAAGTTGAAGTAAAAGTCTATTCAGTATAAGGATTATTAATAATTTCTTTTATTAACATTCCTTTGGCTGAACTATGTGGGGTCAGCTAAAGAAATTTTCCTCAGTAAAAAGAGATTCTGGAAGAAACAAGTATTCTAAGACAGTCCTTTGCTTTCAAGCCTATCAGTTTAGGAGGCAAACCCAGTGCAACCAAAGAAAAAGAAATGATGATTGGTTGGATATTTTAATTGCTGTTATTAACAAACCAGAATTACAGTATGTAACAGTTGGTTTGGGGTTTTTTCTACTTATAACTCCAAAAAAAAATATGCTTTGAATATTTTTCCTACGTATCTGAATTAACAGATTCTATCAGTAATTTATCAGTTTAAATAGATGCATTTCTTTGAATCCACTTGGAAATGTGCACATAATCAGTTGCTGCTGGGAAAATATTTATTGTTTGCAAGGTGCAGCCATAAACAATTGCACAGCTACTTCTGCAGCATTATTGATTACGAACAAAGACAACAGCTGCATGCATCAAAGTAAGGAGAGTGAAGTGCTGCCCTGTTTCTGTTTGCACCAGAAGCAGACCACTCAGCAAGGATCATTATCTGACTGGCAGTAAGAAAGCTAGATAAGTCATTTTTATTCCAAAGCTCATTAAAATGTGCTTGGAAGGACCTAATGCAGTGCCCTTTCACATCAGCGGAAAACCTTAGCTCTTCATTGAAGAACCTTCATCAACATCAAGTTTTATCTTCCACGTAACTCACTGAAAATCTAGTCCACATAGCAGAATTACAAGTGCTACCCTTACTGGTAAGCACCTAAACCCTAAAGTTTCAGGCACCCCTTCAGGAAAGAAATTACTCTCAAAACCAGTAGTTGGTTTCGAGACTTGCGTAAAAGTTCAATTACCTCTGAGGGGCCAATGCTACTCCTGAGATTCAGCAGGTTCCCACTTATTTATGCACAGAAAGGTTATGCTGCCATCAACGGAAAAGAAAGCAGCAGCCTACCCACTTAAACAGATCCCTACAGCTGCCACTGCACAGAAAGGATGCGGCAAAGGCATAAGTAAAACAAAAATTGCTTGTGTGATGCTTTCACATTAACTGCAAAACCAACCTTTCCCAAGAAAGTCCTGATTAAGTACTGGAGACAAGCCAGATAATAAGTGAAGCATTTCTATGAAAATTCAGTCACCGATTCATTTCTATTGGCTGCAAAGTTGTTTGTTTAAAGATATTTCATTCCCACCGCATGTTTAAAGTAAACAGGTACACAAAAAGCTTTGGGACGCCTTCATCCTTTCCCCTCCTCCCCTCCCCCCAATTCTCAAGCCTCTCTCAGCAGTTTGCAAATGGAGTGTCCGTCTGTGCATCCTTCCACCACTGTATGTACACACCAATTCCCTTCCTCCAGTAGAATTGCACACAAGCGCAAGCCGTGCATGTTGGTTCAGCACTGAAAGCAGAGGGAAACGGTGACTTGGACTGCCTGGCCTCAGCATTTCAGCAGGGGTTGATTTTACTGGCTGGTGTCTACATACTATGTCTGCAACATCAACTAATTTATCATGGGGATTTTGCTTGCTTTTGAGCAAAAGAGAATGAAAGCATTTGCTCGGGGAAGAAAAACCACTAGGTGCAGTCTCCAGAAATGGTTCATTTTCAGCCAGTTCAACTTAATTTATAATTCATCCTAATTTATGATACAAGGAGTCTGCAGTAAGTAAGTGGATATTAGTGAAAAAGTAAAATGACCACAATGAATCACTTAATACATCTGCATGTGAAGTGGGAAAAGCATTCCTTTGACAGTTACAACAGTTCTGTTAAAGCGATGTGAGCTGCTCAAGGTAAGCTTATGCCACAGAACCGAGCAGAGCACCACAGTACCTCAAGCAAGCTCCAGCTCCACGCCAGCCCATGCACATCTGTGCCAGGTTTTTTTTGCTCTGCCGTGCCCACAGTGCCTCAGTGGAGTATTTTCAAGGCAAGATTGTGGTTACCTTTAGCCCATATGAGACTGTACTGCCACTTGAAGGAATGCTCCTCACTTTTTGCCCTGCACAGAGCTTTGGGTATCCTGTTCTTCCCCCGCTCCCCCATTTTGCACTAATCTCATAGCTACACAATAATCAGATCAGCAGACTGATCAAGCTGAAAGCTAGTTTTCAGCCAAGCTGAGGAAGCTGATCTGAGTCACAGCACAGCTTCAAGAACACCCAAGTAGATATGGGCTTGTTGGGAACATTAGCTGAGCGGAGGCAGGAGAACTGCTCCTTTTGGCAGCAGATTATAATTCAGTCAGGATAAGATGACTGTGAAGCCACATTCTCAGTCAAACACTTCTTTTAACTTAGTTCCAACAGCCATAGCCACAGAGCAATGCACACTTAGCCAGTAGGTTGCAAATCTCCCTGGACTGAGGACCACGTTTTCACATATCTTTGTGTTCCTCCCAGACACAAAAGGCACCCCAGCTCAAGTGATATTCTTGAGCCATCCCAGCTTTTAAATATTAAATTATTATCATCACCATCCTAGATCCATGCTGATCATGCCACATCAGACTCCAACTCTGTGCAGAAAACAGGCATATGTTTCACGAGCATGTTTCACTCCTAAGCATACCCTGTCCCCAATAATCAAGATCTCGGTTCTTTTGCCTCTGAACCCTATTAGGGCTTTCTGCCATCTGCTACCTCTGTGACAGATGCTTGTATAACTGTCAGATCACGCTAAATATAAGATATCAACACCCCCATATGCTCTAACCATTCCAAGTTTAGTACTCCTATTGTGTGCAAGGCCTAAATATAGTAAGATAAAACAAAAACATCTTTCATGTTGAAGTATTCTTCAGATTGATGACACCTCAGCGCAAGGCCTCTAAAGCTTAACAGGGGAGGGAGGGGACAACATCTCCTGAGGGTGTTATTAGGAGATTAAAAGCATAATTTCCAACTCTGTAGCAATCCCCTCCCCCCAAACGAGGATACTGCGCTCTGACAAGCAACGCAGTCAAGCTCAACTGTGTTTACCACCATGGGTACAAAACCAGCATGCTATGGAAGCTTGCTGTCGGAGAGCAGCACACTGTAGACAAGACCAGCTCAGCTTGGGAGGGGACCGTCATATTTTCTAGGCCTGTAGGCCAGGAGCAGATGTTCCTCATCTTGCTCAACAGAGCAAATCTGGCCTCTTTTCCAGGGCTTCAGGGACCAACACGGGTAGAAAAACTGTTCTGTTCTCCTCCCTGAAAGCTGCAAGGCTCACATGTCCTAACTGACAGTGAAAAGAAACCCTTTGCAGACTGAAGAACACCCAGCAGCCACAAAACTACTATTCTGTAGAGCTTTTCACCTTGAAGTAACTCAGAGTGCTTTACGTACTGCATGCAGCTGCCATTTCAACCACCACAGAAACCCAGCTACACCCTATCTGGTGAGAGGTGGCAGTTGCTTAAGTAGGCTATCAGGTGAAAAAGTACTTTAAGCATGGAAGTGGGACGTACCACTGAAAAATAGTATCATGGGGAGAGGGAGAGGCACATTTAAATAGGGGAACAGAGATACCCACACTGGACTTCAGCCAGCTCGTCTGACTTGAGAAGTCCATTAACCACATGGAGCCAAAACCTTTGTTTTTTTGTCTCAGAAAAAACATTGACAATGCAAATATTACACTGTTTTCTGGTACCATTGCAATGCACAGATGCAGTACTGCATCTGATGAGCCAGACCTACCGATACCATGATCTCCTCCTTCCAGGTTTCACTCAGGAGTCTTCTGTTTAGGCACTATTTGTTTTACAATATGACTTGTTTTGTGAATTAAAGTGCAACCCAAATATCTCTTACTGTTTTTGCAGTCCTGCTTACTCCAAACAAGACTGAACAGCCTCTTCTGACTGCATTTAAGTTTCACTGAAGACAATGACTAAGCTTTGGGTGACCTCAGTGAGCTTTAGAGTACCCCCCAAAGGGTTGAATACCTATGTCCAACAACAGACCGTTGGCTAAAAAGCTAGACGCTATACATCATCAACCAGAAAATCCTCCCTTGCCTGCCTGTTCCTTAAATTGTAAAGCACAACCACACCGAATGAAACAGGGAGTACATTGTGCCTCTAAACTGCAACTGACATCATCTACTCGGACTTGTCAAAGCATTTGACACCGTCCCTCATGACATTCTTGTCTCTAAATTGGAGAGATGTGGATTTGATGGGTGGACCACTCAGTGGATAAGGAACTGTCTGTATGGCTGCACTCAAAGAGTTGCAGTCAACAGCTCAATGTCCAAGTGGAAACCAGTGACAAGTGGTGTTCCTCAGGGGTCGGTACTGGCACCGCTACTATTTAACATCTTTGCTGGTGACACAGACAGTGGGATTGAGTGCACTCTCAGCAAGTCTGCTGATGACACCAAGCTGTGTGGCGCGGTCCACAATTGGAGGGAAGGGATGCCATCCAGAGGGACCTGGGCAGGCTTAAAAGGTGGGCCCATGTGAACCTCATGAGGTTCAACAAGGCCAAGTGCAGGGTAATCCCAAGCACAAATACAGGTTGGGCAGAGAATAGATTGAGAGCAACCCTGAGGAGAAGGACTTGGGGGTGTTGGCTGATGAGAAGCACAACGTGACCTGACAATGGGCACTTGTAGCCCAGAAAGACAACTGTATCCTGTATTCTTCCCCTCTACTCCACTCTCATGAGGACCCAACCTGGAGTACTGCATACAGCCCCAGGGCCCCCAACATAAGGAAGACGTGGCCCTTTTCGAGCAAGTCCAGAAGAGAGCCACAAAGATGATCAGAGGGCTGGAGTACCTCTCCTATGAGGACGGGCTGAGAGAGTTGGGGTTGTTCAGCCTAGAGAAGAGAAGACTCCAGGGAGACCTTATAGCAGCCTTCCAGTACTTAAAAGGGACCTACAGAAAAGATGGGGAGGGACTCTTATCAGGGAGTGGAGTGACAGAACATGGGGTAATGGTTTTAAACTGAAAGAGGGGAGATTTAGATTAGATATTAGGAAGAAATTTTTTACTGTGAGTGTGATGAGACACTGGAACAGGTTGCCCAGGGAGGCTGTAGATGCCCAATCCCTGGAAGTGTTCAAGGCCAGTTCAGATACGGCTTTGAGCAACCTGGTCTAGTGGGAGGTGTCCCTGCTCATGGCAGGCGGGTTTGGAACTAGATGATCTTTAAGGTCCCTTCCAATCCAAACCATTTTGTGATTCTATGATAAACTTAAGAATCACGTCTCTTATTTTATTACAGCTTTCCCCTTCTGCATTTTGACTTAAGTTAACAAGCATGAAGACATCTATACCCCATTTCTATGAGTACTCCTATGCTCCGAACAGATCAAGCATCAAGAGCAAGGGCTACGCAAGCATGGAGAACAAGCTATGAGCCAAGAGCAACTGCAACAGAGCACTGCCCTCACTGGCCAGGGCACAGTGCCATAGCACCCAAACAGGGCCACCGTAGTGACAGTGACCAGTTCTGCTGGCAGTCCCATGAAATATGAGGTAAGAAGTCAAGTCTAAAGTCAATCCACAGGGACCAGTCAGAAACACCAGGAGATGGGGCCAGAGACAGGACTGGATACAAGACTACTGCACATGCATGAAGTCTGTACTCTAAATTACACCAGAGAGAGGACTGAAAAGAAAATAGGAAACAAGCTACCCAATATATAGTTTTGAGATCCATTTAGGGGAGAGAGACAGAGACAAAGCTACCTACAGCATACATCCAAAAAGCCATCCAGGAAAGCCAGTCAGTAAGCCAGGACAGCAAAAGGCAAGACTAGGTACAAGCACACCTACAACATAAGTCAGACCGAGCTTAAGTGCCCCCAGCCAGAGCTTAAATGGAGCTCCCAGGGCAATGGGTATCAGGTGTATTGTGGAAGCCTCAGGTCAGGCTGATCAGAGTACTTAAGTCCTATTAGTGCCCTCAGGATCATGACACCAAGCACAGGAGGTAGCTGGCAATTGTACACAAAGACATAGAGAAAAGGTGGGCAAAATTCCTGTCTCATGTTCAACACATCAAAACCTTCAGATGACTGATAGCCATAGGATACAAACTATTCTGTGGAATGGATAGGAATAGGTGGAATGGAATAGGTGGATGGAATGGAATAGGTGGAACATAACCCCAGTGTTAACAACACCAAACATTATCAAAGAATTTGGTCCCCAAAAATGCCTAGGAAAAGGACATAAAAATGGCATCACCAAAAGACAACTGTTTTGAGAGATGGCCAGAGTTTCAACAAACAGTATGTGAAAAGTATCATGCTCATGCTCCATTTAAGAGGGGACGAAGAGGACAACTGAAGTTCAGTGCTGTAGAGAGTATTTAAGTGATGTGCTGAGATAAGTCATTATTGGAGAAGCTGTTACAACAAGGTGCCACAGCCAGAACAAAAGAGAACGACAGAATCACTTGGTGTGGAAGGGACCTCTGGAGGTCTACAGTCAAATCCAAAGTAGGGCTAGCTTCAAAGCTAGATCAGGTTGCTCAGGGCCCTCAGATCTCCTATTTTGCAAACTCCCACTGATATGACTTCCTAGTTAGGAAAGAAAGAGGATAGGACTAGATATTCCAACTTGTCACCCTTTTCTGGGTGTTTCAGTGTTGGTTACCCAGCTTGAAATGCAGAGAGTGGGATTTTCATGCCTGTTTAATAGCTTGTACACCACTCTCCTATGGGGGTGCCAGATGCAGCAAAGGGAAAATATCAGGGTGAGAAGAGAAGCTCGTTAAAAACTCTGTCCATTAATACTATCAGAGTAAACATAGTAGCAAAACCCATTGACCTCACTTTGGACGTTTTCACAAAAGTATTTATTTTTAGACAATTAAAACCCACACAATGCTTTTTAAAAAAAAAAAGACGATGAAGGTTTTTCTTTTTCCAGACAAGCTATCCTGCAGTAGTATATGTTCTTTGTTCAAACTGAATAATAAATATTTGCTAACCTAAGGAAGTGCTGAAGATCACCACTGTCAAACTGTATACTGCTGTAACTCCACCAAAGGATTTAATCTCAATGCAATTTCTTTATGAAAGCACAAACTTTTCAGCAGGCAAAACAAGCTGCGAACATACTGCCAAGAAAACTTTTCAAAAAGCATTCTTCGGAGCAGTTATAGAACGCTGACACAAATACTTGCAACAGCCTCACAGAAAGTCATAAGCAGCTTTTGTGCCAATATTTTTTTCCAGTGGAAAGTACAGGTATTTGATCTATTTCATAACTTTTCTGATGCATGTGTCAAACACAAATTCAGTTAAAGGAGTGCTCAGCTGTTAATGGCATGTATTTTTTTTATGTGATGTGGGCACTTTCCCATTAATTTTCTTTTATGTAATTGTTTTTTTTCCCTGCTTTGGAAAGCAAAACAGTCAGTCCAAGAAAATCTAGTCCCCACCCAGATCAACATCAATAACTTCTACAGCATTTGGTTGTTAGGCACTTCTTGTTACGTATAGGTGTGAATCCAGGATTCACACTTGCATGACCATTGCCTGATCTTCCCCAGGAGTGAGCCTGGGGTCAGGCTTATGAACTGGTCAGGAAGAACTTCCCAGTGAGTTAGTTCTTCGAAGACTTTGCATGTAATGCAACAATAATTCATACATTGTGGATTTTTAAGTATCCAATTAAGACTCGTGACTGAACATCAGTTGCAGCAGGGCCCTATGGGGACCATGCACGTAAATGAGATAAATGAGTTTGTGTTCCCATGGTAATGTTCTAAACAAATCATTACAGTATGTCTATCAAATACTTCCAAGGACATTTGCAAACGATCATGGGGAGAAATCTTTTGGCTCAAGGAATGGATACAGCATCATCTCCTTTCTACATTCTTGTAATTTCTCCATGGTATCTGGGCATTCTGCCACTGTAAATTCAGAGATGTGACTACTGTCCACAACATCTTTCCCAAAATGATCGTAAGAGAGCAGAAGTCAGCTCCTTTTCCCCAAAGGAGCCTGAGTGGGAAAACACAGGTGTAAGGCTGACCAGCCCCGTGCATTGAAGGGCATGATTCAGAGACGCTTACAGACAGAAATGAAATGGGATGGCAAAGAAGGAAAGCACAGCCATTGGGACCATGACAGACCCATGCTGAGCTGCTCCCATTAAGTGACTTCCTGAACCAGGGCCACTATGCTTAACCCTTGGCACACAAGGGTGAAACAGTGATTCCACAGGCAGTGAGAAACATTTAAGACCTCTCTAGTTGGAGGACAAGGTGGGGCTGGGATGAAAGTCTTTTAGCCGTTCTGTGGTCCCAGCACAGCACTGGCAGCCATGGATGGGCTACACTGGTGCTGTGACCCCTCTCTAGTGGGAACGTGAGAACATTTGATCTCCTTAGCTTGTGTTATCATCGGATACCCTGGGGCATTCAAACTGGGTTTTCAAGAACCACGCTGTCTTCCCAAAGACAAATGTTTCCCTGTAATTTTAGTTCTACCTGCTTGCTCCTCTTTCTCAGCTCAGCTATAGTAAGAACTCTCATCAGAGAAGAGGTGACAGCTCTCTTCCCCATACACACAAGCACAGCAGCAGTAAAATACCCGGTACCACAATAATTTCCCCCGAAGTTAGAAGAAAATGTCAGCTTCTCTCCAGTGTAGGAATATGCCAGAATGCATCGACATACCTCTTCTATATCATAAAAAAATGCTCTTCCTTCAGTGCTGCAACAGTCCCTGGGCTGAAGTAGTTCGCACAAACAGCTACAGCCTCTCTGCACCAGAAAAGACTGGATGATGCATAGCACTGAAGTCCTCAGCAGTCACCTGTCCCTTCAATCCTAGCATTTCCCACAGCGTAATCTTTCTCCTGCAAATCATCTGCAGAGGATGCTTCGTTACTGGCATGCAAAGGAAAGGCAAGCTGATTTCTGAGCTACAAGCTGCAGCTGCACTAGTCTCAGAAGAATCTGTTCTCTTGCTCTCTCCTATCCCTTTTTACTCATGTAGCATCTATTCTCAACACAAGTGTTAGCTGGAAGTGACCTCTAGAGGTGTACTGGGTTTTGGCTGGGATAGAGTTAATTTTCTTTGAAGTAGCTTGTACGAAGCTGTTTTGGATTTGTGATGAAAACAGTGTGGATAATACAGGCATGTTTTAGTTATTGCTGAGCAGTGCTTACACAGTGTCAAGGCCTTTTCTGCCCCTCACCCTGCCCCACCAGCGGCTGGAGGTGCACAAGAAGTTGGGAGGGGACACAGCTGGGACAGCTGATCCCAACTGACCAAAGGGATATCTCATATCATATTACACCATGCTCAGCAATAAAGGCCAGGGGAAGAAGAAGGAACGGGGGACATTCAGAATTATGGTGTTTGTTTTCCCAAGCAACTGTTACGTGTGATGGAGCCCTGCTTTCCTGGAGATGACTGAACACCTGCATGCCCATGGGAAGTAGTGAATGAATTCCTTATTTTGCTTTGCTTGCATGTGCAGCTTTTTGCTTAACCTATTAAACTGTCTTTATCTCAACTCACAAGTTTTCTCACTTTTAGCCTTCTGATTCTCTTCCCCATTTCACTGGGGGGGAGTAATTAAGTGGTTCTTGTGGGTCTGAGATGCCTACTGGGCCTAAACCATGGCAAGAGGTCATCTAGACCAACCTCCTCCTTAGAGAAAAATTATTATCAATGCTAGATAAGGTCAGCTGCAGCTTCATCTAGCCAAAGCTTGGAAATTTCAAAGGTTGGAGTTTCCAGCACCTCTCTGTGTGACTCATTTCATTGCTGAAGTACCCACCTGGCCCACATGGTGCCTTTTTTTTCTATTGTTCAATCTGAAACTCAGTAATATCACTGGAGACCTCACACAGGAATTTTTCTCCATCTCAGTATCATTCCTCTTTGAGATAGCTTCCATCCTTGTCCATCAAACTCCCACACTAACATACACCACCTTGCCCTTACAATTTCAAAGGTTTATATAGGACATACAGCTGTAAAGCTCCTGTTAAATATGACCTAATTTCGTTCCAAGTTTAGCATTACCAGAAGGACAGTTTCATGGGTTTGTGACTGTGCAGTCATGTGATTTTAAGAAATAGCATTTAAGTGCAACATTTTCAGTAAGGCACTGAAGAACAGAATGTTTCCAAAGGTGCTTCCAGGGGACCACCGTTTTCCAGTGTTCTAGGATTGCAAAAGTTACCAAGGACCATTTGGGTGTCCCACACCAACAAAAATTTGTGATTCTATTGAATCCCACATCACAGAATGCCCATGGAGACTGTCAGACACCTTCCACAACCGAGAGTATTATTTTAAGAGCATCACAGAGAGACCATGCAAAAGGTCGAGAGATCTGAGTACCAGGAGCATAAAGTGTAATACCAGCCCTTCCAAACCTGAAAGAAGCAAGCTGGGCAAGCCCTGCCTCTACATTCTCAATGGAAGACAATAATCAAAGGAAACCTGCAAACTGTGAGGATACAACTGCCCTCAGTCACTCTGTGCAGCTCCCCTTTAAGCCAGCAGGACCTGTAATTCTGTAGCCACAGGAGAATATACCTCTGAGATGATGCAGGGGTGCTTACGGCATAGTTTAACTTTGCTGGGGAAAAAAAAAAACAAACCCGTACCCCAAGCCTCAAAATCCAAGTTAGAAAGACTTGATTATATATTCTGACAGAAGAACCAAATGAATGGGCAGGAGGCAGAAGATGTAGTGTAGGCGATTCTCAGCAAAGCACTTAACAGTGTCTCAAAAATTATGCTTGAAATATAACTTGGATATAATAAATGGATTGAAACCCAAGTATAATTGCATAAATAAACAGTAGCAATGGGCTGCACTGTATCGGAGAGCACTAACAACACATTGGAGGTGATAAGAGCTTCTTAATTTACCTCGGTGTAAATACCTGGATTTCAAAGGAGGGAAGTGGCTGCAGCTGGACAGCAAGAAAGAACAGAATGGTAGACAGCAGCTATGAAATCCAGTTTGGAAATCCAACAAAGTAATCGTGAAATGTGATTATTCACTGACCCATACATCAATACTAAAGATTACCCATGGTTTTCAAAACAATTTGGCATAATAAGGGGATGAAAAATAGTCCTGGGGCGTGAGGGAAGGATCAGTCTGAATTTAAGAATGGCAGGTTGATACTGTTTCCACAGCAGTCAGTGGCAAAACTCAGTCCTCTACTGCCTTGTACTGCTGTGGCCAAGCAGCATGCTCATGCAGATTGAGAGTAAAAACAGTACCCCACCAGCACAGCCATTGGAAACATCTCCGGGAGTGGGTATCAAACAATGCAAAATATAGAGGAATTGTAAACAGAGGCTAAGGGTTTCAATGGGAGAAGGGTAGAAGGGTAGGGCCGTTAGAAGAAAGTGTAAAGAGTTCTGGGATTAGCAATATTCTCACGGGTTGTGCATAAACTCTGTTACCCGATACGGCCAAGCTGCCTATCTTCTTTGCAGGATTTGTCTACACGGCGAAATGCATGAGTGGGCAGAGATACCCACTCCAGAAAGAGTTTTACAGCCACATCAGAAATGAAGGGCCCAGAAGTCAATGAACTAATTTAAGATACAGCTTCTCCGCAGACATAAGGTCCATGTCTACTTAGTGCTGTAAATAGCAACATGGTATGGATTCTCCAGCTGGCACTGTGTATACATGCTGCACAGATACAGAGAGAGACTGTACCTCAAATTACTGCATTGATTTCTGGGATTGTCTGTACTGAAAGCATAGCAGCAACCTGGGACAATTCCATTCCAGTGTGATAAAAAGACTTCAGGGGCTCTATTTATGAAGAAATTATTTATCCCCATCAGTCTGCCCTAATTTTATACCCGCTTTTGCTTCCAGAGACTTACCCAGTCTCTCCATATGGCAAGTTACATAGAGTCCAGTTAAAAAAGCCGAGGGAAGGGAGACTACCATGCACTTGAAAGAACCAAAGAGCAGGGTGGGGAATTAACTGTCACACACTACAGGGAAAAGTCACAGTAAAAAGATACTGGGGAAAAGAAAATTTAGGATGCCACACTTTCAGTGACTGAACTCTTTCTGAAGATGTGTGAATGTCAAGGAAGACTGATCGGGTTTTTCGTCTCTCATATAAAACCAGCAGAACTGGGACTTCAAAAGTCCCATGCTAAAAGGACTGGATTTGGATCTTCCAGATGGATGAATCAGGAGTTACTGTTGGTGAGATTAAAATACTCTCTAGAATAAGCAAGCGACAATTCATGGAGAAGTGAAATTTTTTATGCCTAATCACTATGCTGATGGGATTCCCATTACTAGAAATTTATGGCTACAAGCCATGTAAACCCTGAAAAACATGAATATAATAATCATTTAGACTGACTTAAAATTATCCATCAAAGCCTTTTTCAAGAGAAAGATGGGATAAAGGTGAGTGAACTTGTCTATAAAATGTTCAGGTTTACAGACTTTATATTAGAGTCTCTAAAGGCTTAAACAGGAATCAGTATTGCCTCTTACTGCATCCCGTAATACAAACACAAGGCTTCCTTCAACTACCACCAGTTTTACCATGGAGGGGCTACCTGAAGTGCTTTGATCACATACCTATAGAGTCAAGACTTTCCTGTTGACCCTCCAGTAAGTTATATTCTTCTCTCTACATGACAAGCTTTCCTCTCTCCCCACTTAGCTAACAGAGAGAGATGTAGCTGGAGTGGAGCTGTGAGAGGTGGGATGGGAACAGGGAGCCGTAAATACATTAAGAATTGGTTTCACAGCTAAGGACTTGTATAAATCAGAGTGCCCACTATAATGAAGATTGCTAAATGTGAGGGTTTTTTTCAGTTTTCGGCTCCCTCTCACTCTCTCAAAAAAAAAAGTAATTGTCAATAAGCCTAGAAGTCAAAATTACTTTTTGTTTGGGGATTTTTTTTTTTCTTTTTGACAGACAAATGTTTTCTTCTGGCAACAAAAGAACTCTTGGCTAATTTGCTGAAAATTTCTGGAGAAAAGAAAAAGCTTCTATTTCAAATCATGTTTTTGCATTTTTCAAAAATCTTTCCAGCTAGTTTTCTCTAGTTGAGATTTTTATATTGTTGAAAGTAAGTAAACTGAGGAAAGTGAAATCTCCTCTCTTCTACTTCAGCTGCTGGTTTATGAAACTGTCAATATTTCAGGAAGTGAAGCTTTTAATCTCTTTCTTTAGGCCAAGGATTCATGTCTCTTCCTTCCTTTGGTCTGGTAAGCTGAGAAGTGAGCTCCATTCGGTGACACATTCCAGCTTTGTGTGACTTCAGACCAGGTCAATCACTCTTTGTTCTCTCTGACTCTTACACTCGCACCAGAACTTCTGCAACTGGAAGAAAATGAACACCTTTCCTTCCACACCTTCTGGTAATTAGATTCCAGGTCAAAAAATCACCTAAATCAGAAGAATCTAAGCATCTTTTTTTTTTTTTTCTTTTTTTCCTGATTCTGCAGACACTGCTAGTCCTAGTTGAGGAAGAAATTCCCAGCCTATGACTCTGTCCATGTTACCCTTCATAGACAATGACTGACTAAAATGAAGATGACTGATTTATAATAGTGTGTTTCAGTGCAGAGTTTGTCCTTTGTGCCTGGATTTTTACACTAGTAGCATCTGCTTCACACTGCCATCAACTCACAGCGATGTTTCCACTACCTTCTCAGGCTATGATGAATGTAATTTTTCAGTGTTTGCCTGAATCCCACATAGCAGTAATCAGCAATTATCAAAAACAGCAAACAGAAATAATTAAGACATTTCCAGGACATACAAGCATAGTCTTCCCTGGCACGCATGCCTCACACTGCCATGGCTAAAAATGTTGTCTGCACCACCCATGTGATATCATGAGGGAAAGAGCAGCTTTACCTCCATGCCTTGAGCCCAACTCAAAGGAAGTTGGAGAAAATAGTGTGGATGCAGGCATCCAAGTGATTTGACATTTTCAAAGGAGAGTGAGGGCTTAAAAGTAATGGGCTCTGTGCTGGTTCCATAGTCAGCTTTGTAAACAAGGGGAAGCACAACCAATGGATTAACTCTGGCTCCACAACAGCATAACTACCTTTAGTAGTTATGGTGTCATTACATTTATTTTAGTATCTGACATCATTACATGTACTATGGCAAATCAGACAGTGTCCTTTACCCCTTCACTATCAAGTTCTCCCAAATACAGTCCAATGCCAAGAGATTTCAATCTTCATTGCACTGACATGTCTTGACATGTTGTTTATCATCAGTCACATGTTCCTGTTGTCTTCTCTAGTTTGGGCTCCTTGATCAGCTTCCATTATCGTAATGCACTGCAGTCAGGAGTTCGTATAAAACTTGACACAAAGGATATATTTTGCTAATGTTTAATATTTCCTACCCCTTATAATAGCAAAAAAAAAAAAAAAAAAAAAAAAGAATAAGCTTTTTACATACTTTTTCAAATGAAACGCATCTTCTTTTCAAATTGTTGGACGGGCATATAATTAGAGGGATAGTAAATAAGTGTGCTTATATATTCAAGTGTACTTATCTCAAACTTAAATTCTAATAAATAATTAGTGTATATGTCTGTGCATGCTGAAGGAGTGGGAATGCCAGATGAATAACTACACATCCAACTCCCCCCTCCTCTCTCCAACTTATTTTTGCTGCTGAAATCACTTGACCAATATCCATCTGCTCTAAACTGGCATAACTTAGTGGAAATCAATGGACCTACAGCAGTTCCCGTTACCTGAGAGCTTTTATGCATACAAGGTACTTGTAAATCTAGCGGGTTTGATTAAACAGTTGGTCTACCAAAAGTCCAGTCCTGAGAACCTCTGCTCCCATCTTTGCTCTTCTATTATTATCATCTCTGCTTTAATCTTTAGGTATGTAAATCCACACAGAATAAACTTTATTTAAGTTAATTGAATCAGCATCAGATCAAATGGGTCTCTCCCCCATGTTAATAATTCCTTAAGGGACAAGAAACATGAACGATTTTTCCTCCAGATTTTGCATTTTGGTTCTTGCCTTGACCTTCAGAGAAAGAAATATATCCAGAAGAATATGTGTGTGTGTGTGTGTGTGTGTGTGTGTGTGTGTGTGTGTATGTATGAATATCTATGTATCGAAAATNTGTGTGTGTGTGTATGTATGCATATCTATGTATCAAGAGTATTTCTCATCACTGTAACTACCTGTTTAACTTTCGAAAGACACTGAACCTCACGTTTTAGGTTTTGAAGCAATCTCTATGTATCAGAAATCGGGATGATACTGCATATGAGAATATATATAAGGTGACTTAGATGGTCCTACATGCATGTTCTCTGGGGTGCTGTGCATTTCTCTGTAGCAATGGGTGCTACAGAGGACAAACAACTGGACTACCAGCCAGAGAAAGACTCCAAGCTACTAATCTGGCATGTATGTGCAGA
>VYZM01014157.1:0-71700 GCA_013398915.1 Dromas ardeola
TGATTCCATGATTCCGTGATACATCCCTTTATGAGGAACACTTCTTTTCCTCCAGGAGACTGTTTCCTATCAGGTTCTGTCTAGGACTGGATGAAACCAAAGGCAACAAAGGGAAGCAAAAGTACAGTGTTTATACAAGCACAGTAATGTCCATTGAAATGAATAATTTTAATTGCTGTAAAATAAAATAGGTGTGATCGAATGCTATAAGTGTGTACACACACATACACACAGACACATATATGGACACATATAAAATCACAGAACCATTGAAGGTGGAAGGGACCTTTGGAGTTTGTCTAGTCCAATACTCCTGCTCACAGCATGGTTACCTAGAGCAGGTTGCTCAGGAGATTGTCCATCCAGGTTTTGAATGTCTCCAAGCATGGAGACTTCATCACCTCTCTGGGTAACCTGTTCATGTGCTCAACCACCCTCACAAGAAAAAAAATATGTTTAAATGGAATTTCTTGTATTTCAGTTTGTGCCCATTGCCTCTCAACCTGTCACTGGGCACCATTGAGAAATTTGGTTCTGTTTTCTTTACTGCCTTCCATCGGGTATTTATGCATATTGATAAGATCCCCCGAGCTTTTTCTTCTCTACGCTGAACAATCCCAGCTCTCTCAGACTCCATGCACACCAATTGCTTATTAATTTTTGTGGTGTTTTGCTAAACTCGCTCCAGTATGTCCATGTCTCTCTTGTACTGGGGAGCCCAGCACTGAACCCAGCACTCCAGATGTGTTTCACCAGATCTGAGTAGAGAAGAAGGATCACCCTCCTTGACTTGGTGGCGATGTTCTTCTGGTGCAGTCCAACTATCTGGTCTACCAACCAGTCCTCCCAGTTTTGTGTCATCTGCAAATTTGCTGTGGTTATGCTCTGTCTCATTGTACAGGTCATTAATGAAGGTGTTAAACAATATTGGCCCCAGTATCAACCCCTGGGGTATGCAGCTAGTTACTGGCCTCCAGCTGGACTTCATGCTGCTGATTGCAACTCTCTGAGCCCAGCAGTTCAGTTTTCAGAGCCCTTCACTGTTCATTTATCTAGCCCATGCTTCATCAGCTTGTCAATGAGGATGTTATGGGAGAGAGCGTCAAAAGTCTTGCTGAAGTTAAAATAAACAACACCCACCACTCTCTCCTCATCCATCGAGCAAGTCATGTTCCTGTAGAAGGCTATCAGGCCGGTAAAACCTGATTTCCCTTTTGTAAATCCATGCTGACTATCCACCAATCACCTTCTTGCCCTTGAGATATAGATATACACACACGTATGTACACACACATACACATACACATATACATACACATACACATATATATATATGCACACAGGTATACTAAACATAGCAATTCAAATTATTCTACACATGTACATGATACAAATAATCCAAAAGTGTTTAGGCCTTAGGCATCATTGCAGAAAATTCTTTAAGAAAATTTACTTAACCTAAAATGTAAGTTAAAAAAAACAAACAAGAAAACAAACCAGCCAACAAGGTATTAGCATGAGGAAGAAATTTGGTCAAACCGATGAGTCTAGATAAATATAAAGTATGCCAGCATTCAGAATAGCATGTTCTAGCTGTCCCATCTAAAGGAGACACCACATGTGAACCATGGGCAGGATCAAAGGCTAGTGCCAGTAGAAGGATTCAGACACAGGAGACGCTAGCCTTCCAGGACAGGTTTTATTCTGACATCACTTTCAACAGCTTTGCACAAGCAGCATCCTGGATCAAACAGACTTCCAGTCTGAGCTGCTATTTGCAATGTTATTGGTCTTTTCCTAGAGTGGATTTACCTTGGTTTCAAGATAATGATTTCTCTAGATGATACCTGCAGATGAGACTAGCCTACCTTTGCCCTGGTACAAATGTGTGCACTGATTAATATTTGTGCATCCCTTAGAAAACTGGAAACATTACACAACTGCAAAATAGACCCAGATTTTAATGCCCCGAGGTTCAATCAGAAGATACTGCAATTCTTAATGTTGCAGTTCCCCAAATGCTTGAAAGGTTCCTTTACTCTTTAGGTTTCCCAAGCTGAGTGATTTCTCCAGGATTTTCCCTTGGCATCAACCTCCAGATGCTCTCTGAGGTCTAAGCACAGATGAGAGCACCTGAGCTGGTCACTCTGCTCAGCTGCACATGTGCTGCTCCGGCACCCACTCCACTTCTCTTGCCGAAACCCCACTGTTTCCTCACTTCCAAGCTGCACGCAAAATGACGTCTGTTTTAGTTATACTTATGCCTTTCTTTACAGAACATACAAGGATATGTAGGGTCCAAAGTTCTGTGCCTGTCATTTGTCATTATCGGTATCAGAGCAGGCACTGTAATCTAGGAGCGTCTTCCTCACTATTCAGTCTGACCGTAAACCAAAAAACTACTCTAAGTCAGGTCGCCAGTCTGTGGCGATAGGGAAGGTCCAAGATCAAGCTGGGAAGTCAATTTGCAAGTCACCATCAGGTCCAGGAATGGTCAAGCACCACCTGGGCTAACACCAGACCAGGACATGGGCATGTGGATGGGCAAGACTCGATGGAGTCGGGACCAGCCTTCCTGTGGCATCACTGGGGCAGGGACTGATGGCCCTGGAGAGCTGACATGGGGTCCTGGTCCCAGGGCAGGGAGGGGGAGCCCTGCGGAGGGGATCAGGGCCACCAAGACCTACTCAGGGCCCTGACATACACTTCTCTAAGCAATCCTGCTGTCCTCTGCTTTTGCTTTCCAAAATACTGTGATAATAATTTTTATGGTAATAATTTTAATTAAGTCAATTAGGCAAAATTAGAGGAGTACCTTAAATGTCAGAAAAAAATTATTTACCTTATTCTACTGCCTGAGGACTCCTAAATGCACAAGTAAGTAAATATGTTTAAATGCAGCTGACAGTGTTTGCAACAAGTGAAGACATGAAGAATGCTGATGAATGCATAAATCATTCCGTTTCCATTCACTCGTTCCAAGTGAAGGGAATGCTGCGAGTGAACAATCTTTACACATTTAGACCTTACCCTCATCAAAGACCAGCAGAGACATACACTGCCTTTTACCAGCCACCCAGCCTGCCCGTGAGCTTGCAGGAGTGGAGCAGAGCTCTGCTCAGCACTGGCACTATGGGGGTCCATAAATCTGTTTGCACCTGGGAAAAGCATTCATGAGGCAGGTTTTGCATCAAGACAGTTCGCCTGATTTGCTTGTTTTTTGCTCTGAGTTAAAGCTGTGTCAAGGCTGTGTCAAGGTGAAGTTTTGGCAGTAATAACTCAGCTGCCTATCTGCTTTGGAAAGCTTTATTAAAGGCAAAAATGTGGAAATGGGAATTAGTACTCCCATCTGGTTTTGGGGAGCACAGCATGAAAAAGGTACATTGCCAAACTAGCCCCTGTCTTGAACTATTACAAAAGCCAAAACTGTTCTTTATGTCAGTAAACATTTTAGGCCTGGACCCAGGATGTCTGAAATACTATAATTAAGAAATTTGAAAATAATTCAAGTGGTCAAGAGGTAAAGGCACTTTCTGCTTCTGTCCTATTGCTCTGTACATGAATTATCAGGGATGATGATGGATCTTCCTTTCTGGGGCATCATATGGCAGGACTGCATTTCAAATTGAAGGAGTGAGGAGCTCCTTCCTCTCCTTTTCCCACCTGCATCTGCATCTCATCTGTTAAATTAAATGTCAGTGGGAAATACTGTTTTCTCCAAGTGGAAGCAGGTCATTCCGGTAACGATCGGGTTTGAAAGGACTACCACTTCCAGAACACAAAGACAACTGACAGTGGTACAAGGAGGAAAAATGTGTCTATAAACATAAAAATACAGACATTTGTGTGCCATATAATGTTATCAAAGCAAGTAAATAAAATTTGTTATTGCACTATACAAAAAGTGAAGGTTTGAATCACTGTTATTAGAGTTGATGCACATTCCTTTAAGTCATTTTTGTTTCAAGAAGATACCAGTCATGATTGTGTACTCTAGTCACTGAATGTAAGACAGCAAAATAAAAAAGTCCAGTGCAGTCTCTGAAACACATAGTAACATGTACACAAAAGGTGTATTTATCTAGCACAATGATTCTCAAGGTGGGGATAGATGTATCTCATCTGATCTGTAACAGAGCATTATGGATCTGGATATCCTAGTCTAGCTTTACAGGACTCAAGGAATCCCTCAGAACCTTGGTCATGATCCAAGCATTGTTTGGGATGTAAATATGGAAGACAAGAGATGAAGGAACACTGTTTTGAACAGGACACGGGCAGAAGTCCATAGCCTGCATCCTCCAAGATCTTTTTATGTGACGATAGTCTCTTTTGCCTATCACCAGAGTTTTCAAAATCACTATTCTGCGAAACCCATAGGCAGCAAACGTTTGGAGAAGGCTCATGCAGACAGGCCTGAGCCCTGACAATGCTCCAGAGCTCTCTGTACTTGGGGGTTTCAAGACCCAACTGGATGAAGCCCTGGGCAGCTCAGTCTGACCACAAGTTGACCCTGCTGTGAGCAAGAGGTTGCCATGACTCCATTCCAACCTGAATTACCCTCTGTTTCTGTGATTCTATGATCACCATGGCTACATGGGTTATGGGTGGCCAGAGCATCTAACTGGGTCTCTGACTGTAGTGCAGTATGTTCAGTAGTACAGACTAAATACCACAACCTCTCCTTGGCGTTTGTACACTTTAGGTCCTTTACTATCTTGGTAGCCCCTTTATGGACCCCAACCTCTTCTCCCCAGCCATCTTGAAGTGGGGTGCCTGGAACTGGACATGGTTGTAGACTCACCGGTGCTAAATAAATAGAAAGGAATGATAAACTGCCACAGTCTTCCTACCGTGATCCTCTTAATGTAGCTTAGTTTGCCTGATTAACACTGTTGGCTCATACTCAATTTGGCATCCATCATAAACCCCAGCCCATTTTAGTAGGAGAGCAACTCAACCAGTGCTCAGCCTGTAGCGATACATAGGGTTATTTCGCCCACCAAGAGAACTTCACACTTCTGCTAGATTTCGTAAAGTTTTTCTTGGCCTAATCACCAAGGTTTTTCTGGATTGAATGTCTGCCATTGAGCACATCAACCACATACCTAATTTACTATCATGTGCAAATTTGCTATGGGTGCACTTTTTTCATTATCCGGTTTATATTATTAGATGATGTTATATTATCATCCAGATCTCTGATGAAGTTATTGATCAATATGGGCTTTGGTAATAGTCCCCAGATACTCCACTTGTTACTGGATCCCAAAAGGACACTGACCAACTGTTTACTACCCTTTTCACAGAAGTTTGACCAAGGTTACACTTTGTGCTGGGACATGCTCATACCAAATGTGAGAGCTGGAATGGAGGGAAAGACAATCTACCCTTCACAACGGACCTCAGCGATGTAACAGGTTAAAGGAACCACCTTTCTGTGTCTAGAAAGGTGCTTACAAGCTCCAGCCTGGACTGCTCAAGTCTAGACACTAATGAGGAGGTTTCTCTTTGTCACCGTGAGTGAAAACCAACAAAAAGGCCAAAACAAAACACAACAGTAAACTGTAAGGGATCCAGCCCAGGTTCCCAGAGTGCTCCAACAACAGTGGGTGTTCAGTTTAATTTAACATCTTTGACTACCTGGCAGTATAGGTAGGAAATACCTCAGTCATATATGTAAAGGAGCCTGAAGTGGGAGGTTATACAGCCATAATCATAAATATATAAAAGCAATGTAGAAAGTATTCTATTTCAGGAGGTTAGGAATAGAAATAGGAATTAAGGTGAGATTCAGTCTGGAAAAATACAAGCTAAACACAGCAAACCTGAGCTAAATAAAAGCATAGCAGTTACTGAGGGATCAGTATCTAATAAAAGATAACAGATGGCCTAAGAGTATTTGAGTGACCTCAGGGCAGTTGGATGGATTAGCTGGCTGTCTGAAGTCTCTCCTACCTGTATATTGCTGTGATCCTTTTTTCTCCTCACTTTATTTTTTCTTCCTGTCTCCCTCTCTCTCCAGCTGCTTTCTGTTGGAAAAAAAAAGGAAGAATTATGCCTTAGCCAGCTAACATTGCACCTTTTGCAAAACCGTTGTGAGCCTTGGACCAGAGAGGAAGCTAAAAGCAGTGGCTAAACAATTCAACGCTTGACGTTAGCATGAGATACAACAAAACAGGGTGCAGAACCTGTGTTTCTCCAACAGCAAAATTATAAAGAAACAGCACGAGAGCAGAAAGCTGCCTTATGTCATGACGATCTTCTTCTCTGCCCTTTTGTGTGTGTTTGTCTCCTTTTGTCTTGAAGGAAGCAGGATATTACCAGTTCATTTCCATTAGCCTTTAGACTTTTCCCAAAAAGTCTAGTAATTCCTGGCCTTAATGCTGTCAAAAAGACTGTCAAATATGGACATTTTCTCTTACAAAAACTTCCTTGAGCCGAAGGTAAAAAAGGAACACTGTTTGAATGAAAAAAAATACATAAAGCATTGATGGAATTAATCTCTTTTTATTCTTTTCTGTATCTGTAATAAAAGATTTACAGTACTTCAGTGGTGTCCAAGGACTGTGCTTCCTGTACTCACACCCCAAGCTTTGTTTCACTGTTTAATGCAACAACAGGGCTGTGTTTGTACCTTTGCCTCTTTATTCCATTAAATACAAAGCTAACCCGATCCCTGCAGGTAGCTTCTTATACATTCAAAACCATCTGCTACCAGGCACAGGGGGCAAAGAAAAGGGAGAAGGAATATCCAGCCTTTCGATAAAGGTAAAATAACATCCAGGAAGTTTAAGTGAGATACATTCAGCCATGAAAGAAGAGTCAGTTTCATGGCTGTGAGGAGAAATTGTGAAGGGAAGATGCTACAAAATGGCAGGCAATTGCCAATGCTGTCAGGCCTGAAACGAGCACTGACACGCTGATACCAGGATGCTCAATCTGTCCGTCCGTGTCTGTCTCCCTCTGCACGTGTCTGTCTGTCCCCTCACCAGCCAAGGAGAGCACCCGCCTGCTCCCACCCCAGCTGCAGCCAGACCCTCATGGCATGGTCAGGACAGCAGGTTTGGGTGGCTGTACTGCTCCAGCTGCCATCAGCAAACATGGGGCTGCCCAGCACATCCTCCAGACAGCACCCACCATGGGATTTGCATATCTCATCATCTCTTTCATAGAATCACAGAATCATAGAATTGTTTGGGTTGGAAGGGACATTTAATGTCCCTCCCCCAATCCCCCCTGCAATAAGGAAGGACATCTTCAACCAGATCAGGTTGCTCAGAGCCCCGTCCAACCTGACCCTTCCTGGTTCTTGGCCCTCCTTTTGCTGCTAGTACCTCCCTTCCCAGACCCCAGCCTCCCCTCAGTCACACAACCTGCTCCTGAAGCCCTTTCCCCCGTTGGTACCGGTTCTGCCACATCCATACCCATTTTTGGCTCATTTTTGAGGAGCCAAAAATGGCATTTTTGACTCATTTACCCGTGTAATCTTGGCCTTGCATGGCATTGCTGACATACACAGTCACCTATTGGCACTGCTGTTTCTTGCCCAGCTTTACTCCTCAAAGGCCCCCAACGCCCATCCAATGACCTGTAGAGTTTGGGTGTTTCTCATGCACCCACTCTTTGCCACCTGCATGGCCTGGACATCCCTCTTGGCACTGTCACCGCTGTCGCCTTCTCACTCTGGTTTTGTTTGAGTCTAGCAGTTCGTCCTCTAATGCCCAGGAGCTGCAATTTATCCCTAAGCATGACTTCTGCCTACCACTGTTTGTGCTTAATGAATTCTCTTTCACTGCATGAATGTCAGGGGCTAGAGACTGGAAAATAAATCTCCTGTAGAGTTGTGCTTAAGGGGCAACCATGGAAGTCTGGACAGAGAAAATGAAGGGACTAGGAACAACCTCAGAGAAGAAAAGGGTTAAATGTAAGGACTTTTTGCTGAAAGCATACTGAATGAAAGGCTTTCCCCTGGGTACATGCTGCCTGAAAAGGCCGGGTATTTTTAACCTGACCTTCACAAATAGGCAAATAGGGACATGGGAGTTCAGTGAAAAATTCTTTTGCTTTCTTTGCCCGCTCTATAAGGCTTGGATTAAATATCTTGCAGATTTGTAGGCATCAAAACTAATAATTCTTCACAGCACTAAGAGGATAACTTATGCCTAAAGATTTTAGGAGGTTTTAGCGATATTAATAAATTGAAACTTTTGAAAATGGCTTTATATCCAGAACATATGAGATTTATGAAGTTAAATATGGTTGTGTCTGCATTTCTACATTGGAAAGAACCCAAGTAGAGAGGCTGCAAATGGCATATCAGAGGTGTCTGAAAAGCACGGTGTTCCTGCAGGGAGGGACGGCACCTGGCCTCTGGCTCCAGTCCCCACCCTCTCTTGTAGGACCAGCCTTTCTCCCCAGTTATGCAACACATATAGTTTCTCCCTGCTGATCTGAAGCAGCACTTTTGCTCAGTCACCTAGACATGGGCTTGGGATCCTCAGCCACTGTCCTCCTCTTCCTCCCATAGGCCATCTGTAGTCTGGCACTTGCGGATCTGGGCAAAGAGCTGGCAGACAATTCCCTTGGCTCAGAGCACACTCGTGCATGTCATGAGAAGGCTGTTGGGAAAAATGAGAGTCGGGACATGCCAATTGGAAATCCTGACTCTTGAGTCATTACAAACTACAGTAGACAATGTGCTTGAGACTAGGTCTGGACAAATGCAATCTGAGCTCAACTAAATGTATTAGTGAATGGCTGTAACTAAAAAAATCAAAACAAATGAATTTGCGAAATGCTTTTTCCTCAGGTATTCCAGATGTAATGGTCTCATGATTAAGTCTGAAAGTTCCCCAGGCAGAACAGTAAAGAAAGGGAACAAAGGAAATCAAAACCAAAATGAAACATTTCACTGAGGGGAAGACAAGTAATTTGGTTAAACTGAAGTTATTATTCACCTGCTTTAGTTTTTAATTTCAGCAGGGAAAGAAAGGAAGAAAAAAAACAATCGCTTGGATTTGACCCAAAACACTGCCAATAGGTACAAGTTTGAATAACACACTGCATGGGAAAATTCATTAGGGAGGACCAACTCTGCAGTATCAGTCTGGCCAGGAAGTGGTGCTCAGACCATGAACTGGGCCTAGACTGGAGACCAGAGATGCACCCTACTTTCACAGGTCAATCAACCTTTTAATCCAATTGTACCCAGGAGTACCAAGTCTTGATAAACACCATGGGAAGGCCTAATTTTTTTACTCACCCATAGTAGGCAACCATAATATATCCCTGTGTCCCACAAGACTATTGCCTGCATTTGATTTCAGAAACCCTGTTAGTGGGATTTTTCCATTTCTAAAAAAGTATTGCAAAGAATGGAGAATAAAAAGGGTGAATAACACAGCACTTTGCAATGTATCAGAAGGAGGTTTTTGTTAAGATGAAAGTATATTCATTTCCTTAAATACTTTTGCAATTATCAGATTGCTATAATACATAATACTCAGTTGAAATCCCAGTGTAATTACTACTTTTATGTTTAAATTTAATTCTGTACCCATAAAATATTGTGAGGCCTCCTGATTGTATTTAATATCCTCACATCGGTGCTCTGCATGTACACTGAGCAATGCTCACATGAAGAAATGCTGGGTTACACTTTCCAACTGCCACCACATTTCATGCAAGGGAAATGAGATTCCTTTTTTAATTTAATCTCAGTTCTATTTAATTAAAGTCTTAAGAATTGTTTTGTTTTTAAAAAATTTGTTAACTAGAGGTTTTCAGGTAAATCATTCACTATGAGTTTGAATTCTGGACAAGATATTCAAGGCTATGAATAAATTTGTAAGTGCTGGCAGGACCAGAATGTTAAAGAGCTGGGTGACAGGGATGACAAAGAGCTTCCTTATTTCTCCCCTGGAAGAGCTGTAAAAGGAAGCAGTTTGTGGTTCTTCTCTGGGTATCTTTGCTATTCATCTTGTGCGCATGTGTTTTGGGAGGAGAACTAATGGGAGAACTGTTTATGCTTGTTTTTCCTCTTTCTTACTTTTTCTTACTATTTTTCCTTCCTTCTGACTAGTTAAATAAGAATATTTGATGTAGGAACGCAGTGGAGGCCACTGTGATGTTGAGAAGATTTGCAGAAATGACTCCTGACTGCAGATATCTCTGAATTTGGAGCATTCAGCTCGAAAGACTTGGAGCAGCAAGATTTGCAGAGCACTCCAGCTCTGAGAATCTGATTAATTATCACACATTTTAAAAGCACCTCAATGGACTGGCTACCCACTCCTGAGATGGTATCTGGGTGCCAAATACCTCAGCAGACATTTTCACACTGTGATAACTGATCACTCAAGAAGCCTTGCTTTCAAGAACTCCTGGTATGCGGGTTGAAACATCTGGAGAAACAAATACAGAGGATCAGTGGGCAAATTCTCAGGGACGGAGGAAGTGGATAAGAGGGACAAGATATTTCTCCTCAAAAATATTTCACAAAATGAAAACCAAAGGCATTATGTGTTTCTCTTTAAATGGAGGAGCAGTGACACACAAGAGGAAAGTGCAAAGTGGATTATAAAATGGGACTCAAGAGGATAAAAAAGAGATGCAAACTTCAAAGTCAATGACAAGTACAGTTAGGCCTGGAAGAAATAAACACAGATAGTTCCCTGCTTTGGAAACAGAATTTGGCTTCCAGAGCAATGCTTACATCCATCTTGAATGGAAAAAGCATCTTAATCGTCCTGTATCTGAGGAGGTGGAAGGAATTTCAAATCAGGACTTGAACTCCAGGACACGGTCTGCATACCAGATCTGCAGCTCATGCATATTCCACTTGGTCTCTGGTGCTTCCAGCAGAGTTTTTGTTGCTAACGACCCTTCTCAAACTCTTCTCTGTGCTTTTGCAGTCTTCGTCTTCATTCTTATTTGCGTTTCATCTCACTACCTTACTTGACAATACATTAACGCTCTTTAAGTCCATACAGGAGTCTTGTATACTCGGGCTCCTGGCACATGAACCTGGCTTCCCATTTTCTGATTGCCTCCTCTAGCTTCGGGGAGCAGTCCGTGTTCATGGATGTTAGCCACAGGCAAAACATGCTGTTTTGGCTGCAGGTATCTGGAAAGAGTACTGCTCTCAGACAGTCTAGAACTGCTCATCAGCTCTGTCCGTGGAGGTTGCCCAGAGAACTTGTGGATGCCCCATCCCTGGAAGTGTTCAAGACCAGGCTGGATGGGGCTTTGAGCAGCCTGGTCTAGTGGGAGGTGTCCCTGCCCATGGCAGGGGGTTGGAACTAGGTGACCTTTAGAGGTCCCTTCCAACCCAAACCATTCTATGATTCTATGAAAATTACCTTACAGCAGCATAACTGCATGTACATTTACTTCCTCTGCTTATCCTGCCAGAAGGGTGTGTTCTATAAACCTGCACAGCAGTGTTTAAGGTAAACCAGGGTCTTTTGACAGAAACCACTTCAGGAGCAGTGACACAAGAAGATGACAACAGATCTGAAGAGACAGCAACCCTTGGTTTGGGAAGCTGGGGAAGGCAATCAGGAGCAGCAGAGGGTAGGCTAAAAAAGGTCATGTCTTCCACCCTCTTTAACTTGCAACTGCTCCTTATATTTGACCATAAACACATGAAATAAGTACTACACAGATCACCGCATGTCCAGTATTTTTAAATGTATTTACCTTGTTTCTTTGCTTGCCTCAGATTTCCATAAGTGAAAAAGAGAAAGTATTTATTTTCTTTCAATTTTTGTCCACGTTTTAGGCCATAAGATTTTTGAGAGAACCAACTTTTTAGTTTGGCCTTGAAGAAGTCAGTGCCGCTCCAAACTGTGCTGGGACCTGTAGGCAATGTTGCAGTACAAATAATAAACACTATTACACTCTTGAAAATTTGTTAGTTCCACTGAAGCATTCTTCAACCTTCAATTTTAAGAGAATTTCTATATAGCATGTTCCAACTAGCAGAATTAGAAATGGAAAATTCTGTGGAAAGAACCTTGCTGAGCTCTAACTCTGTTTAAAATAGAACAATCATATAAGTGAGATTCACATTACAGTCCTCTTTAACTTTGACAAATTGTCTGTTGCCTGAAGAGCTTCCACAGCATGAAAAACTTTCATTGCAGCTTAGCAGTTAGGTTTACCCCCATGCAAACCATCAAAGTGTTGTTATGTTGGGTAGCAGGGTCAGAATTGGAAAACAAACAGCATAAAAGAGGTTTATTAAACAATGAACTTCTTTGGAGGGAAAGAAAGAAAGCTCATCTTAAACCTAACGTCATCCAAGTTAGAAAGCATTATGAATAAATAATGTGTCAGTATTAGCTTCCTAGGAAGTTCATTCACTTACAAACATAACCTCTTCAAATTCCCATTTTGTTGTTTTTGTTTGGTTTTTTTTTTTTAATGTTATCACTATCTAAGTTTGGAAATATTACATTTTGTATTCTTCTGACATCATTTTTAGAGTTAATTCTTTGAGAATCTTCTAAAGTTATAGGAGCACACTCTGAAAATCATTGCCAACCACAACAAAAATAAATATAAAATTCCTTCATTTCTAGGATATGTTCTATTTTTCTTAAAACTAACTTGTATTTCAGACTATGTCCATGCAGCTGTTCTCTTTTAGTGTCACTCTTGCCATCATTTGCTTGTTTATGATATTCTGTTTCACCACTTTGCTGTTTATCTTAGCTCTAATTTTGGGCCAGGCCTATGACTTTATTGGGCTAATGGTTTGTGGAGCACCATGATCCAATGAAAACATTAAAATATTTGCAATGACATAAAAACATGTAAAAATGCACTTAATGGCTAGCTGTGACCTTAAAATATGTTTTGTGTTTCTCACTGTAAATTAATTCGGCCAGCACACTCAAAATTCTTCGAAAGAAACTTCCACATACACCCTCAAGGCACACATGATGCACAGAATGTGGCCAAACAAACCTCATTTCTTTAGGAAACCAAACAAAAAAGCAGCATTTTCGTCAACATTCAGCATTTCAGCATCAACATTCACTTTTTAAAAATTGTTTTAAAATTTCATTGTTTTTCTCATTTTTAATTCCAAATTTTTGCAGAAAACAAAAAAAGAGTTACCAGTTGTTATGTGTTGTGACAGTCTGAGCATGCACAGGCTTGGTGCCTGAAGTGGTTTCTACACATTTCCACAGGGCTTATTTAATGATCACAGTCAGAATTTGTCCCCTTCAGTTACAATATATAATAAATTATATGCGAGACAAAGTAAATCCTCCTGTACTGTATCAATAGGAATGGTTTCTACTCTCTCAACATGCAAGCCCTTGTACCCACAGTGGGGAGTACACAGTTATCATGACTAGGTAAATTGCATTTCCCATAACTTGAGGGTCTACCGACAGGAGATGACGCACACCGTTCTCCCCGCAACAAGGACACAACATCCAAACAGTCAGAGTGGTCTTAACAGCCTTCACATGGCTACCTTGGGCCATGAAACCCTCCTGAATGATCAAGGGGAACATGCAAGCTTACCTAGTGGTGATCTTCTGCTGGACTGACATGGAAAGTGCTTTGATTTGCCTGCCCACCCTTTGGTGAAGTTTGCAGGATAGACCGGATACCAATACGTTGCCATACAGGGAAGAAATATTATAGCGTGCTATGCCTTGCAGAGCATCTGCACAGCCTCTGGAGAGCTCTCACTTGCATTGGTAGTAGCAGGACTTTTTTCTCCAGCGTACATTATCTGAGCTTGGCACTGCACCCATTAGTGACTCTGGCTTCTGAGGCGACACACAAAATCAGGACCTCTGTGCACACACAGTTCAAGGCTAGTCAAAACACAGATGCAGAGACACCATGTGCCAGAAAAGAGGTAAGTTAGCAAGAACATACCATCTTAGCAACTCTTGCTAGTAAAAGAGAGGCATTCCTTAAAATATGCTGCTCCTCCTCCAGTAGAGCAGGTCTGCTCTCCTTTCTTCTCCCTTCTCTACTTGCCTTCCATTCCTCAGCGAATGGATACCTCATAATGCTGTCCTTCCTGCTTGTAAGTTAGATAACACACCAAAGACTTGGCCTTCCTGCCAGGAACAAACCTCTGTATCATGAGCAAAGGTGACTCTATGCTTGACCTGGATTTTGACTCCTTGTATGACCTAGTAGGTAACAAAGACTCGTGTGTATTGGATGGACCTTGTTTAAACTAATTTTAAATGAGGAGGTGATACAGGATCTCATTTGTTCTGGGCACGTTTTTTCCCCGCAAGTATGATTCTGACTGAGGCTTGTGCCTGTGCTTGAGCCCACATTGGCCCTGCCACCCAAAGAAAGGTCTGAAGAGCTTTGTCTGCATTCCCGTTCACCTGAAATTCCAACACATTGCTGTGCAGAGCTTGTTCCCTGTAAACTGCAAGCCTTCAGATGATAGAAACATGTGTTTAGTGATCATTTCCCTGCTACCCTAGCTGCTCTGACAACATGTCCCTGTGGCATCCCTTACATTGTGAGTCTTCAGAGGGACTTTATGGCCTGTGTGGCACGGTTCTTTGCCATGTCTCCCACAACTTTTCCACCTTCTCTCCTGCTGAAGTTTCTTGGCTTTTTTCCTCACTCGCTGAGCATTACTTCTGATATTAAAAGTGCTTGCAGCTGCACTTTCGTGTTTGTGTTCCTGTTCTTCACTGGGCTGCTGCAATCTTTTTTGTGCTGCCAGTATGTAGGTCAGCATCACTTTTGCTCAAGCCGCTGCTAGCGAGCGATCTGGGCCTAAGTGTAAGTTGTGCTGATGAACTGGTTGTCTCTCTTGCCAAAAATTATTCTGCCTCTTATTAATTCATCTTTTAACATTCTGTATATGCAATGTTCAGCAAAACTGTGATATGCAGTAATAAAAGCTTCAGCTGTTTGCCCTTGTTCTTGGCACCTCCTGGCAAATTTGGCCTTTTCATGTATTATATTTTGCTTGTCTGTGACATCAACTTCAGAAGTCTCTTTTTGCTTTTGTTTCATCTTTTTTTCTTTCTCCAGTGTGAGACCCAGGCAAGCAACAGAAGCAGGAATAGCCAGGGCAAATACCAAGGCATCTATGTGATATTGTTATACCTTTCCGAATGAATTCCTGAAATTTTCAGCTCCAACAGTACCTAAGTTACCAAAATCAATATTCTTTAACATGGTCATTTGCTGTTCAAGTTCCGCTGCTTATATTTACCCTGTTTTGTGATCCACATCGAAAAGAGAGCCTTTGTGCCCAAGCTAGTGAAGTCTAGGAGTTTCTGGAGCAGACTGGTCATCTGTCTTGTGTATTACCAAGATTAGTAACCACCCCACAAACCTGTGTGAACATACAACATAGGATGCTCTACAATCAATCTTTATCTACATCACACAGATCAAATAATGTTTCGCTCTGGTCTATAAAAAACTGCCATATCAAAACCACACATTCGGACACTGCTCACTGCAGATTCTGAGGCTTTTTTTTGCTGTTTATCCTCCTGAGATGCTGTGACCATGATGCATTACAAGCAAGGCCTTCTTGCAAAAAGGGGTCAGGGAATTCACCAAAGCAGAGACAAATGTAGATATCATGGAGGTAATACTGCTACAAATTTTGAAGAACACAGAGGAAATGCTTTCTTGGGATATTTTCCTGAACCTCAAGTCTGACCACAGCCATGGCCATTCGGTCAAAATGCAGGCCAGCATGGGACACTCTTGGATGGCATGACTAGCTACATTGGCACAATTCACAAAGCCAGTGTCTTCTGCACCTTGGGACTTTTCTGACATAGAAATGTCAGCAGAAGTGCAAATGTCAACCTGTGCCAGACTCCTGTGACACTACGTGCCTCCAGATAGTTGTCAATTCTCTAACAGTCAACAGCAGGGTGATGCTTGGGTGTCCCTCCCTGCAGCAAAGCCATAGCTCACCTTCCTGCAAGTGCTCTGGTCTGCCTCAGGCCCCAGCTTGAACTCCTCAATGGTTGTCAGACTTTTCTTTTTGCTTACTCTTTCCCCCTTCCCTTAAAGTAGCCAAAGGGAAATCAACAAAATTGTGCAGATCATGAGAAAGCTTATTTATAATCATGGGACCTAGAGTTTCACCAATTCAAGGCTACGGATGTCATGAATGCAACTGGGAGATTACAAAGGCACAAGGCCTCCAGGAGGATCACCCTGAGCAGAAATGGAGGGGAAGTCCTTGGCACCCTGCCCAGTTGTCCTACTTACAGATGACACAACATACCGTGAACCAGACTTTCATGCTGAGGCTTTCCTGCAAGAGAAACATGTGTTTTCCTGGGATTGAAATGATATCTATGTATAATGAACAATTAGGAAAGCAATTTTGAAGGCAACACACCAAATTGTTTGAGTTAACACATTTCTGGGATTGACTAACCTTTTCACTCTCTCCCCCCTTCCCACAGTCTTTTTTCTTATTTTTTTTCCCTGAATCTTCCTTTTCCCAGTTCCTTTGGTCCATTTTTTAGCAGTCTAAGATGCTCTCCCATCTCCATTCTCTAGGACAGTTAAGCTCACCTCTAACACCACATAAGCATGAGCATCTTGGAGATCATCTGTAAACTGCAGACATTGTTTAAGTGGTCCACTCTTGCCCAGCAGGATCCCACATCTGTCCTGGCAACTATAGAGGGCTCCGGTCTCTGTACACTCTGTACAACCTCCACACCCTCCACTTCTCCTGCATTCTGTGCAGGAGAAAGGGGGAAGGAGGATTTGGAAACCCCCAAGTCTAAGTCACTGTTTCACCAAGGGATGCAGGGTTGTGTCCAACACAAGGTCTCGGGGCCTGTGTCCATCAATAGGTCTCTGGAAGTACTGGATCCTAAAAGCATCTGTGATCAGCCCACACAGGAACAGGATTTTCCTGCCTGACAGATGACTGTAAGAGAAAATGTTTGTATTTCCTCCTCATACTGTTCTAGATCATAAAACCCCCTTTTTTTTTCTCTGTTTAAAAGAACATTTTTCATTAAGTGTGAAGTAGGATCTCAGTCACATCTGCCTTGCCTCAGCAAACTGCTGATCTGTTTGCCCGAGAAGGGTCTGTGATTTGATATGTCCAGTTTAGTTCCTCTGCGAAAGCAGAAAAGCAAATGCTTTTGCCAGGGACATTAACAAACCCCTCCAGGCTGGGCAGCAGGAGGGGGCTGTGGCACAGGGCATCTGCATTGTCTCTGAAACAAACCTCTATAAACCCGCATGTGGTGACACCCATGTGTCTGAATCTCAGGGAACAAAGCTATTCTCAGCTCCTGCCAACAGCTTCACCACAATGTTCCCTTTTCCACCACCCTGGTGGCCTGAATCAGGTGTAGAGGAATACATGTATGATCAGCCCTTTGGCAGATTAATTCATGACTTTGGAAGGGTTCATCTGTCTAACAGCCCTGAATACTAAAGCGCTGGTGTTACCACTTCATATACCTGCAGCACATTCGAAACAGTGACAGATTAGCCATACCAACTCCCTGAAATGAGAACAAAGCAACAAAACCTTCCTAGGTCAGTAGTTTAATATTGGACTGCACTTAGCAGCTCCCTTTCTTAGGAGGAAGGCAAGAAGTGCACGCAGCACTGCAGGGCTTTCAGAAGTGGCATTCCAGAGTGGAGCAGCCCCCGAGACCCAACTCCTGAAACAAGACCTGTTGCTTCCCATGTCTGCCCAGGAGCCTTAAGGAAAGCCCTCCTGAGGAGTGACACTGTGGCTGAAGGATAAAGCAGTAATGAGCTGAGAGATGATGGTTTGGTAATAGGTAGTTGCTTCTAACGATCTATGTGTGGCACAATTAGGATGCTCACCCACAACACTTGTGGTAGACAGCAAAGAGACTTTGACAGCCCTGCATCTTCCCCGGTTGATACACTCCCCTTTCACCAAGACCTTTTTCCTTTTCTCCATCTTCTTCTCCTGCAGGAAAACTGTTGATGGCAGCTGCAAAAGACAGTCACCTAAATGTCCATTGCACCGTATAAGTTTCCCATGGCTTCCCACTACAGCAGTACTTTTTACTACTGTAAGCATTGCTATTTTTAGCTGTATTTTAACTACTAAGCAATGATGAAACTGAAGAAAGCTATTCTATTTTTTTGTGGGAAGAAAGTGCAGCCCGTTTCTTTAGACCCACAGGAAAAGAAAGCAGACTGTGACTGTCATGTGTTAAAACTGCTCATAATATTCAGCTGCGTGGCATCTTTCAGTCAAGTGACAGAGGTATTAAGCCTTACAACATAGCTACAGGGAAGAATTTTTTTAAGAATGTTTTTATGTGCTACTTGCACTGACGGTGTTTTATAAAGGTGATACCACCATAATTTTTATTACATAATAATAGCAACAATCATCAATATCAGAACCACAATAAATCAAAACTGACATCTAAAAATGACATTTGCCCACAGGACATGTATTTTCAAGACATCAGCCTTGACTGAAAATTATTGCCCTGATTTTTTTGCCAAAATCCTCAGCTTTACAGTATTTTGCACAAACTTGTGCTTGATAAGAATATGTATAGCCCTCCATCAGCCATTCTGTCTTTACTTTCTCTTCATTTTTCACATTGCCCCTATGAAGCTGGTAGTATCTTCTGCATTCCTTGCAGTGAGCAGAAGCAACAATCAGTCACAGACACAGCATCACATTCTGTGTTTCACTGTCAGGAACAGGGAGACTGCCAAGCAGCGTGAACACATTAAAAAAAACACTTAAGTGATGGGTCTGTGTCTGTCCTTCTTCTCTGTCTTTTGTGTACGGAATAACTCTCGGGGCGATTTCCACGTACATTTAGCACAAACAATAGGGTTGGCTGTTTCTTCTGATACCATGAAATTCAAAAAGATAAGGCTGGAACACTGCACTTGAGTGGCTAACATTAAATAAACATGGCCTCTGGATAAATAGTTGGTACTTCAGAAAATGAGGCCACCTACTTAAGAGCTAAGTGTGGATATACATGTCTCTTTCTATAAACAGCCAGGCTTGAACATTTTAACCCCAGTGCATAAATCCTCAGCAAATTAAACTGGACGGTGATTCTGTTCTTCACTGTTACGGGAACAAGGGCAACTGAAAACCCTGACAGAGATTTGTCATGAGGCAAATAAGATGTGTCTTCAGATGACCAGTTTGTCTTGGGACTGCGGTGGGGGAAGTAAAAATTTTCCAAGATTGCGTAAGCCTATCTTAGGTTTCAATTGGAAGGATGTACAAATATCTAAAACTTCAAGCTAAGCATTTTCTAAAAATGTAGCTTTGGATCAAGCAAAACAATTTCTTTTGATCAAATTAAAAATGGATCATTTCAATTTTGACCCTAGTATGTGCATAAAATAGAATACAATTACAATATTTGTAAATCAGGAAACTTTGTTGAAAACAGTCTGTTCCTGCAAAGAATTTTCACTTTATTGAATCAGCAATTTCCAACGGAAAATTGGTATTGTTTGACCAGAACTACATGGGATCCAACACCAAGCAGGAATCTGAAGCCCTCATGCCTATAAGCATGTGAAGTGAAGACTGTTGTATCTTCCACTGTTCTACTGAGTGGACACACTCTACACTACAGTCATAATCCAGCAACACTCTAACAAGGACTTTCACCCTGCTGTCGTGGTTGAATACAGTTAGGAGCAGTCCAGATGACACAGTAAGATGTTCTTACTTCTGTTACTTAAAACCAAGCACAAAGATAACGTTTGGAATGAAGCTATAAATTAGAAGTGATAGTAGTTGTACAGGTCTGAAATTAATTATTGCAAAACTTTAGCGAAATACAACCCAAAGTACATTTTAATGGGATTCTAATGTTTTCTTTCTTTAAGGTGACAGCTGGAGTCCCATCTGGCCTCATTTCTCACAACACAATCCATTTTGTATTATAATGCTTCCAATACGGTTATTACTATTGTTGGTTGTAAAAAACAGTAAAGTTTCAGCCTGGACAATTTCATCTGGCCTTCAAATAAAGCTGACTCAACTTTCAATATGTTGTTGCTCAGCATGTTGAAAATTATGTGCCACTGAAAGGAACAACAAATAGACAGAGAAAAATATATCATTGCCTGGTATTTGAGTATACCCCTTAAAAACAGCTGGGTAAAATGCATAAAGCATTACAAATAGAAATAAATTGCATTGAAATTCACTATTGATTTTCTTTAAGGTAACCACCCAGATTCACTGCTTATGACATTATTTTGCACAAGGAACCACTGTATTTGGATCATTAGAAAGACAAAGTATTGAACACAAAAGTATCGAACACACTACCTCTTCTAGCAGTATGCGCCCAGCCCTGCAGACAAGTACCAAAAGCAATTCCCCGCACCACAGCCAGGGTAGTAAGATCTTTTACAACCCCTGCTTCGTCTGAGAGTGGCCAACCTCAGGAACTCATCAGTCCAAAGGACAGAAGGAAGTTTAATGCCCTGGAAGTTATTTCCTATCTATATTTAATCTACAAATACTGCATGGTTGTTTCTACAGCACCCTGAAGTACAGGGACATAAAGCCACATCCATGAAAACTTAGCCCTAGATGGACAGACAAATTATATGTAACAGGAGTGTTGTTATTTATTTGAGAGGTCTTGGGCTGGGGTAGATATCGCTGATGACAGACTAAAGACACAATGTGCTGAAATGATCTGGCCCAGTCAGGACGTGCAGGTAATGATATACGTAAAACATATTTCGAGCATCACTTGCAAGCTGGAGTAGTTCCCAATACGAAACATGTACACATGCCAAGTCTCTCCATTTTGACCACAGTGAAATTCTGTTAAGACCATGACCCAGGGTCTTTCTGCTGTTTTCATTCTCAAACACACACAAAAAAAAAAGCGCAGCTATGCCATGTATTCATGTTCTGTATCCAGAGGATGAAGGCTACAGAAAATAAAAAAGAATGTTTGACTTTTTTCTCCATGCACCTCTGAAACCACCTCCAACACTAAAAGTAAAGCTGCAGATAGCAGAGCTCCCACTAAGGGACTTCCACTTGTGCTTCCCTGGGGATGCGTCTTCCCTTGCATCCCTGCAGTGACACTGGAGTTGGGGCTTAGGGAAAGGGGGACAGTGTCAGCCCCTCTGTGGTGTTACTGGAGGTCAGGATTGATCCAGCTCCCCGTGATCCAACTTGGCTAATTATTTATTGCCCACTTCAGTAGCAAATAGGTCCATGGACAAATGTTGTTCACATAATCTTTGTTTCACGTAATATTTGCAAAGGACTGACTGCAGAGTTGAGCACTGAAGCTTAACCTGTGGACTGTGCTTTAACAGGCCTGCAGATGGGTGAGAACTGAAGTGGGTTGTTTCCTTCATCCTTTTGATGGCTTCATTTGGTAGAATAGAAATGGGATTGTCCATACCAAATTGATGTCCACATAATTAAATACCCAGGTATTATTGTCTCCACACCACTTACCAGCAACCATGATGGCATTAAACAAAAAATGTCAACTCGTAGTTTAGTTTTATTTATTTTCTTGCATGAGGTGACTCAATTTGGGGTTAAGTTTATGTATTTACAGGCTTTACATGTTCAAGGTTTTGTGTGGTTTGTTTCCTTTTTATATTTATTTTTAGAAATGAGTCTATTTTCACTTAGGAAAAAAAAAAAGACATTCAGTGAATAGGCCAACCAGTCAAACCAGGCTGAAGAAAGAAAGGATTTTCCGACTCACGGGATTATCCTCTCATTTACAGCAGTTTCACAGCCGTGCTGCTGTTTTGATTTCAGTGATTGAACGCTGCTATGAAAGGCGCAGTGTTCAAAACCCAGGAGACCGGTGTTTCCAATCAGAGGTACTGGAACTGGAGCCCAGAGCGCAAACATTCATGATGATCTGTTTGCAGAGCAGATACAGACCGAGACAGATTCTCAATGAAAAGTCAAACAGAATCAGTATATTTAGCGAATTTATGCCATTTATGGACAAAGTTCTTGCACTGAGTTAAGGGGTTAATGGACAGATCCAGGCTGGTGTAAAGTGTTGTAGTACAGTGCTTCCAGCAAATAGTTGAGTTTCTGAGCAAATAATCCACTGTGAAGTACTGCCTGACTGCAGTCCTCACCACAGGGGCTGATACGCTCTGGCCTGTAATTACTGAGTGCTGCCTATTCAGTTTGAAAGTATTCTTGCTGGAGAGGAAAACATTTAATCCTGCTTAGTATCCTGTTGGTCGGGTTATCACAAGTGGGCACATGGTGCAATCTGGCAGGCAGTGTTTTGCCTTTCCGGGCAACTGCTTGTGCTTCATATAGAAGGTCTATTTATGAAATAGATGCAGTTTTAGCTTCAGCAGAGGCTGCTCTCCTGTGTGAAGGGTGCTGGTGTTTCCAGAATCCAGAACATACTGTCCTGCTCTTTCCTGGGATCAATAGCTACATCATTTGAAGCAAACAGAAGTATTTTGCATGACACTAGATGAGGAGGAAAAGGATCTCAAGAATATAACATAGGAGCCCTTCTGTGTCAGACTCGAAGGTCACACAGCCCGGTATCCTGTCTGTGACAGTGACCAGTGGCAAAGAGGATTTAAGAAATAAGGCTGGTATAGGGTGACATGACTGAGTGATTGACCCTCCTAAGCCAAGACTTGCTAGTAGCATAGAATGGAATTTCAATTATTTCAAAGAAAGTTTTACTTCTATTATTCAGAATAAAAATTGAATTCAGATCTTAAACCTGTACATTTGTAGATGACTGATTTCTTTCCACTTGGTAAAATACCTGAGGGGGAAAGAGAAAATAGGTTAGCTATACATTTTTGTTGTCATCTAATTAAGCTCTGTAAACATTGATTTTTTTTCCCCCCTTTTCATTATTGTTCTGTGTCATTATTAACTACCAGCTTTGGATGTGGGACTTTTCAACAGCAGATTCCTTACAGCATTCAGAGATTTAGCTGTTCACACAGCTGGTCTTGAATTCAAATTAGGGGTGCATTGTTCTTCTGGTTTTGGGATCCGATCAGAATTCAGACCAGCACCAGAAAATAATCAGGTCCCTGGATACCTCCCTGTGGGTGTCTCAGGGGAGCACACAGCCTGGGTGATTAGCCAAACAGCCCACTGGAAATCCCTGTAGGTGAACCTTAGGGCCAAATGAGAGAAAAGCAGCCTACCATCAAACCTGGGAAGAGCACTGGGAACCAGCATCACCTTCCTGAATGGGGCTCCTTGAATCTAACCCTGAGAATCTTCTTCCACAACAATTAAAACACCAGGGAGAGACAGAGGGATTCCTCCTTTACCATGTTACTCAGCAGAGTTCATTTCTTTGGCTGCCAATTGAGCTGGCAGCTATCACTGTTAATTGAACTGAGAGCATAATAAACTCAGAGACTCTCTATGTAAAAAGCAGCATTTTGCCATTTGCTTTTTGTTAGAACGTCTTGTTTCTTTTTGCTTTTTCTCCCTTTTCAGTGCCTTTCTCCTACCTCCTTTAACAGTGATTATTTACAGACTGAGCAACAATGACCACTCACTTGCAATCAGACATTCAGTCTCCTTTATGCTAAGTTTTTGGTTTTAAAAACCAAAAAAATCTTCATCTCAAAAACCTACATTTTGGTTTTACCATCTCTGCTCTGCAGCCCCTTTGGAGGTCTGGGGACTATTTCTAGGGAGTCCAGGAAAGGAGCTAAGGCAAAGCAGCCTACCTTCAGCTCACACAAAGTCCTTGAAGAGGGTCGTCACATTTCCCAGGAAAATGTTAAGTTTTCCACAAATCAAAAAGGTTGAAATTGCTGGTTTACCCTAAAGCCATGTGATAGGGAATGTTAAGAAGAAAGAAAAATGATGTAAGGCTCTTCTTCACCCCTTGATGATAGAGAAACAGTTACACACGCTGGAGCACAAAGGAATCACTGCCATCACACAGGTGAGGTCAATGCCCAGGCTCATGGAGAGGAGCTTCCTCCCGTTCACCAGCCAGCCAGACTCTGAAGAAGCCAGGGTCACTGCTTTTTGAGTTCTGCTCCCCTGGGAAAAGATAACCGCACGATGACATCCTGCCACCAATGTTTTCACTCAGTCTCTGCCATACCTGGAAGCGGAGGTCTGTTCTCAGCCCTAACGTACCGTGGTCCTAATCAAGTCTTAGAGCATCTGTGCAGAAAGTTGTTCTTTTCTCCCCATGCCTCAGCTCTCCCTGCCTTGGTGCCTCTATTTCTTTCTTCCTGCTAGGTCATCCATCATATTCCCCCTCACTCTTGGTAGCAGATAATTTATCTCCTGCACTTTCATAGACAGTTCAAATGGGTCTTGTATTAAAGGCAATGATTTATAAGAGCAAGCCTTCAGCTCTTTATCAAAAATGCAAATTCACCAAGGTTTTAAAGCTGCTCAGTAAACGAACTGCACCACATGATTTGGCATGTTTCAGAGAAACCTTGAAATTGCTGAACTGAATTACTGCATTCATGAATTATAATTTGGAATATTTCTCTAAGGTACACACAGTGTGCAGAACTTAAAAAAAAAAGAAAAAGAGAGGAATGAGGAAGAAGGGAAGGAGAGTTATTTTCTCTTTTTCATACAGCATGTTATAGTGCAACTTTTACTAACTTGTGACATTTCTGTGACTGAGCACTGTGGAGCTCTAGATTGCTTCACTAAGGTGTAATGATTTTCATAGCCTTCATGGCTATCTGTTACATGCAAAATTTGCAATGTACTGAGATTATAAAACAGAAACAGGCCTTGACTTTGAGTCTATAAGCTATAAAAATCTTGGTAAATCATCCATCAGTGCTTAAGACAAGTTTTCTTGGTGTGCTGTCCTTTCTTTAAACCCTTTGTTACCCTCTCCCTCAAAAGTCGATCGAAGAAACAAGGATTAGACAGAATTAAAACTTGGAGGCAAACAGAGTTCAAATTTATTACAATACCCAGGATATACTGTTCAAGAATAATTTAAAAGTCTCAGGCAATGATTATTAAAATTGTAGAAACCTTTTGAATAAAATATTTGCAAACTTGTTGTTGACTGATTCTTCCTTCAAAATGTGGAGCAGAACATTTAAATACAATTGTTGCTATCAGTTTCCTTGCACTTTAAAAAACAAAAAATACCAGGCTGTTTCTAATTGCTGGGGGGATGAATTAGTCATTTGCAGGAGAAAAAGAAAGGAGTCTTAAATTTACTAAATAAATGAATGTCATCATATAACTTGCTAGATAGAATGAGAGAATTTAACAACATCCAATAGCTCAGAGATTTATATTTCACGTTTACTATGGATAAATAATAACACCTCTGTGCTTAAGTTTGCAGCTACAATACCCACAGTAAATCTGTTTTTTGTTTTCCTTTGAAAAACAAAGAAAAAGGAAGGAATGTTCTTGTGACTTGACATTTCTGGAGTCATAGACATGCTACATGGCTGCACGGGTGGTATGGCACTTGACCAGGAATCCTGCTTCTCACCTGCTGGTAAAACTTTTGTTGGAGACTGAAAGTACTGTATGATGATCTCAGAAGTGCAAAGAACAGCCTGTAAATCCCTTTGCATTATATTTGAAGACTTATTTTTGTGACATCAGGGGAATTTCCATAATGCTTTTGCGCAATCATATTTTCCTGTAGCTTTATTTCCCTGTGCTGGTTCTCTACAAGTGGATGAAGCTCACCTGAGCTTTTCTATGTAGGCTGACTTCAGAGGTAATTCTAAGCCATAACAGGAAATGAAGCTGTTTCCAGTCCCAGTTACACACATCTCACATAAACAAGCTCCAAAATCTGACATCAAAACAAACCATAAGTCTCCATAGGTTAAAAAATGGGCTTAGCCTTTTGTTGTAGAGTTAACCCACCCATTACTTCGGGCTTTGCTGACTCTGTGGTTGATAAGAATGGGAGTAGAAACATCTTTAGGGATTGTGGAAATCTCTGTTTTGTTATTAAGCTGGGAAAGAGGAGAAAAAGCTCCACTGCTCTACAAAACGCTGGCTATCTGAGAGTCACTGATAGAAATATACTGGGAAAGGAGCATCTTTAAAACAGAATCCCTAATTCTGGCTTGAATCACCACGTTTTCAACTGTGGCTACAGCCCCCAGGAGGTTGATTCTCAGGCTGTGCTTTCCCCATCTAAGTCTTTCAAAAACACACTTCTTGCTTCTGTCAGAAAGCAGCCTGAGAAGCTACCCCAGCACAGATTTTTCTAAAGAATCTTCACATTCTCTGAGAATTTTTTTCAGTGGTTACTGCTGAAAAATGAGACACTGTGAATAAAAGCACAGTAACAGCTTGGGCCATATTTGGAAGCAGCTGTGAAATGCCTTTTTAGATAGGTGTTCATGAATTGTCATAGCACACCAATAAATATATGTGGAAGCAATTGCCTAGATCAGATTTCATCTTGTGTTCCTTTCAATATTCACATATTTGTAATTGCCAGGAAGGTTCTCCATGCTTTCCATATTCTGCCATAAAGACAGGAAACCTCATTCAAACCTGTTTACGGACTCAGTTACCTGACATGACATGAATGGTCATCCACGGAGCATAATTGAATGTATTCTGTTTCTTATATTTTTTTCTCAGAAGCAGCTGTTGCTATAAATGCAATGTCATTAGCTCTGTACAAATTATTTTGGAGGCTAGCAAGACAGCAGAGTGAAGAAGAGTTCTGAAGTCTGTCGGAGATTTATTTTGAAAGCAATGAATCTTCTACATCTACATATTTGGATTTAATTCCCCAAGAAATCACTTGGAGACAAATTTTTCAAGGTGTTTAACACCTAAAACTCAGAGAGAAGTTCTCAGTGTAATTTGTTTGATTCTAGTATATTGATTTCACGTCGTACAGGTTTATAGTGATACTTAAAAAGACCTACATGCTCTTGAAAATGCACAGGGTGCCCATCTGCAGCTCTGGGTCCCTACACACTTTGGAGAATTTGTCCGTCATGGGGAGGGACATTATTCAGCAGCCGTGGAAAGAGCTGATGGCCTCTACCAAATTTCCCTAAGCAGATGTTTACATGAAAGATCCTGCCATCCAAAAAGGCACTAACCGGGAAGCCAACAGGGCATCCCAGCAATAGGACTGCCGGCTGGATGGGATCAGAGACAATTAACACCCTAGGGATGAATTCTCCTTCTGGCTTTTCTGTACTGAGCTTCACAGATCATAACACTTCTGCAATGCAATTACTAAAGGTGTAAAAAAACACTAAAAAATTATTTCTCTAATTTCACACTTCTCTGGAAAAAAATAAAATATTTTCTGATCTTTCTAAATATCTTAGAATAAAGAAATATTTTGGAGAAAAAAAAGGGGGGGAGGTCAAAGCCAGGCTTCAGCTTTACTCAATCGTAGAGAGAATAAGAGGTTTAATAATGTCTAATGTCTAGTCTCATTTCCACTGCTGCATGTTGATGTGATGCCTGCACTCGATAAATAATAAATTACACTACTGCTGCTTGTGAGTGACCTGGCTTCTTTGTCCTGCAGCAAGATCTTTTGCGTAGGGAAAAGGATACAGAGATGGAAGACCCCTTCAAGCTACTCTAGAGGACTGACTCATCAGCAATGGGGCTCTGACAGAATTTGGAGTCTGACGGGCAACTCTGTGACACTCTTCTGCCATTGCAAGTAGGTGTCTCTTGGTTGTTGTAGGATTCATTGAACAGCGTCTGCCCTGGCCAATCTCCTGTGCCTGTTCCTGGCATCAGCAACACATCTGCTCCCAAAGCACGTAAATGCCAAGTGCTGCTGGGGAAGAGCAGGCAGTGAGGACGAGCTGCTTCATCGTGCTGTTCTCCACACAGCTCTCTGACATCCCAGAGCCTGTAATTCTGAGGAGCAGGAGCTGAAGGGACGGTACAGAGCACACTGGTGTTTCTCTTTAACTGGAGTGAGCAGGTGAATAGGGAAATAACAGTGCAGAAGGAGGAGGTTTCATTAACAATCTCCCAAGCAGTTGCTCTAGCCAAGAAAGAAAAAACAACTTGACAAGGCACTTGTGCCAGTTTATGTGATCAAAGGTGGATATTCAGCACCTTGGGACTTAATTCCAGTAAATTTGAGATAGTGTATATAATGAAAAAAAAAGACCCGGACATATTCCTGCCTCTGATGCAAGGAAGTCTCAGTGCCACAGCCACTACAAGAAAATCTGCTTTCGCATGATAAATTATGCAGTGCTCTCAGCTGATTGTACATAGTTGCAGCCGGTGTTGGTGAGATTTGAGGGAAGCACAAACAGTATTGCTCTTTGCAAGGATCTAATTCAAAGAATTAATTATGAGATAAAGAAACCTGGAGCGAAGAAGGGGGGATGGAGGGATGGGGTAGGGATGAGGTCTTTGACTTTGTGTCTTTGATTTTGTACCTTTGACCTTAGGCCTACAGTCTGAAGTGAATCAGCTGAAGTCCAAAGCTGGCCCAGCCTCAGTAACCTTGCTACTCTGGAGCAAGTTTTGCTTTGGAGAAGGTGTACCACTGCCCACTGTTTCATTCTGTGCTCAGTTATGCCCACGCTTCTTTTGACACACCTGCATGCAATCAGCATGAACAATCCAAGCAGCTGAACTCAGAAACCAATAATATTAACACAAAGCAGACACCCCCCTTTTTCCCCAGGTCTCTCAGTACTCTGCTTTCAACAGGGGAACACCACCTTTGGGTGGTGGCCTACACCCCAATGGACTTTCCCCCTGAGTTTCCTCCATCCCTTGCAGAACACATTGCAAGCACGAATTCCACAGCTGAAGAGGTACCATGTAAAAAACACTCCATTTTTGTTTGTTTGGTCTTTTTGCTTGTTTGCAGCCTGAGGAATATTATTGTCAGCTTGCTAGATCTTGCATTATGTGTTAAGACGTCTAGGTAGGTCAACTGAGATGAAAGTCACACAAGAAGTGAAGGATACAGCCCTCTTTCTGTTGCCAGTAGTTTCTTCCCATCTAATAATGACCTTTTCACTTAGACTGGGGAGTTGAGAGGTTGTAGAAAGTTGCAGTGGTGGAAAAATACCAGGAATGTAAGTTCCAATTTATGGATTAAAATTAAGAACAAAGTAAAACATTATCAAAAGTGCAAATGCTGATTTACAAACCCAGTCCTCATAATGGTACTGGCAATCACTGCCTAACCTTTTTTTGCTCTTTTTACAATCTCTACATTAAGCAGAATTTCTACAGCCCCAATTCCTGTAATTGTTTTCACTTAGTCCAGGAAAAGAACACAGGTGAGAGCTGAATCTATGAGAAAGGAGTAACCTTTAAACGTCTGTTATCGGTAGCAGGTATACGCTGACTCATGAAATTACGAAAAGATATAGATGATACAGTTCTGAAAATAGTACTGTATTTATGAACAGCTCTGGGAGTTTATGGTGTGATTAAATCTAGTGAGCAAAGTTTCCAATGCAAAACCTGCCGTTATGGATGGCTGAGAAATGCATATATTCCAAAGCACAGTTACCAGTTTCTCCCATGACATTTGACACAAGAGATTTCCATTTTAAAAGTGCAATTTTTTATTTAAAGACAAATCAGGGGAGTTACATATTATTATTGAATTTGACGGTTTGTCACAGTTTTAAGATAAATGAGGAAGAAAATACACAAACAAAACTAAACATAAAAGAAAGTCGAGTGGTGCTTAAGAGCTGCGAGTTGTCAAATCTGCCCCCACCATTATCAGTGTTTGCAAATATCTAAAGAATTTGAACAAAGAGAAGCAAGAGAAATTGATTAGAGACAGCATCTGAAGAATTGGGAGGATATTAAGCAAACAAGACATTAGAAAGAAAATCAGAAAAAGATTCCTAATGATGAAATTTTCCCGACTGAAAAATAATTTCCCAGAGGAACATCTGTAATCTCTCTTGTTCCAATGATTTGAAAGTGAACTTGAATGAAGTACAGGCAGTTTTATATAAGGTCATAATTGGTCTTTTACACTGTATTTCTATTATTCTCTATTATTTTTTCAATTATTCTGTGCTCCACAATTACTGCCTATAGCCAGACAGAAATCAACCTAGCAAAAGAGAAAGAATACAGATGCAGTCATTAGCTCTTTCCTTAATGTTTTGTCTCCTCTACAGTATATTTATTTTTAATAGTTTAGTGACAGAAGCCCAGCAGCTGGAGTTCTCCATCTTTCACAAGTAAAGGATTGTGCATTCAATTAGGCGCTGAGAAACTCCCAAGGGGACGATAGGAACACGCTTCACCTCTGTTTAAACAGGCTGTTCCCTGGCAGCGTGTCCTTCTGTTTGTGGTGGGACACAGCAGACTGCAGTTCCATTCCCTGCCCTTCTTATCCCTAACACCTGACTACTCTTGGATTAATTAGCATGTAGCTGGGATCCCATCAGGAGCACAACCGCACGTCCCGCTGTGGAAATACTCAGGTTTGAAATAGGGGGAGATCTGAAATGGTTTCTTGCTCATGGAAATCCTGCAGCCTTCACAATACAGAAGATCCACTACCCCAAACCACTGCAGATATATACACCATCCCTGGCCACAGCATCTCCTGCTTCTCTGCCCCTGGGGTGACCAGGGGGAGATGCAGTGCTGGTCTCAGCACCCAAATTCTGCTGCAGGGTATATCCACAGGCCTGTGGGCAGCCGCAGTGCCCAGGATGGGGCTGTTGGACCCCACTGACAAGACCCCGGGGGAGACCACAGCTGGGAGAGCCTTGCTCCTGGGAATCCTGGGGCTATATGGGTGTGGGACAGTGGGACAGGACTCTGCTGGGAATGTGTGGGGTAGGTCCAGGGTCTGGCCAGGAGCAGGAAAAGGCAGGATGGAGAAACAGTCCTGGACTACCTGTGGGATGGTAGAAGTCCACTGGGGCTGGGAGCAGGCTGCACAGAGGTCTCCTGTAGCAGAGATTATGGCTGCCCTGGTGACTACACTGTCTCTGGTAGCACAGGAACTTGATCTATCCCTGCATCCAGCCAGGGGACACAGAGCAAAGGGAGCTACACAGCTGACCTTACGTTTTGTCCCAAGTGCTCAGCATCCCATGGCAGTACTTGAAGGGGAAGATAACCCGCTCCACTCCTGCCTCAGACAGGCAAGCTGCTTGCAGAGGAGCACCAGTTGCATTTCTCCTCACCTTAAAAAAAAAAAACCAAAACCAAACCAGCTCCTTCCCCCTCTCATCTGCATTTGGCAGCTCCCTTTACTCACTCCTGCATCAAAACTTGCAGGCACCTGAGGAACCGCACTGGGCACCAGAGCCGGCACCAGGACTTACTCTCTCTTGGTGCCTGCCACTAGTTGGCCTTAACCATAACCTAGAGCTGCTGTTTCCAGGAGCTCCAACAGCACAGGAAAAGAGTAGTTGTACTGAGTGAAATCAACACGTTTATCCTAGTAGTATGCCTTGGATGTAATTATCAATAAGCATGTAGAGGTATTTTCCCAGAATAATTTCCCAACGTGAATTACTTTTTCAGCCAGAGAGGACTTTATATATTTAATAAGCTTCAATAGGCTTTTCTACCTAGAATTTGCCTACGCCCTTTCTGATCACATGTGAACCCATATCCATATTCCCACTCCACACCCAATGCCAAGGAGTTTAAACAACTCATTGTAAGAAAATCAGTAAATTTCCTTTTATACCCAGTTAGTTGGATCAGTCTATGATAGATATCTCAAACATGTCATTTCTAGGTGTCATAGAGTCACCGTGTCCGACTCACAGAGAGAGTGTTGTGTTGGAAGGGACCTTTAAAGGTCATCTATCCCAATCCCCCTGCAGTAAGCAGGGACATCCTCAACTAGATCACGTTGCTCAGAGCCTCATCAAGCCTGGCCTTGAATGTCTCCAGGGATGGGGCCTCCACCACCTCTCTGGGCAACCTGTTCCAGTGTCTCACCACCCTCATTGTAAAGTACTTCTTCCTAATGTCTAATCTAAACCTACCCTGCTCTAGTTTAAAACCATTGCTCCTCGTCCTATTGCTACATGCCCTTGCAAACAGCCCCTCCCCGGCTTTACTGTAGGCCCCCTTCAGGTACTGGAAGGCTGCTATCAGGTCTCCCTGGAGCCTCCTCTTCTCCAGGCTGAACAACCCCAACTCTCTCAACCTGTCTTCATAGGAGAGGTGTTCCATCCCTCGGATCATCCTTATGGCCCTTCTCTGGACCCACTCCAACAGGTCCATGTCCTGCTGAGGGCTCCAGAGCTGGACACAGTACTCCAGGTGGGGTCTCACAAGAGCAGAGTAGAGGGGCAGAATCACCTCCCTTGACCTGCTGGCCACTCTTCTTTTGATGCAGCCCAGGATGCAATTAGCCTTCTGGGCTGCAAGCGCACATTGTTGGCTCATGTCCAGCTTTTCATCCACCAGTACCCCCAAGTCCTTTTCCGCAGGGCTGCTCTCTATCACATCATCCCTCAGCCTGTATTGATAACGAGGATTGTCCTGAGCCAAGTGCAGGACCTTGCACTTGGCCTTGTTGAACTTAGTGAGGTTCATCTTCATGAGGTCATCTCTCAATCTCTGTATGCAAGTCATACTTACATTTTGGGGCAGTGATATATACATCTTTTAAGAAATGCACTGCACTCATCCTGTCCATTCACTTTAACCAGAACACAAAGTTATTGATATATGTTAGTCATTTGTAATCCCTATTTACGTGGGTATTAAGGGTCATAGTTATCTCCATGACTTAGGTATAGAAGACCTCATATCCTATGGTTCATCCTCAAAGCTATCCATTCCTTCATGATATCATGTACAATAAACGAGAGAAGACGCCAGGTGGAAATGAAAATAGCACAATTAACTTCTTTATGTGTTCAAAAAGCTCTCATTTTGGTATCCCTCTTTGGCTGCTGATATGCTTATTGTGAAGTAGCACACAAAATTGTTCAGATATTTGCATTTACCTTTCGTGATGTACCTTTTGTTTACTGGGAATAAAAGGAAACCTTTATTACTGTTCAGTGGAGATGAGCCCATTACATACTGCTAAAAGCAGTGAAGTACTTAGGGAAGCTTTGTTGATGCTCTCTAGCAGAGACACCCAGATGTGCAGGTGTACCTCCTCACCTCCCCACTGGAGAGGCTTCGGGTTCCTCTTCGGAGCACAGAAGTCATTTCTATGCTGTGCCTCAGCAAAAGCAGAGTGGGGCCATGAAAACCACCTCCATACCTTTGCATCTATCCAGTACAGACCTGGGCAGTACACACCACCTCGGCACGTTGCTGGGTCATGCCATGACTTCCACAGCCTACTTGCCATAAAGATGGCGGCGGTTCCCTTCCCCTTAATTTTTTTTTCCTTGGACTCTGTCTCATCATACTGCCTCCTGTGTCAAAACAAAGATCCATCATCAAGAGACAACCTTATAGCCATTCCCATACTTGGAAAGTGGGCTAAGCAGATCAGAGGTGGGGGACAGAGACCAGACATGCCTTCCTTTACTCGTGCACCATATTCTGCAGCAAAGGAAAGGAAGGTTTTCTCCTTACCTGGCTGCTCCACCCAACCTACTTGAGAGTAGACCCAGACATAGCTTTGACTCTAATCCCCCTCCTGTTTGCTGTGAGCTTTCAGTGAGAAACACCAACACCTGCCGCCAGCACCTCAATTACATCCCTTCACACCCAGCATGATGAGCAGCACCTATGAGCTTTCAGGGCTGCAACATACACCCCATCATAACTTGCCCTACCTGTTTGGACCCATGAAGAGGGTACAAACACTTACCCCTCTACACCCAAGTGAGGGGGATTCGCCTTTCTGTGCTGTGGCTACGTATTTACCCAACACTTTACATACACAAACAGTCAGCCCACAAGAACAGATGGTGCATGATTCACTCTGGGGCTCTGAACACTGACTGCCGCTAGCGTTGGATTGGGCCCACAGCTCTGGGAAATTACCACAGGCAGTTGTATAATTCAGTAATGATTTTGCAGCCAACGGCTCCAGCTGCCCTTCCTTGAGTGGCAGCTTGGAATGAGGAAACCGGCACAGGTTGGTAAGACTACAAACATCTCCCTACCTCTGGCAAGACGAAGAGTGGAGTAAAAAAGTCACAATGTGAAAGGCCACACACTGGATCAGTGAGGCAGCCTGCTGTAGCCCTCCCTCAGCCCTCCTGGTGCACCTGGTACATCCCGCTGGACCCAGGGCCAGTCTGGCAGAAGCCACCAGGTCAGCAGGCGGGTTGCTGGCCCTTCTGCATCTGGAAATGCTCAATACAACCTATGCCTGGACAGGGGCAGCTTCATGATTTACCTGCACCAGAGGTTGAGATTTGTGCCTTGGCATGTGGGTGCTTTTCACTGGTATTATTAACAACCCTAGAAGAAGGTTGCTTGCTTTAAGCACCTATAAAATACTGCAAATTGCAAGTAAGCCTTTCAAACTGGATGCCCGGACTATCGCAGGTTGGATTTTACGAGTATGTTCCCATGAACATCCAGTGACATGTAATTTAAAGGTGCCTGTGGGTCCCACCCCTGACTTTTGAGAACAAATTCTAGGCAGCGTATGTGATGCACATAAATACTTCTCTTATGGTGACATCTGGCCCTGTCGTCTTCTAGGGACTTTGCAAGCACAACATTTGGTTTAGTTCTGTACCCCATCACCCAAAGGCAATTAGATAGCGCTTCAGAGGGAGGGAGACCCTTTGCCACTCCAAGGGTAAGCATATTCTTCAACTGTGTGCTACTGAGGCGATAAAAACCTCTCCATGGACCAATAAAGAGCATTGATTCAGGGATGACCAGGCATTTTCCTTTGTACAGGTTGGCACAGTCCTTCAGCCTTCTTTATTTGTTCATGAAGCCAAAATAATTATATGCACAAACAAAACAGCCGGGAACTGCAGTGGATGTCACTGACCTAAGAGCAACCAGCATATGGACAGGACTGGGGTACACATTCTGCTAGATGAGTGTGACAGCTTGGTGCTATGAAAAAACTTCCCTGTTTTTTTTTTTGTTTGTAAATAATTACAAATATTTTGCACAGATGGTGTTTACATGGCTGCCTAAAACACTATTACCATAGTTTCAAATTTAAAAGCAATTGTGAGAAATACTAGCAATTTCAAGATAACTATCTCTAGATATCAAAGCAGAGCCAAACTCTATGAAGTATTAATTCAAATAAATTTGTATGGGACTTTTTTTCAATGGGATTTTAAGCTAGTCAGCAGTTTACAAGATCACCCCTTTTTAGTTGTACTTGCATAAGATTAAAATTATTTACTACCCAAGTCAGTGGTTCTTATTCCATGGACACCAGTGGGATCAGAGTTGTGTCTGCAGTGCTATATAAATAGTTATGCTACTCAAACCATAGTACTATTTAGCCTTTAGTTAAAATTTCTACAACAACCTGGAAGGCAAAAATACTTGTTATTTCCAAGCTGTGAGCAGAAGGAGGAATATTTACAGAACAAATTTTCATAAACGTTGATTTATAGATTGTAGGAATACTGATTCCATTTTAACATAAGCTTTTTATATGTATATTGCCATTAAGAAAACCCAAACATTTTTTTCATCTCATTTGACCGACTTAACACGTCTCAAAAATAATGAATACACAGCTATGTCTACACGTACAAAATAAACAGTGCATGCAGAATAGCTATGTGATATGAACCTTGCTGTTTATTAAAGGAAACATTTGCTTATCTTAGTAAAAAACTTAAGAAAACAAAAAGTTATTTCACTCTATAAAAAGTCCACATAATAGAAATTGCCAAAGTGCAAGACAACAGATTTATTCCAATGCAGTTTCAAGTTCTGAAGCAGCCAGTAAAAATATAAATTTCAGATGTAGATTAACGAAGTTTAAAAAGGTATGTTTACAGTGCTTATTAAACAATCAAAGCACAGACTATTTGTGGCAAAGCAACTGCTGATTTTCAGCTGATTACAGGATAGGAGAAGAACTGGGCTTTGCATTTGTTACAGGCAATAATCCTGGTGTTTTAAGCAAGTAGTCTTGGCAGTCTCATGGCATAGACCACAGACGACTGAGTTGGAAGTGACTTCAGGAGGTAATACAGGTCATTCTCCGGTTCCAAGCAAATGAATGCGAACTATGGATTACTACAGACATGGAATTTCAAGAATTTGACTCAAAACAGAGGAGCAATAGTAGCTGATGAAGGAGAACAGTCCACTCAAAGCCGAGTTTCTCTAGTGTCCTGGCATGAGTCAAGTACTTCTAGATTGCCCAGGACAAAACATACCTTCTTATAAAGACTAGCATCCAACTCAATGACCTGACTCATGCTTCACCCGGCCACAAGAGGTCTGGAGGCACACCACGAGTTGTCCACTCACAGAAGTCTGTTGCTGTTCCTGATTACCAGCTGGACCTCATTTGCAAAGCAGCTGCCACTGAGATTGTATTGTTTGCAGCCAAATCTTCAACTGTTTCATCCCCGAAAAACAGCTTTAAGGACATAGACATGTCCACTAAAGGGAAATAACAGAACAGAAGCATGTTGTAGACATTTGTGTAAAAGCACATGCAACGCCCACCATGTAGGTTTCCATTTAGAGGACTTCAAATTTTTTGGTTTTTTTGTTTGGAAACCAGAAAGAATGCATAGGTAACAATATCTTGAATGCAATGTGCTATATGTAATGTGAGCATTTTGCGTGCACAACATGACCCAACAGCCAGAGACTGAAGTGAGCTGAGCTCCTTCTGGGCCAGACACTACCACTCTGCATCCCAGGAGCTTTGCCAGCTGAAACCAAAAGCCAACAAACAGCACTGTCCAGAAAGGGAAAGGGATATTCTTCAAGCCACTCCACCACGCTCCTGACACGCCTGGGCCTACTGCAGGCTAAGAACAACGCTCCAGGGATGACCTCCGCTCACATTCAGCTATTTTGCAAAATGAACTGGAGTATTTAAATTCAGCTAGCTGTGGTTATCCAGAGCTCAGTAAAGTGCAAGAAACTGATAAAACCTCAGAAAAATATGCAATTATAATCTAGAATTAAACAGTGAACTCTAGACACAGAAATAAGAAAGGAGAAATTGAGGCATTTATTCACTTTAAGGAGATATTCTGAAGACAGCAGCTGTTCATCTGAAGACATTAAGGCCAGAATGTCTTTTAATTCCTAAAGAGGTTAAATAAGGAACTTGAATGTCTGAATATCAATTGAGCAATTTGCATGTAGTCACCCATGAAGTCACGGGTGCTGCTAGGTCAGTCTGGTGGGGAGCCCAGCATTTGGAAAGGTCATTAAATGCTGTTTTGGGGAGGGACAAGGCTTTCCGACCCAAGAGGTCCTGTGCATCACTTCTTCATGAGGCTTGATTATGTTTTCTATCACATTTATCCTCCTACTCCATATCTTTTCTTTAAGAGACACAGTGCACTTCAAGATGGAGACACTGAGTGCCAGAAAGCTTCTTTGGGAAGACACAGCATCCATTTGATACCTATGCTAATCACCTCCCAGGCACCCTTTTCAGATCTGTAAAAGAAGTTAACTGATCCCAAGACAATACTGAGCATTTCAGAGTCTTACTCAGTAGTGACGGAATAACAAAGAACAGCTGCTGCTTTAAAATAGAAATTCATAGCTTTGTAGGTTTGTAGCTTTGTAGGTTTGGTATTTTATGGGATTTTTCGTGCCTGGAAAAATTTAATGACAGGTATAGTATTGCCATATTTATTCCCTACCATTTCCAAGTTTATTATCAATTAGTTCATCTTTTCATGCCCAGTGTTTGCCATGTACATGAAAAAAAAGAGTGCAAGGGCAGCCGGGACCCCTGACATATATTTATTTAGAGACTGAGGATGGTTCTATTGTAACTATGTGACTGTAGTTAACCAGCTTACTAGAGTAAAGGTATCCCTGATACGCAACCATGATCTACAGCCACAATTCTGGATGGCAGTGTAAACATACTGCAGCCATTGTCCTGATCATTTATATTAATAAGAGAAAAAATAGACTTTGAGAGCAAAGGGAGAATGAACTCGCAGAGCAATTACTTTTTTGATACATGAGCCTGATTCTCACGGAATTAACTTCACCACTCCACAAGCTTTGCTATACTGCCAGACGTATAAAGTGACCGCAGTGATAGCAAAGAGATTTTAATTTCTGTTGAATTACTGTAATTTCTTGAGCTCACTTTGAAGACAGTGTTTTAAGACAAACAAAATGCACCTCTGCAAAAACTTATCTAGTTAAATTGCAGGGTGAGAAGCATGATCTGGGGGGCTTCCTCCATCCCTCTATACCCGTCTCTCCAGGAAAGCTCTGCGTCAATCCCTACCATGTCTCAGCATAGGTACTCTGGTGCAAAGTTTTTGAGAGAGAAGAATACCACAGTTGATTTTGCGGAAGAGAGGGAAAAAAATCCACGAGGCTGTGAATCCAGTGACACGCTTCATCTTTGATTCAAGTATGTGCCTAAACCCAGTGAAATCTCTGGAAGTCACTATATACGGGTAGCTGTGACACACTGATCATAGTGGTCCTGCCTTTAACAGGCCCTCTAACAGCAATGCACCAGCTAAAATTTTTGGTGGGTCAAAGCCTTGGGATTTCAGGCCAACATTCAGAGTAGTACCTGAGCAAATGCTTAGCATTAATCATGCACATTATTCATCTTTATCAATTAAATCAGTTCAAGCTGAACTTAAAATTAAGTTCAGACTTTGAAATATACCTAAAATTAATGGAGAAGTGAGGTAAGGAGAAAAAAAGGAATGTATTGATATTATTCTCCTAGTCATATAAAAAAAGAAAAAATAAAAGGTTTGGGATCTTTTTGCTGTTTTTTCCTGTTTAGGCTGTCCCTAAAATGCAGTTGCCTCAAGGGTGGATTACCCTGACATATTTTCCTGGCAGTGCCACATGACAGTTGCTATCAAGGAAAGCAAAAAAAACTAAAAGGAATTGCAAAATGTTTGAGACAGGACTTAGAGGAGGGGTTGGCTTGCCCAGGCTGCTGATATCCAGCCATTCAAGAGCTGCTGACTGCAAACTCCCCAGTTAGCCACAGTCCCTTGTGTTGCTAGAGACCCCCCTGCTGATATCAGCAACTGTTACTTGTCTTTTGCTGAGTTAACTTGTACATTAAAAAGGAACAGATCAGCTATGGTTACCTAATGAAGTCAGGATTTGCCCTAACTTGGCAGATAAAAATTAGATCAACATGACTTCACAAAAAAAAAAAAAATCTACTTTCCATGGAGAACTTGCATTTAAAATGGCTTATTTTTCACAGCTTAGTGTAGCGTCAGCTTCATGTACAGCATAGCATTTTGTATTGCATCATCCCTGCACAACAGGTGTAGCCTGAGGCTGCCATCACTACCAGGCATGACCAGATGTTCGCTGCCTTGGATCCATCACTTCAGTGGAGAATGTAGGATATGTTCTGCTGGCATGAAAACAACACCATTACCTTCACTACAATTAAGGTTGAGTTGGCTGTCCTCTGAAAAATCCCTGCTTTAGTGTTCATGGTAATTTAGAATCACATCAGGCTACTGTGGTCACTGTCAGCCCAGCCGAGTGTTTCATAGGTCATTTTCACAAAGTTAAATGGCTTAAAATTGAAAAGAAAGAAGTCCAAGGTTGCCAAAAGGAGTTGTCTGTATTGGGATGTAGCCCTGACATCAACAGTTATTAACAGGAGTAAGTGCCACTCGTGGAAATTAGGCTTTTCCATGTCCCTGCTCTGGGATTGTACCAGACATTATCAGCAGGCCACCCGCTGCTGCAAGTGGGATTAATTCACACTGTGGAAAAAGCCTTAGAGAGTTTTTCTTTAATTTGAATTCCCCTCACTGAAATTAAGGCCCATTGTTCCTTTTTCTGTCTATAGACAGAACATAAAAGACAACACTTTGTCTTCTGCTCTACAACTGTATTTTCCATACTTGAAGACTGCTGCCATATCATCTCCTTGCCTTTTCTTCTCTGGAATAAAGACTCACAATTCCTTCATCTGCCTCTCTTAGGCCGCATTATTCAGAAGTCTTTTGCAATTTCTTCACATCTTTCTCAAAATACAGAGCCCTTAACTAAACACTATATCTATTCTGAATAGAAGGATGATTTCCAGGCATCCCTTCCTATGTCCCAATCTGGTGCTTGGAGTTTTTTTGTCATTGCCTAAAAACATTTTCTCATGTTTATCTTATAAACCATGGCAAACACCAAGCCAGTTTCTGTGGAAATGTGTTACTTAACCTGTGTTCCCCCCATTCAGTTTTTATGCAGCAGATTAGTCCTTTCTGAATACAGAACCTCCATTTATTTTAGGAACTTTTCTCCAATTTATCCATATAATCTCAAAATCCATTCCAAATCTCCATGAACTTTCACATTCTCACATGCCTTTGTAATCTGAGAATTTAATAACCACATTCTCCACTTCATCTTCCTATTAACATTTTAAGTAGATCTCAAACCCAGCACCAGCACCCTCAGAGTCTCCAAAGATATTGCTTCCATCTTGGTAGTGAGCCATTGGCAGGGAGGGTTTGAGTGTAATTTGCTGTAGCTCAGCCCTCACTGTATCTGTTCTCATTTATATAACCTGAGGGCAAGGCCCCTGGGGAAAGGTTCATGAAATCAACTTCTCATTTTTGTGAATCTCCATGGCCATACCATCTTCTTTTAAGGGGGTAACACTACACACAATCCAAAAGAACACAGCCTACTGAAGACTTGCATTTTCACACAGTTTATGGCACTATTCTGGTCAGTTCCTTGTTGGTTTTAGCCATATTAAGACCCACACTAATAGACTGGCTTGAGCACAAGGACTTTCATTTTGTAAATGAACATAAGGTCTACAGGACGGAGCTGTGACAAAGAACAGGTCATTGCTGACATGCTCATTTTTTCAAACAACAATTAAATTAGTTGCATATATCAAATCAACAATGAGCCTTGACTTTCCCCACCATGAGCAGCACTCACAGAACATTTAAATAAATATAGTTGAAATTATAACATCAGCAATGTGTTTGACTCAGTACCCACAATCTCTGTCACAGATAGTGTAGAACCTAAATGACAGATAGTAGACAGGATGCACTGAGAAATGTCAAATGAGAATAAGGAGATGTTTGTCTCCTCACATTGTTACCAAAATCACTTCACACTGCCTTATGCCGCCTTCTCAGATACTGCAATGAACACAGGATGCTGCCCTAAATCCAGGTGTCACCTAGGTGTCTAGGTGTCTGCTGTCCATAAAGCTAGTTTTGGCTGTGTATGACTGAAATACTAGAAACGGGCTTTGGAGAGCAAACCTGCACCAATATGGGTCATTTCCTGGCAGGGGAACTGGACGACAAGTTCAAGGAAACCAAAACGATCTTTAGGGTGAGAGTGTGGCTTCCAGCCTATGCTGAGCAGGAATGTCCTTGACCATTTCCCAAGATGGGCTTCTCACCAAACCAATGCAGACATTTTCATTGCTAGAAGTCTAGTGTGTTAAACAAAAATCATCAATATTTTTTGGCCAAGATCTGACAAATTTCCCTTAGTCTGCTGGGGTCATTTTCCATCCATTGCTGCTTTAAGAAATTAAAGAGTCATCTGCTTTGCCACACTGACTGTGGCACTCCAGCTGGACTGCAGGCTTGTTTATGCTATGTACATTTAAAATAAACTTGGCAGATGGAACAGTGTGTTCTTCCAACATACACTTGCCTTGTGTGTTCCGAGCTGTGGCATACTGTTTGGAGGTAAATGATCCCTTGCAAACACTGCATCACAGCAACTTTGCCTTGAGTACGCCGACATTTTTACCGGTATTTCAAAAAGCCTATGTGGGAAAATGTCATTTTCCTGTTTCAAAAACTGAACAGGCAAAAAATACTTTTATCAGATGTTTTTAAATTGGTCATTCACAGTCTCAAACTCTGCTGCATTTGGGCAGAGGCTTCTTTTCCATGCCAGGTGGCCATAAATGCTAGCTAGAATTAAGAAAGATAGTGCAGGAACTTTATTAGGCCTAGATTCATTCCTTTGCTACCCATTTAATACCAGACAAATTTCAACAGAGTTCTATAAGAATCTGCCAGTAGTTAGTGATGGGTAATATTAATACTGCAAAGTGAAAACTAGGACTTATAAAATTAATCAGTAATTCATTCAAGTGTTGACAGAGCAGGAGGGAACCATCAAAATTTTAGTAAGCCTAAATTTCAAAGACATACCTTTGCCATAAAGCTAATGCAAGCACCTATTTTCCAGGTCCCTCTGGCTTATTACAGTTCCACCAGCTGATGTCCAGGAGAGAATTTGGCATGGCTGGTTGCAGCTACCCTGGAAGTTCCTACTGATGCCTGTGCCGTGCCATGGGCATGCTCCCAAGGACCTGAGCCAGGCCAGAAGGGCAACCCAGCCTAGTCACAGCTCAAAATCAGAGACAGTGTCCCGGCACGGCACAACTGAGCAGCCGCCATGCAGCTTTTGCAGCATGGTCAGCATGAGGTGCTCCGGGGCAGCACTGCGCGGCCCCCCAGACCTATGTTATACATCTGCTCTACTCAGTTGATTACCAACCAATTATTTTCTAACAGCTCACTCCTAGGATTTGGTGTGTGGCCTTGGGATACTCTTCTCTAGGGGAAATTTTTTTCTAACAGAAACCCGTTCATCTGAATCAGTTTCATGACAAGTCTCATTCTCGTTTTCAGAAGAACTTGTGTTATAAAGGCCTTACTGTACGTACTATATGGATTGTGGCAACACGCAGAAGTCCTAAAGGGGATGTAAATTTAGGACTTGACTTCGTAAACAAGAACCTTGCCCATAGCACAGAACTGGTATGAAATGGTCTGGTCTTTTCCTTCTGGAACTGTTTCAAGTCAGTATCCACAGCAGCCAACACAGTGATGGGGAATGACCCTTCTTCACTCACCGCATCAATTTACAGTCACCATTTCTGTTGCTTTGTTATTTTCCCCTTAGATGTTTATCTTTTCCAGCCCTTTAGTTCACTCATGTGAAAGTACTGGGGCAGTCATTCCAAAAGAGAAATGGAAAGCTGTAATCAAAATGAGTGGGATGCAATTTATCTATCACATTGATTGTCATCAGTGGCTTTGTGAAAAGAATATGTAAGAAAAGAGCTTGTACTGATGCACACGGGATTCCCAACTTCAAGACAATAACGATTATTGGGTTTCAACATCACAACTAGCAATTTGAAAGATGCATGAATGTGCATAGTTTGGATTTCCATTCTCCTTCTGAGGAAAAAAAAAAGTTCTCTTCATTTTGTTTCCAAAATACTTCCTGCCCTGCACATGAAGAGCAAGCCTGAAAACGTAAAAATGTTCCATTTGTTTGCTTTTAAAGGTTTGATGATAGAAGCAGCTTGCTGACAAAAGTTTTTCCTCTACAAGCATTTTAGGTGAGCGTCACTTGCGATGTTAGAAAATAGTGCTTGGAAAGCTTTATCAGCCATATAAAAGATTGGCTCCTAGTGCTACAGAATGAGACTTTTTTAGCTTTCTGAAGGACCACACATGTGGGTGTTTGACCTTCCTGAAACAAATTACTATCTGTGTTCTTTGATGCCACCTTTTAGGGTAAAAGATAACTCAGTTGGGTATAGAGGTCTTTGGTGTCAACAGAGATGGCTGATTGGTTTTCCCACACGCCCCTAATTTGCAGTTTTCTCCCCTCTTCCCATCTGAAAAATGCAACTGAGTGACAGAAACACTCAAAAGCAAAACTGTGGCTCACAGATACACACACATGCACATATACACACATATAAATATATAGCTATGTATACACACATGCATGTTTATCTTCAGAGGTTGCTGAATCAGTAGCTCAATGGCAGTGAGGCTGCTGCAGCTCCATGGCCCCAAGTCCAGCCCGTCGCAAGGCTGAGCATGTATTCCCATAGGCTCACACACAAACACATGCGTAAAACACATATGTACAACACATATGTATATATATACTGCCAGCAACACAGAACAACACAGACACAGTCAGCAGCAATGGACTTATGCTCTTCCCCTCTCCTCCGATCAGGATGAAGGTTTGTTAGTAGGAAAAACGTATAAATATGTATACTGTGCTTCCCTCCAGCAGCTGGGCTCCGGCACTCAGTCTGCCCCTGGATCCCAGTCTCCCCAGTTGCTGGAACCTGGACATATGAGCCCCGAGGCTGCAGCCCCACTCCAGCTGCTGGTACAGACCTCCTCACACACACACATACACACACACATGCAGAGTGTGGATCCTTCCTGTAACTGGGCTTAGACACAGACTGGCCCCAGATCCTCGCTCTCTCCATAGCCTCCTGCACAAAGACATGAACGCATGCAAAGGGGTCTCTTAATCTACCCAGACCCCATGGCCTCTTGGGTGGTTGGCCTGGACCCCCTGGTCCCTCCAGTGGCCAACTCCTCATGCTGTCTCATTCCTGGACACACACACCACTGGTTCTCAGATCACATCACCTCTTCACCAGCTCATCCAACTCAATATTCACTAGCGCTCCCACACTGACATTCATACCTTCACTTACTCCCATTGATGGCATTACAGACACATGGGAACTGACCCACGGTCTGACTCCGATGGCTAGCACTGAGACCCCCATACACACACACGTGCACAGAATACACAGTCCCTCAATCAAGAAAATAGAAATGGCGTTTGATGAGAAGGCAGATCAAGCTGTGCTGCCCAGGTGCAGGGCATGGCCAGACAAATGTGCTAACCAGCCACTGTTCACACACAAGTGGCCCCTTTTATCCTCCTTCCCTTTATTTTTGCATGTTTATTCCTCCACAGACCACCTTGATCCTTCCCATTCCCCACCTTGTGTTCCTCCCCTGAATGTCCCATAAAAAGTCTTGTACCATCCCAAAATGTTCTTCCCCAGCACTCCACATTGTCTCATACCCACCCTGTAGGCAGTGAGCCCCTCACTCTGAAAAGTGAAGGCTCTGGAGACCCTTTCCCCCCCTTGGGTGTCCCCCAAGCCTCTAGGGCTGAGGGTCCCATGTGACAGCCCGGGGGCACTGGGGAGTTGCTTATGTCTTCCAGTGGGCTACTGGGACTCCCTCCCCTGCCATTGTGCCCAGAGACACTCGAATATAGTGCGTATCTGTAGGTTTATCTGGTCTTCCTACAGGTTGCTTCCTCCAGTCCATGAGCAGGATAGGGAGAGGAGTCAAGACCTTTCTAGTACCAGGAGAGCTGAGTGAAATTTGTTATTACGGAAGTCATCACTCTCTGATTCTGCTCCCCCTTCAGGAGCTTACCTAAATCACATCCCTAATTTTAAGAGTTTTCAAGTAGTTCTGTGATAGCCAATAAACCTCAGCAATGGCAAGATTACCTTCGCTTTGCTTCACTTACCTTCGTGATGTGGTTACCTTTTTTTTCAAAATAAACTTTTAACGTTAATTAGCAAAGTGACCTTGGCTAGGTTGCTTAATCTCTCCGTGATTCTCTTCTCCCTTTTGTACAATTAAGACAATAAAACAATGCACCCACATGAGTATTGTGAAGCTTAATTAACTGGTGTGGGCAGGACTCTGAGGTTCTGCAGAGGAGAGCACTGTAAGCATAAAAAATTAATGTTAGGATGAATATTACAGAATAACCTGACACAGCGTCTGTAAGTGAACAATTTGGAAAAAAAATTCACCTCAGACCAGATTTTCTGATGCACTAAGATAAGTTTTGCAGAAGTGCCTTCAGATTCAGTGTTCAGTGGTCAGAGGTATAAAAGAGGGGAGCAGCTTGCAGTACCAGGTTAATTGCTCAATTCAATAGAATCATTTGCGGTTGGACTCAATGACCTTAATGTTCTTTTCCAACCTAAATAATTCTATGATTCTATCATTTGCAGAACACAGGTTTCACCCACCTTTGTCCACCTAAATTTCCACAGTCTTCCCAGCACTGCCATTAGAATCGCAGGTACAAACTGTCCCTAAAGTCTGTTCAAAATGGAGCACCAAGCAGCCTGGGAAGTTTTTTGACCCCAGTTTCTTTTATGAATCTGGTCAAGGTTCATCGGGTGATCTAGGTATGCTTGTCAGATTTACATTTCAGGAGTATCCATACCACAGCTTCTGTCAGCGCATTTTGTTTTCAGGTTCTAGTCTCATGCAAAGCTTGGGTGAAGCCCAGAAGGCACAGATATTAGGAAAAAAATCAAAGACAATACCTACACCACACAAAGAAAGAATGAAGTGTAGAATGCCCCATAGTAACAGCAGAAATAGATTGTGTGAAATTTCCATACTTTAAAACAAGTTTCTTTTGTAGTTTATATAATATTTTAAATTACTTTATCATAAGCATCCATAAGCATCTCAGCTGTGTAGCTGCATAACTTCCCTGGTTACAACAAAAAATCATAATAACTGAGCCACGAAGTTCTGCTTTTCAGTGTAAGTCACAGCAGATGCCAGGTTTCCTAGTGATGCCACGGTCCTTAGAAGCCAGGTGATGCACAGTTAATTTTTAGACAGTTACCAGGCAACAGTTGGGACTAACAGAAGGTCACAAACAGCTCCTTAATTTTCTTTCCTGAATCTGAGCTGCTGGATTTCTATTTCAACTATATTTCTACCGGAGGTCTTAGCCATGGAAAAAGGATCATACCATATATTGTTTAGATTAGATAAGTGATTTTCTTTAGCAGGTCTAAGTATTCAATAAATCTATTCCTTATAAAATTGCTCTTTCAATTTTTCATGTGCTTAGATCTAAGAAATTCTACTTACAGGAAAGAAGCTGAACAAAAATCTCACAGGCATTCTGTGGTATTGCAAAAAATATAAGCCCATGATGTTGCTTTTTGTTTAGATTTTCTTTTATCTGTCATTTCTGTTTTGACTTGTTTCCCAAACTTCAGTTACCAGCCATTCTAATCATTGCCATTAAATTATGAATGATTGTTTAATGAGCAATGGAACATTCAGCTATGCTACATTTTTTTTCTATTTCTCCCCCTTGCTTTCACCAACAAGCTGACTGGGCTTGATATGCTTACAAAAGAGAGAAAATGGCATGTTTGCCTGCAACAGAAGGGATCTGGACTTGAAGATCAAGATGTACTTTCCTCTATTATTGTTCTACGGTAATGTCAGTTTGTCGTACTGTCTTTTACATGCTAGTAATTACTCTACCTTCACACTCCAATTCGCCCAAAGTCTGAGCTCAACACACAGGAAGAAAAAATTAAATAGGAACAAATGGAGGTTTCCTTTCATTTTTAGCGTTTCATATAAAATGAAATGGTATTTCATGTATTCTAATCACTCTCATACTTTTAGTATATAATCATCATCACAATACCTCTCTGACAGCATAGTCAACAACTGCATCTCCTCACCTGCTGAGATTTCTATATCCACCAGTGTGATCTCATCTCTAAGAGGAACTGAATTAAACCATTGCCACAAAAAAAGTGAGCCCAGTGTTTCAGTTGTAAGACATGTGAAAATCCATATCATTTTTTCCCCCATGAGGAAAATGGAAGATAGGGACAAGTAAGGGCTCTAATTTCCCTACTCCACGTACTGTATATTACTGCATTGTATCATGTCATTGTCCACAGGCCATTAGGAATCTGGGTTTATTTTTACTATTATTTATGACTGTTACTGCACTAGCTTCTATGTTATGTTGTTCAATTACAGAACCATTGTGCTCAGCACTCCAGGAACACAAAAAAAAACGGATTGTAAACTTGAGGGGTCAAGTCACTGCAAAGGAGTTTGAGAGCCTGCATCTACCTCCTAGAGGTTCTTTTGAACATTTCTGGCATTACTATCATTGTGAAATATAACCTGACACACGAGTGGGATGCTTGAAAAGCTTATGTGATACAATACAAGGGAATATGATGCTTTGCTACATGTCTTATTCTTACTCCAAATTTCTGTAGCATCTGGCATTTCACAAACATTGATCAACTATGTCTGAAGCTTCCCTTATATAGGGAAGTGTTAGTAACCTCATGATGTGTGTGACAATACTGAAATATGCAGGGACTGAAGACAATGTTTTCACACTTGGAAGTCGACACCCATATTGTGTCTATGGAGCTGACGGTGAGTCCCTGAAGATCCAGCTCTGACTTCACTGGTTTGAGATGACCTAAGTCGGGGCTGTTATCTAAAGGGATATTTCTGCCTCCTGGTCTCTGGACTCCAGCCACATTCCCTCCCTTGTTCCAGCACATGGTGTTGTGTGGATTCATAGTGAGCCAGATCAGGGAATTGCTCTAACTGAAAACTGGGGGGAAAAAATGGAAAAAACCAACTGAGCAGGTGGCTCAGTCACATCAAATGGACCATGAAACTGCATCCTTAGGTTCAACAGGTCTGCACCGCCCTTTGGAAGAGCTGCGCTTGCAGTAGCTGGGGGAGAAATGACTGAAAGGAATCTTGGCTGGGCTGTGCCTGTTCAACATGGGCTGGTTGAGCAAAAACCTTACTGTGCATGGAGGGCTTGGGCTCTCTCCTGCCAGAGTGGCCCAGAGCTCACCCAAAGTCCACACTGGAGTGTGCCCTTGTGCACAGTCAGCAGGAGCACCGGCTTGAGCTTGAATGACAACGCCAGTACAGGGGGCACTGGTAGCATGCTGAAGAGGGGGAGAGGATTGAGGGTTAGTAGCCCTTTGTCTCTGGATTGGATAGAATGGCAAAGACCTCCTTTCACGTGCTCCTCTCTCCCTCCTACCCCCTTGGGTGGGATGGGGCCATTCTCTCACGCCTCTTTCTGCTTTGGTCCAGCAGCGCTACTGTGCCACGCTCTGTCCTCCCTTCTCAAATAAACCCATACTTCCCATCACTCACCATCTTCCTTTCTCTTGTACAAGACATTCTCCTTTGCCAGAAATGTCCCTAAAGTTTCCACATCCTCAACCCTTCTTCCCTAGACCCTACAAGCTCCTGTGCCTGGGATTACTCAGCATTCTCCAGCTTCATGCCACACTGGCCAACAGCCAAACTCAGTCAGAACAAACGCAGAGCACAGCCCAAATTCTTGTCTCTTTTTTGACTTGAGCATGCTCAAAGCACTTGACTGTATTTTGACTCGAACAAGAACTGAGGGGGTCCTTCCGCCCACCCCCATTAAGTCCCAAAGAAAGATGACAACTAGAAGAAAATTTTGCTTAAAAAAATCACTCTACCCTATTAAAGCAGTTTTCAACTAATTGGATACGATATGCTTTTCTTTTTTTTTTAATACTTTAACCAAAATGTTCCCCTGTGGCTATGTTTATCATTGAAAAACAGTCATTTTACCAAATGAAAAGACAGCACTAGGTCTGGTTTACAGCCAATATACTGAAGGCTTCATGAACAGTTTTATCATCATTTAAATCAATCGACAATGCCGAACATTTTAAGAAAACAATGGGGAAATCATGTAGGATCCTTGCAGTAGATGAGTGCTCTGACCAGTACACCATTTTTTTTATGGCCAAGAGGATCTGAACTGGTGACTGTTTCCTTTTGTCTTAGACTAGTAGGGAAGGACAAAATCTTGAGGGAAAAAAAATAAAAGGTGTCATCAGTCTTTAATTTTTTCTCTTTTACTTGCAAAGAATGACAATGAGTATGTTTCATATTTATCAGTCATTTACACTGTGTTGTGATAAGCAACTACTACCTTTTGGAAGTGGTTACCTGCCACTTCACTGTGCAGAGATCCAAAGCACTCTTCTTATGGCAGGGCCCAAACTCATCTCACCTAAATTGTGGCATTTACCTAAACTACCTCCAAGCTGAAGCTAAATTGTCCTTCTGGTTGTTGTCTCCTAACACTGACTACAGACAAAACTTAGATCAAAAGCAATCCAAGCAGATATCTCACTGCAGCACTTCCTTAGGGAGGAGGCACCTATGTCTCTGAGTACTCTTTTTACTCTCTTTAGGCATCGTGCTGTTGTTTTTATGTGCTTGTGTTAGGTAGACTAGATCTTGCGACTTGGTGATAAAAACAAAAAGTCTGGGTTGGGAGAAGTATAAGACCCTGAGGAGACTGGGAAACTATTTTCTGGTGGAAAAATCCATTTTAAAAGGAACTTGATGTTTAGTCATCTGCAAAAACCTTGGCAAGTAGTGAGCGTCACCTACACCCTGGGACAGAGAGCCCAGGCTGTTATTCTTTTACTCCCACTTCTAGCACTGACCATTTGTGTGACTTTGGACAGATGACTTCCCAGTTCCATCTCCTCTCTCTCTACCCACCCTTTCTTCTGTCTGCCTAGATTATGAACTTTCTGCTACAAGGACTGTGTTTTTATACAGCAACCAGATTGGGCTCTTCAGAAGAATTGCCCTTTCCCAAGCTTCTTCCCCTAGAGGATGTGAGCAGAGAGGGCTGGTTAGGAAACTTATTGGTAGTAACAGAGCAAGAGTTAGAGGGAACTCAGGACTGAAGGCTCTCCTGAAGGTAACTTGGAGGCAAGGGAAGCTTCAGATAAATGTACTGGTAGAGGATTAGGGGCTTTCATTGCACAGCATCTCATATAGTTCCAATGGAACCTATGCAGTAATGATCAGGAAGTGATCAAAAGCCACTGATCTGCAGAGAAAAAGTCAAGAAATGAGTGACTTATGAAGATTGGCTCTACTAAGTCTTCAGACTCAATTAACACTTTTAGAGCCTACCATGGGACATATTAAGAAACCACACATGCACACTGTGTGTGTCATGTACAGACTGAGGGATCACGCCTGATCAGAGAAATTCCTTTTATATTAAGAGCTTTTACACCTCAGGCATTACCCTTTAAAGGAACAGAAATCTAATTTGCAGTCCCCTGAAATCTGCACAGTCTTAGTGTAAACAGCTGTGGAGACTTCAGGTCTGTCTCCCAATTGTGAGTCCCCATCTCTTCTTATCTACAAGGTCAAGATGATGCCATCAGTTTTCCTTCCCCTCCAAAGCTATGCAAAATCCACATCTCTTTTCAGGCAATCCAGACTTCAGATATTCAGGAACTGAAATGAGAAATAATTTTTAAATGCCCTCCAGGCTGGCAGGAAGCTGCACTGACCTCAGAACTACAATAGGAAAGTCTTACGGCTGTGTTGACCAACTTTGACAAGAACCTATAACACTTTACCTCAGAAATTGGTTTCAGTTCCCCAGGGACCTTTCTGTCAAAGCTGAGTGCCACTTGCAAATAGGGACTGTTGCGTTGTCCTTGAAAAAGGCACATAAAAATACACTTCAATCTTTTACAAAGCCCTGCAGTTTACTCATGTTAATTATTGAAGGATTTATACATATTAGAATGACCGTGATGATATGTGATCAGCAATTAATGAACTGATCACCAATGAAAGACAGGTCCCTCATTCTAGCGCAGCAGAAGAGGGGGACGCAGGCTCGATGGCCTGATGATATTTCTTCCAGGCCTATTTGCTGTAATTTTGTGGTTATACGCCTCTATCACATATGAAAAATCTATGCATAAAGAACAGATCGCCCTCATTACAGTTGTCTTTTTAAAACAGTTTTTTAAAAATGCCTAAACCAAGTTCCTTTGTTTACCATTCAGATTTTAAATTTGGCACTTACAGTGCCATAATCTTACAGCTTGTCATCATAAATATGCTCATTTTATGACCATGCAGCAGAGTATCTGCATTAACATTGTACTGAAATGCAGTGATTCCATTTCTTGTCCTTTAGCACTAGTTTTCCTGTTAAAATGATCTAAAAATCACTTTGAATATGTGTTTCCTCCATTAACAACCCACAATTCAAAAAAGAAGATAATACAAAGCATTTGAATTTTAAACTGTCGGTTTAATTTAATAGAAAAGCATGATATTTCTTATTAATATTCTATATGCCTAACTGCTCTTATAAGCAATCTGAGGCACTGCATGGGCAGTTAGGAAGAAAAAGCCTCACTACGTTGGATCCTTTGAATGGAGCAAATTATTCTGGCATGCTCAAATTTTACGTGAGGCACTTAAGAGCTCATTTGTAAGAAGCTTTCTGCTCAGTGTTCAGTGAAACAGAAAAATTGTCATCAAAATTAGAGTAAAATAGTAGTATTTAGCATTACATAAGAAACTGTTGTTATTTCATCAGCTTCTGGTCTTAATTACAATGTGTTTGTGAGAACAAGCTTGTTGGTCATTTGCTCATCCCACCTCCATCTCTTCCCATCCCTGTCTCCACTGTGACTGCCTTGACCTCTCTCCTTCTCCCTTCAGGAGATTTAATGGTGGGAGATTTGCCACATGGCTGAAGTTTGTCTGAGGACTCTGGCATGCAGATGCAACTCAAGGAATGAAGTTGAAGTTTCACCTGTGAAAAGAGCAAGGTCATCTCTGAAACTGGAATTTTACTGTTTTTCTTATCTTTGCCTCTTATCAGAAGTTGCCGTGAATGACCAAGTGAAGTGGCAAGGAACAAAGGAAACAATAAAAGAGAGGCATCAGCTTTCTCTCCAGAGGTAACCAGGTTTTTACAGCATTGACACATACTAATACAACCATATGGACTTTACTCCTCTCTCAAGGAGCTATTCTACCCATCTAGGATCAACAAAGTGTCCTGCCTACTGCGCTGGAGGGACAAAGCCAATCTTAGGCCAGTGACATGTCTTTCTTCAAGTGCCCAAGTATTACATGGGTATTAGATTGGCCATAAAAAAAGCTGAGGCTCCATCCCCAACAATCCATGAGTTGGTTTGGGAGGGAAGAAGGATGAGATAGACATGATCCTCGTCTATTTCTCTTCAAAGCACTCCAGTAGCTCCACCATCTTTCTCAAGTCTCTTGAGGTAGGCACTGTATTTTCCTCTCATTGAGACTGCCTGGTCTGTCTTTGTAAGACTGGGCAGATGGCAGAGATGGAAAAGGAGTAACAGGCTGCCCAAATTACACCTTTTTGATTGGATTCACTGAAACATTTCCCTCTTAGTGCAGTGGTGTGGGATTAGGTGGTACAAGTTTCCCCTAGCATCTCCTATGGGGCATGCACTGAACCATCCGAGTTATCCGGCAAGAGTTTTATTTCACAAGCCTGGTAAGTTGAGGCATCCTTCTGTACCTGCTCAGTTGCACTCCTTACACATAGGTTTCACCTCACAGGCATTCAGCTGGCAAAGGAAACAATCAGGACCGTATCCTTTTGTAAATTACGGAACCTGAATTCATATTTCTGGACCAGGGTAAAAAAGAAGAATACGGGACTGTCTCATTGAGTCCCATTCCCTGCAACCCCAGATGACCACACAGTAATTATCCAGGTCTGAAGGGTGTGCCAAATTTCTCCCCAGTGCCACAGGCCACAGAATACTCCCTATCACCTTAAATCAGTCTTAAGCCACAGTTACACAAGAAAGCTAGTATATCACCAGTGACCTAGAATAATGGAAAAAACCCACTTAAAAGTGGTTAAATAAAACAACCAGACAGGCTTTAACAGCTATGCAGAATAGGGCAAGGAGAACTCTGACAACCTGATTGTCTCACCTAGGGAAAAATTCCTCTCTATCCCAAATCTGGTAATCAGTTTACTCATGAGTGCAGGACACAGCATACCTGAAGTATGCCACAGGACGTCAGTTCCCCTTGGTGTTAAATCCTGTTTATAGCTATGATCAATGTCAAATGCATTAGAGAGAGACAAAAAGACCAAAAAATAGACAAATATTCATCAAAGGAGAAACTCAGTGGTCCTTATAGAGTGCAGATAAGCATCAGAAGCCCTAACATGGATTAATACAGCAGTAATGTATCCCAAACACAGAGCCCATTAGACCTCTTTCAGATCCCCCGGGTAACTCGAGAACCACTATGTCAGAAGAATACCTCCAATGACCTCTCACAAACCTGATAGCTTCCCTCATTTTTTTTTACTTCATATCTGCCTTACAGGAGCTGTACTAATACCTGTGATGTCCACCTAATGTTTCCAACAGACATTTCGTAAGGGACACTCTACCCAATGCTTCATTTCCACACAGGTAGATAAAGTCCCCTGTATTCTACCTGTCTAATATAATCCATTATCTCTCAGAAGTAGCACTAAAAGGAGAGTAGGACTCTTATGCAAACAATAAAATACTCTGCTTGGATTTCCATTCCAGGTCAGAAAATATTAAATCAATCCAGGCAAAATAAGGAATAATCAAAGCATTAAAATAAGGAATAGTCAAAAAAGCTGAGAAAGACCCATTGCAGCATACTCTTAAGCATAATAGTTATTTTTCAGGCTGGAGGGTTAAATTTACAATAGACTGAGGAAGGATTTGAACCCAGCTCTCAAACGTCTGAGGATTCTTTTCCAACATCCAAGGCTGATGGATCTCTTCCAACATCCCTCCAACATCTGAGAAGAACCCCATGCCTATGGGTCCCAGGAACAGACAGTCATCAGCCTCTTACGTCCCTAAGGATTCCTACTTGCGTTAAATACTTGATTTTACCTGGCTTTAAACCCTTCTTAGTATTTACAGCTAGGTAGTTTGGGAAATCTCATCCAGCCTGATAGCTTTTACAACACCCATTCTTATGCATCTCACCATTCTGCCAGATGACCAATGCAAAAACACGAGGCTGAACACAACAGTACCGGAGCTCAAGGGCTCAGTGGTGCTAGTCCTCTGCAGCTGATTCAAGATCTGGTCAATAGTGGCTGCAGATGACTTATTGGTAGGGGAGTCTCAGAGATAAATGAGAAATCTGGAAGCCCAAACTGGCCTTAAGCAGGAGATCTGAACAACTTCTTCATCCACACAAATGGGTGTCCTTTTACGATACCAGATGTGCTGGCAGCTGTTTTCCACAGAGCAGCCACAAGCTGCAGCAGCCAAGTGAACTGACTGGAGGCTTCACCTGCCTACAGTTCACTCTAAAATATGCAGTGTTTTTTGCATTAAATAAGTGGTTTACAGACCAATGTCACCATCACTTTGTGCCTTGGAGGGCAACACACCACGTGCTTTTACATCCGAGTACAGATAGCTTTGCTGCTGCTGACAACTCTGCAGCGGAACGGGCAGCTTGTGAGCTGTGTCATTTATGAGCAGTGACAGAAACTGAGGTCACTCTCATTATAGAAAAGAACCTTTAAAAGAGCACATCACTGTCCCATGGACAATGACATGTACAAAGGTTTTGCTGTTTACAGTGAGCAGAAAATACCACCTGTAGTGTTAATATTGTAGTGAAAATAATACAATACTGATGGAAAAGAAAAATCCAGGATAATACAACCTCATCCATGGGTTTCATGCTCAATAAATCCACTGGAAATTAAACTCAGCTGACAACATTTCAACAAGTGTTCTAATTTCCTTATAATCAAGCACATTAACAACCCACCCTATTCATTTTCAATGGCTTCATCTTCTCAGCCCAGCATATTGGAACAATTCAACACATCTGGGACTGAATTAATGTCACAAACAATTCCATACACTTAGAATGATCTTCTCACTTTGCATTATATAGAAGACAGTCCTTAGAGCAAACAGTTAGCATTAAAATACCCTCACTTGTATAAGTCACCCTTGGAGCTAAAATGAACTATTATTAATTAGTGGCATATCCTCTGTGTTTATACAGCACCATTTGTGTGCCTGGTACATGTGAACAAAGTCACTACCCCAAGGAGCTTATAGTTTAAATTATACAGATAGCTAACTACATCATTATAAACTTGTTATAGATTTGAATCTAAAAAGGAGGCAGAGCAAGACAAAACCGTGGGGAGTGAATACATCTGTTTTGCAAGGGAATCTGAGTTAGGATATGAGGTTATGCAAGGATATAAGCCACTCTTTTAATACGTGTACCCGCTATAATACAGAATTGGGTGGGGGTGGAGAGGGTTTTCATTAGATCAAATGCTGGGGAAATGTTTAAAGCTAGATCAAATAAAAGATCTGGGCACTGCAACTTTTGGGTCTTGCCCCCTACAGCATTATTTGGACTACATCCAACAAACAATTTGTGTGGCTAAAGCAGGCAACAGTCCCAATGGCATATCTAAATTGCCACACCGAGTTACTGCTTAAACCTGGACATGCATTAAGAATCAAGTTGATGTGCTACGTTTCCCAGATACCCAGATTTTGCTGCTCCTTCTGCCTACAGCCATGAGACACTACCAGCGGCACAGAGAGATCATGAGGAATAGCAAAGCCTGGAAGTTATTTCCCACCCATTTTTGCTTTTGTTCTTCGTTTCATAGCTTCCTTTCCACTTGTCACCACACTCCTACTGCAGAAAGACTTTGAGTCTTTTAGTAACACCTTCTTTTCCTCCAGCCTGTACAGTGCTTTAGCTCTTTGAATCTGGTTTGCATCACTCAGGAGGTAAAAAGCAATTCCTGCATCCATCCATGAGGTTATCTGATGCAGCTAAAATCTTGAGAGTGTGTAATGCCTTTGCTCAGACTACTCAATTTAGTGCCCATGAATCTATTTGTATTAACAAGTCCACTTTTATAAGACAGGTGGCCATTTTCTTCTGGTATTGTTTTGGGTAATATCTTTTTCTCTCTGTAAAACAAACATCATGCAAAGGAAGAACATAGGTTCCTTGGGCCCAAACAACCACGGTAACAACTGGCTATACAGCCTGGCTGTAAACATATACATCTCGCTGCTCTGGGAGATTTCCAAGAGCAGACAGAGCGAGCCAGTAGAGCAATCTAAATTTTTAGAGGGCTACTAGCCTATTCCTACCCAGTAAACTGTAAAGTTTGGTCTTTGATCTATAGAAAGGTTGTTTATGAATACCACAATATTTTCAGTTTATGATCAAACTTAATTTCAGCGGCTAGTCCGGCCCAAACCATGGCAATAATTGAAAACCCTGAGTTAATCCAGTGATATTTTCTTTCCCCAAATTGCCTTCTTTACACATTTTTTAACCTTTCAGTTAATCTCTTGAAATGAAGTGTTTAGGAGAGGAGACTGGAGTATTTTTCTTCCAAGCTAGAGGGCTCATTGACAGAGCTTTAAACTAGGCTTGAGAGAGGAGGGGGATAATATCAGGCTTGCCTGTGACAAGCTGTGGGACGACATGTCATGGTTAGAGGGATGGGGTGCTAGTGAGGGCCCACAGCCTGTTGCTCTGAGACATGCTGGCTGCACTGCAGCACACTTGAAGTCTTATGGAGATGAGCCAGGGACCCCTGAGGTCATAGGAGCCAAGAGGGAAACACCAGGGAAATACCTCAAAGGAATTAAGGTGTGTTCGTCTAGAAAGGTGACACGGCCGACAGCCCAGCTGAAGTACCTCTACACAAATGCATGCAGCATGGGGAACAAACAGGAGAAGCTGGAAGCCACCATGCTGCTAGAAAGCTACGACCTAGTTGCCACTACTGAAACTGGGTGGGATGAATCCCATGACTGGAAAGTGGCTATCGATGGCTACAGGCTGTTCAAAAGGGACAGGCGAGGAAGGAGGNAACATCCGCTGGAAAAGTAGCATAATGAGATGTAGGCAATCCAGGAGACTCCTGGAGTGCATTGAGGATAACTTCTTAAGCCCTATGATGTAACTACATCAGTGGACAAGGGAAGAGCTATGGATGTCATCTATCTGGGTTTCTGTAAGACCTTTGACATCGTCCCCCACGACATGCTTCTCTATAAATTGGAGAGGTATGGATTTGATGGATGGACTGTTCAGTGGATGAGTAATTGGTTGGATGGTCGCATCCAGAGGGTAGTGGTCAGTGGCTCAATGACCAGATGAAGATTGGTGATGAGTGGTGTCCCTCAGGGGCCTGTACTGGGACCAGTACTGTTCAATATCTTCATCAATGACATGGACAGTGGGAAGTTTGCAGATGATACCAAGCTGAGTGGTGTGTTTGACATGCCTGAGGGATGGGATGGCATCCAAAGGGACTTGGACAAGCTTGAGAAGTGGGCCCACGTGAACCTCATGAGGTTCAACAAGGCCAAGTGCAGGGGCCTGCACCTGGGTTGGGGCAATGCCAAGTATCAGTACAGGATGAGGGATGAAGGGATTGAGCAGCCCTGCTGAGAAGGACTTGGGGGAACTGGTGGATGAAAAGCTGGACATGAGCAGACAGTGTGTGCTTGCAGCCCAGAAGGCCAATCGCATCCTGGGCTGCATCAAAAGAAGCATGGCCAGCAGGCCAAGGTGATTCTCCCCCTCTACTCTGCTCTGGTGAGATCCCAGCTGGAGTACGGCATCCAGCCCTCAGCGCAGGAAAGACATGAACCTGTTGGAGCAGGTCCAGAGGAGGGCCATGAAGATGATCCGAGGGCTGGAACATTACTCCTATGAGGACAGGCTGAGAAAGCTGGGGTTGTTCAGCCTGGAGAAGAGAAGGTTCCAAGGAGACCCTACTGCGGCCTTCCAGTACTCAAAGGGGGCTTAAAAGAAAGACATGGACAAACATTTTAGCAGGGTCTGTTGAGATAGGACAAGGTGTAATGGTTTTAAACTAAAAGCGGGTAGATTTAGACTAGATATAAGGCAGAAATTTTTTACGCTGAGTGTGGTGAAACACTGGCACAGGTTACCCAGAGAGGTGGTAGGTGTCCCATCCCTGGAAACATTCAAGGTCATGTTGGATGAGGCTCTGAGCAACCTGATCTAGCTGAAGATGACCCTGCTCATTGCAGGAGAGTTGGACTAGACGACCTTTAGAAGTCCCTTCCAACCCAAAATATTCTATGATTCTACAATTGTTTGAGGCAGCCTTTACCATTATGCACCTAACAGCGTTTATCAAGCATATTGAAAGTCCTCTATCAGTTGAATGTGTCATGCAGTAGTGAAGGTATGCTATGAGAATGCAAAGAGAAACCCTCACCTCTGTTAGCCTTGTAACAAAAATACATGTGACATAAAACTGTGGAAATTCTTTATTTTTTTAATTGTCAGTTTCTGTGCAATTTTCTGAAAAAAATAAAATAAAATTGTCCTTTACACAAAAAGTCTATTTTATGGTGAAAAATGTATTTTGCAGTTCAATAGATTGAAGGCTAGAGGAAAGTGATATAATCATCTTGTCTGATCTCCTGTACAAATACATCTGAGGAATATCATTAGCCAAAAATCTTTGCATCAGCCTTGTTACTTCTTTAGAAGTAATGACATTTTAGAATAACATGTGGATTTAAACTGCTCAAATGACAAGAATCTACCATAGCCCCATTCATTATCTCTACTGTCAAAAATAGTCTCCATATTATACAGCTTCAGCTTCTGCACTTTGTGTCACATAAGGATATTTTATTCTTTTCTAACCAATTACTCCTCATGAAAAATATTTTTCCCATGTAGGACTGTGCTCAAATCACCTTTCAGCTTTTTCTTGGGTAAGCAGAACAGATTGAGTTTTTTAGTTTCTTACGAGAAGGCATGTTTCCTGCACTATCCTGTGGCTGTTTTCTGAATTATTTATCAATTAAAAGAAAAATGCCAGCTTGCTTCGGCACATTGCCTTATTTCTATCTGAATACCCTAGGACATATTCATTGATAAGCATGAATGCTGTTCCTTTCTCTTAGGACAAACAAAAATGAAGATTACTTTTCAGCTTACGCTGGAAGAGAATTGTTTTGTTGCCCCTTGCTTATACTCTTATAAATAACCAGAAGTTTCAATAACTGATGATTCTTTTTTGAGAACACAGATGAAAGGAGATAGAAAATAAAAAATAACCCCAAACTTTTCTGAAAACCTCATTAACTTGAAAGGTCAATCTTGGGCTTCAAAAGGAGCCATCAGACCAAAATCTGGGTGTGAGAATTTCTATATATATATATGTATGTGGATGATATACATACATACACACACATATATATACCATTCACATCTACTTTTTTTTATATATATATATATATATTTGTATATAAATGCAAAAAGCTGTGGACCATATGTGGCCTCTGACTTTGTATGCAGTCCACTAAGAAACTTTCAACTGCAGTCATCTTTGAAAGCACACGACTTGAAATTTTTCCAGCTGCACCAGGACCGCCAGAAGTGTCTTGGCTCTCAGAAGGCCAATTCAAGTCCAAAATCACCGTCCCACATCCATTCAGCCTGGAGAACCCTGAGTTTCTGCATCATGCTTTTTACCCATGCCTTCAAAGTGGCTGCTGCTGGTCGTCTTCTGGTCGCCAAGACCAAGGTGACTTTGTCTTCACAGGCGAGGAAGGAGGGGACATTAATTTGCAACGAAGCCTTACAGCCTGATGGCCTTATTTTGCAAAATCCCTTAAATCCATGAATAAAACTTAAAATTGCTAGCACTACAACCACTCCACTGTTCATAGGAGGAAGGACGAGAAGACACCTGTCTAGTCTTAGACAAAATTACATTGTCTGTAACTTTAGGAGGTTATATTACTGCATATTTATTGTTTCTCCTCAATAGTTACAGATCCCTGTAACTTTAGCCTAAAGAGTATAATAAAATAGCAGGCTTAATTCTAATTTTAAGAAATCTAATGAGACAATTCTATGTCCTTAAGTCTTCTTTGGAAAATAAATTTGTATAATCTACAGGCAAAATAGTTTTCAGATACCTAACTGCAAAAAGTGATTAGAACTTGCAAATATGGTAGGGCTGTTGCGCGCTAGACCCTAAAAACTACAAGATCAGATCTGCATCAGGAATATTTCTGATATAATGCAAATTCCACTGGAATGGACATAAGCTTCCCATTAACTTTAGTAGGGTTTCGGTCCAGTCCTTGATCCATTCAATGCGGTTTCACGGCAAAAAAAGCTCAGTCTGCTTTGCTGTTAGTGAGGCGCAGAGAAATACTGGGAGGTTCAGCACAAGATTTTTTTTTTTTTCATAAAGAGAGATTGGAATAAGGGGGAAACAATGGAGGGAGGGAAGGGTAAATCTATAAAAATAGTTTATTTTGTGAGGCAAAATTCCACAGCGACCACAAACATCTCATTTATTTCAACTGACACCTTCCAAGTAGGTACATGGTTGCATATGTAACACTTTCCCATATTTTTCCCCCAGGACACAGTTTTGTTTACACTCCCAGTGCTGTGAATTTATAACTGAGGCATTGTTTGGGTTATTACATGTAATAGGAACTGTGTTTTCACAGATGGCTTGCCTTCCTTGCCAGATGTCTGTTTTTAACAGTGTCCTAATAACTACTGCATATGTTAACTTCATTCTGTATATTAAAAAATATTGCCTTGAAGTGATAAACCTTTCATTTTTAGGCTACTTTTGTAATCACTGAAATAACTTATGAAAGTATGAACTGGATTCACCAGCACTTGCAAGCTCGAAATCAGCTACGACTCTCTCTCTGAAAAATGAATGCTTCTGTGCCACTGGACCTGCCAGGCAGGAGACATGAATTACTGGATTAAAATCCTGTTTGTGACAGACTGTAGATCATTTTGTAGCTATATGCCTCCAAATCCCTTCTAGTCTTAGAAATCTATGATTCATGTTCTGAACAAGCTTCACATAACCATCACAATTATCAAACAAACCCCTAATTTCTTTCTTCAAAAGATTACAGTCTTGAAAACCAAAGGAAACAGACAATGCCTAGGGGTTGAAGAAAGAGCACATAAACAGCACAGATGGGCTTCAAAGATATTGTTGAGCAGCATTGCCAAATCCAAATATTTCAACACTATGAGTCAGGCACCAGAAAAGTCTTGAAATTTACTTACAATTCATGAGATGTGAAAAATAACTTATTTCAGTAACGCCTGCATTATTGTGCAGGCACACTCGCTACCCAACTGCCTGTCAGTTGTCCTCCCCCAACAGTTTTTGCATCCATTGGCTAATTTCAACTACGTTTGATGTAAGAACGGAGAACTGAATGGTGTTGACTCCTTATGAGATCTGTGGGTGGCTGGGTTGGGGGTGAAGCCCACGCTAGTGGCTGCACGGAAGGAAGGCAGGGATAACTGGGACCTTGTCTGCACCGATGAATTCACCCTCACCCATGCAACTCCTTACATGCCACGCGCAAGCCAACCAGGTCAGGGGTGGGAGCTGCAGATATTGTATGGGGCTGGACATACAGGGGAGGAGGCAGATATTTGGGAAAACATGAAGGATCTCATTCAAACGGTAGAGGCAGAAAGCAGGCTAATGTAGCTGGACAGCATGGGGTGTGAAGAAAGCTGTGGGCATTGTGGCAGTGGGTTGTGATAGTACCCAAGCTTCACAGCCACAGCAGGCTATCTATATTTTAATCCCAGATGTCCACAACATGGATATTAAATACCAGACAGAATAAATGGGATTCATAAGCCCTTCCTCACAAACCGTACTGAAGAGTTTAGTGTCCCTGCATCCTTCCCCTTGCTGCTGGATGCTGCTTCATTGCCCTTCCAGTGGTTGTTGCTCACCTGTGATTCACTAACTCATTCACTATACATCCGTGAAAGTGCACCATAACTTGCTTCAAAGTAAAATAACTTGGTGAAGACCTAACGCTGAATTCAGGTAAAGTGGTCTGGCAGAGTGCTGGCAGCAGGCAGAGACAGGAAGGCAAATGGAAACCTCCTCAAGCAGAGAAGTTACTCAAGCCAAGCTACCGTGAAGTAAATCCTGGAGATTTTCCTTACGACATCACCAGTGCTAGCCCAGCAAGATCTTTGTTTCCAAACGCTGTTTTTTTCCATGCCTTCCCTGATGGGAGGTGAGTGTTTTCCTTCCGTTTTCCTGTTGACAGCTATTGCCATTCAGGTTCACCACCTCCATCAGTCTGAATGAGGACTGTGTGCTCAGGCAATCTGAATTTCTCCTCCTGGACCCTCACTGCAACAAATGGTGCACATCAGCGGAGAAGAAGCACGGCGCTCTGGTGGTGAAGACCCCAGGCTATGAACAAATAAAGATTTGTCAACCTGGTGTCTTTCAGAAGCACAGCTTTCTCACACGTGTTACAATGTCCTGTTGCTCGCTTTATTTTAATATATATATTTATTTGAGATTCTGCTTTCCAGAACATTAGAAGAAATGTTCAGAAAGGAAACAGAAGAGGCCTAATAGGAGCATAGTGATCCCAAGAGTTTCTCTGGAAGCTGTAATATCTGAAGATTTCATTTATAAAAGACATTATACCCAGATCTGATACCAAGAGTTGTGTGGTCCTATTACATTTTCTCACTTCCAAGGGTACTGGCCTAAGGAATCTGCCCTTATCCCTGCAGTATGGCTATAGCACTATGCAAACAGTAATACTAAAAACCATCTGTCACATTTCAGCTACCTTTTCGACACCTCCGCTAGGTTCATCATCATGCCTTTACCCCAGGAGAAACTGACTTTGGAGAAGCTCTGTCAGATAGGTAATGGCCCGCACAGTCAGCTCAGTTCTAGAGGTACATAAATCCAGAATAACTCAAGTGGCGAGCAGAGATGTTTTGAACTTGCTTTACTGTAGAAAGGTAAAAAGCCATGGCTGTCTCAGGGTTTACATGTTTCTTGCTTTCTGTTTAAATGCAATCAAAAGTTGTTTGTAGACATTTACAGTGATCCCATATGATCACCTGGACAATTCTTCTCCTTTACACATCATTGTTGCCAGATTGAATAAGATCTAACACATGTGCTGGAAGTGAAGGCTCCCCTCTGCTATTGCTGAGGCCTGTCAAAAGGGTGGTTTAATAAAAACTGCATTCCTATAATGAAAACAAATAGACTTTAAATAAAAACTTCAGCTGGAGTTCATAGAGAAGCAGAAGCTCACTGGCTGATTTTTCTAGCTAAGCAGCAAAGTAAAAGCAAAATGTCTAATAGCATTCAAGACCACAAGTAAAAGAATGGATTGTGATAATCTGATTCAAAAGGAGAAAATGTGGACCGGGTGGTCAGACGTTACTAGACATTCAGTTGACCTTGTCTGTCTCACAGGTTTTACACATATATTTACATATTAATACCTGTACTATCACCACCTCCTCTCATTTAGTCTCCCCTCTGTAGAAACCGATACGTTTCCTTACAGTGGTGTTCTTAATATGACAGAATGAAGATTTCTCAGCAGTTTCAGCCTGTAGTCTAGGGCTGGCAGCTTAATCAGGAAATGTGATTTTGTTCCAGAGCCAATGGACCATGTTAGGAAGCATGCTGGGATTTCTCAGACTGTTTGAAGTCCAGCACTTTCTCAAAAGTTTCTGTCTTGTCGCAGAGATTTTGGTACCATATCAATATGGTGGGGTAAATGCGTGACAATGCTGGATCAAAAAGAGGGCAAAGTCCTACAGTTTTCTTTGCACAAATCAAACCAGATGACGACTTAAAGAGAGAAACTTTCTAATGTCAGAGACAGGCTGAGATTACCCACTGGAAAGAAGAAACAAGCCCAACCATAGCTCATCCTATGGAAAGACTAACCAGACTCGCCGTCTAGTGGGAAGTCAGATTCAGAGAACAGCAGGACACAAAGAAAGCTAAAGAGATGCGAGCATGAGTGTGTCACATGTAAGTAACCCCCAGGTGATCCCCCGCTGTCCTCCACGGGACCTGGGTACAGATTGTGAGCCAAAACACAAGAGAAATCCAGGTGCCCTAGAAATACTAACTACAGCAATCGAAAGTCTGATGATGCTGGCAAAGGATGGACAGGTAGCAGGGAGTGAGATTCGGTATCATTTTGGGCATAGTCCAGGCCCCACTGCATTCAGGGAGCTTTTGCCATGAATTTCGTTAGCGATAGGTTTATTCACAAGCATTGGCTTTTCCTATATTCTTATTACCTTAGTCAGCACTCTGCTCAAAACCACACAAGGCTGTTTTCTGCACTGAAAAAAAGTGTTATGAGCGATGAAATAGTAAAATAAACATTAGTTGTCTTGGCTTTCCTTCATAACACGTATTCCACTTCAACTTAGAAATTAAATTGAGCCTCTCGGTGTGACTGTTCAAGCATCTTGCCCAGCCATCCATCTCCCAGCTGTGCCATGTACCACTTGTACCTCGCTGCCAAATGTAAGCACTCGAATAATCCAAGCCAGGTGATTAGCATAAAGACTCTTTTAATTTGTATTACGGTATCAATATTTTTTTAATGTATATGACACTTAATTTGTTCATTTCAGGGCTGTATATTTGCAGGTTCCATGTCTTTTTTTAATAGATAAGTTACTACATAAATAGCTTGGAAGCTGAGAGTCTCACACCGTGTGAGTGACAGAGCCAGGAATGAAATGTAAAGGCGCTCGTTTACAACCATGAATTCATCCTCCAGCACATGCTGCTTTTATTGTATTATAGAGCTAATATTTTCTCCTTCTAACCTTCCATACTTACCCCTTATTTACAGCACTCATAATACCCTAGGATACTTTATTATTTTTAGATTACAAGATGTTTGAAAAGTTTTAACCTGTACTTTGTCATTGACTGTGTAGTAAACAAAGCTAAAACCATAAAAGAAAGACAACCTAACTGTTATATGAGAGTTCTTTCAGAAGATTTTAGGTAAAAATTTTGCTTGATTGGAGGGGGTCTGAAAAACAGAGGACAAAGAATTACTGTGAAACCAACAAAACCTACATGATTTTGTTCTGCTGTACAATGCGAAATCTTTTCCTGCTTGTATATGTGTATTTTGCAGTGCTTGCTTCAAATGTGTTGTCCTCTTTAGAAAAAACAAAGAACGGACTATATTGCTCCATTTCAAGGAAGAAAACAACACAGAAAAGCCAAGTGGAACACTGGATTATATAAATAAAGGCAATTTTTACTGACAGTGTTCTGATCCAAATATTTATTTCCTAACTCATACAAAATTGATGCTTGTGGAGGTATTGGGCTAAAAGGGTTGGAAAATGAAACCTAGTTACCCACAGAGAACATATAGTACCAACGAAGCAGTGAAAACTTCTTTGATTTGTGTAAGAAATGTATTACGTATAATTTACAGAAATGAGATCTAGTGTCATATAGAAAATGGTGTTTTAGAGCAAGGTATCAGGAAAGAGATTGCTAATTGTCTCCGCTGTGGGTGGAATGGGTCGCCCTTCACCCAGGTCCACCCAGTGCATGAGGAGACTTCACTTCCACAACTCAGAACGGGAAAGCTAACTATCACCATTGCAGGCCATCTCACCTGTTTGCTTGTCAGACAGGCACCTCTCTCCTCCAGGCTCATACACCAGCCAGTCTTCGCAAGTTCATAACACACTTTCTACACTACCGAGTTTGGCTGGATTCAGACCAGAGACCTACATGTAAGAGACTAAAAACAGAAGGAGGCTCTGTTCTACTAGAAATTTATTTAGCGATCAGATGGGAAACTTGGCTTCAGGAAAAAAAAAGCGTTAGATACCGGAAAGAGATGAGAAAGTCAGTCCTGGATAAAAGTAGTTCTAATTTTTAACATAAATGAAAGCGTTATTAAAGGTTTGTATATGCGTCATGCCAACTTCTATGTAGATGAGAACTGTGATGAAATGGTATCTCAGTCATTATAAATTTTGCTATTTACACAAAAGAGGAAAAAGAATGCTTCCTACTTCATTTTTCGCGTTTCCCTTCATATCTTGTGTACTTATTAAAATGTACGGTCTCAAGTAGCCATAATAAAAATAGAAACGTGCAGAAAGAATAACCACTGGAAAGAAAAAAAAGCAACCAAGTCCTATGACTGGATTTAAAATAATTCGGTCCTTTCTAAAGGGTCAAGTCATGTTCTTTTTCCTCCCTACATAAAAGCTGCACTCATATTCGTAACAATAGAAGAAGAAAAGCACGGTTGCTTCATAACACTGGACATAGCTTTCCAGAAGCAAGATAGCAACTACTCAGAAATGCTATGGAAAAACATTAATCACATGGTAACTTGCTATTTACATTAAAGATAGTAGCCTTTAAAATTAATTAAAAATAAAAGCAAAAAAAACAGTTTTTAGTCATAGGACAGTTTTGTCTATAATGTGGAGTTTCTGTTCTTTGCTTTTTGTCCAGCATTTCTTTTGAGATATATATCTATATATACAGATATATATGTCTGAGAGAGATGTATCAAAAGCTAAAACATGTCTGGATGGACAGCCTGCAAATTTCATCTGAGACTACATTTGCAGTAGACAAACCTCCCACAGAAAAAAATGCTGGAATGACACATTTTAATGAAATTACATTCCCTGTCCATGATCCAGATAGGATCCATGTAGAAACCTAAATGCCTCAGTCCATAGAAGCAGAGCTGACAGCAGCAGCGCGGGTTTCCCAGTGCCGTCAGGCTGAAGCATCCCAGCCCTCGTGGGATGCAGTGGTTTCCATCCCCACAGAGGCTGCCAGGATGGGTACAGAGCAGGACCAGTGGTGGTGATGTGGAGAGCTGTCACTACCCGTGTGGTCTACAGATGGGATCCAAGTCCCTTGGCAGTCAGTGGAAGCCACTCCTGTTGATGCCAGCGGGGGCTGGACGAAGCCCCGGGCCAGCAGCAGGCTCCGAGGATGGGAGCGAGGACGAGGCATTGCTGACTCTCCGGTCCAGCCTCAGCGCTGCCACCGCATCGTTCGGCGGGTTCTCAGTTCTCACCAGGATCTACAAAACAAGTCACTGCTGTCCTGCTTCTCCCACGAGACGATGACTAGACCGGCCAGGAACTGTTGAGCACCACAGCACTTCTTATTCTTACACATGCAGGATGATAGTGGGCAACCGGCTCCCATTCACAACCAGGAAAATCCAGCCAGAGGAGGTGCCCCTGAAGAGAGGAAAGGCTGTCTGTGCTTCCAGCAGTCAGCACTCAGCTCCTCCGGTCTCCACCGTAACTTGCCGAAACCAGTGCAAATTCACAGGAAGAAGAATGTCCACATCGACGGGGTATAAATCCTTCCTTACGAACGAGAAGGGTGCAAGCATTTACCTGGCATCTCTATCAAATATCGTAGAAAAGGTTACACAAAAATATTTAAATATATGGATACAGATACATAGATGCTATACTTGCATAAAATATGTATATTCAAAACCCTTTGGGCAGTTTCACAGTTAGCTGAAAATGTATGCTTTAGAAATATGAACAATTTCCTACACTTTTCTAGTTTAAGTAGGAAGGGGGAGGGGAAAGAAGCATCAGCCTTATTAATACTGAATGCTAAGTGCAGAAGTTTAGCTGTAGCTGTAGGGTTTTAAAGCAATTGATTTGACAGAACCTCCAAGCATAAACTCTGTTTTAAAAATCCACATTTATTCCCTAGATTGCTTATTGTTTCATGAAAATGAAAACCTACGTGTCCTGCTTGTATCAGCTAGATCTCCTGAGACCGTCCAATTAAACCTCCTAAGCTTGCCATACCTCAAGATAGGGTTGTGTATTTACTGGGAGTACGCATGAACCTTTATTGCAGTATTTCTGTGTGATAACAGCAATTTATAACTTCTTGTATCTTGTATAATTTAACTTTAGAAATAAAAAACCTTAAATGACACCACAAGAAGCTCACAGTTCTGAGAAAATTAAAGTCAGTATGAAATTTTACTTACAGACCACATAATTTACACAGATTTACATAAATACAGAGATATTAAAATATTAAATCAAAGCTAATTAACAGAGGATAGAGTTTTACATGATAACATATTTTAATTCTAGTTACATTTTTGCAACTACTTTTAGTGTTATGAGATTAGATAAATAATATATATACCTGTATATCCATAATATATATAAAGATATATATATCTATCTCTCCATCCTTTTTTTTTTTTTCTTCAAAAATAGGGCAATTTTATAACGGCAATGAGATGTGACAAGCAGTACACTTCTGGGGAATTATTGCATGCCTTGAGTGCATAAGGCAGAAGGAAGAGTATCTGACTTCAGACACTAAAGAAGTGGAATCATCAACCAGAAATGCACTGGAGTGATTTGGAACATCTTATTGCTTTTATAAAACTCGAAATTATACACTGTTGTTGGTTGGTGTGTTGTTTGTTTTTTTTTTTTTTCTTCAAAGGCACAAAATAAAGGGGAAAGTAATATCTCTCTATTTAGTGGAGATCAACGATCAGTAAGCTCCATTACTGTTCACCGACACTCTTCATTGTCCTAAATCTATTCCCTGTGGTGCAATACTGTGCTGCAGTTGCATAAGGAGGTTAAACACAAAAGTTCATGCATTCTTTATTATGGGGAAACAAAACAAAGCCAATTTCCTCGCCCAGCAACAAGGAAGTAGCCATTAGCATCCGATCGTACCGGCTGGCGGCGAGAGTCAGCCGTGGCTCCCATCAAACCGCAAACGTGCACGAGCCCATTCGGTCGCAGGGACGCTTGCCACACTAACCTCAGCTGGTGGAGCAGCTCCTTGAGCTGGGTGAGACACTACTTGCCTAAAACGCCTAAACGCCTAAAACGGATCCAAACTCAACAGCAGTTTCCCATCAGACCAGGAAAGATTGGAAAGGGGTAAAACTGGGTAACAGAAACACTGCTCTGACATTTTGGGGCTATTAGAGGATTATAGAGCACTTCTGCCACCTTCTTTCCCCGTCTTAAATTCACTCCCAGCTGAGGGCCCCAGACCTCCTGGTGCGTGTGCCTGAGATTTTTCTAGCCTGACAGCCACCCTGGGAGGCAGAGGACATCAGAGGGGGAATAAGTGGATACAAAACATGAAAAACTGTGGACTATTACTATCTCCTCAGATCACTTTGAATGCTGGGATAGAAAGAAGAAAAAAAAAAAAAAAGAAGAAATCCCTCGGGATCACTTTTTCTTTGCTGTATTTTTCAGATGTTAATATGCACAGTAGAGGGCTGCCTCTGCTATGATACCACACAAGATGTTTCAAAGTTTGGATATGGCACTCTGTTAAGGCACCTTCAAGTAATGGTCATTGATTTAATCGCTAAGCAAAGCCGCATTTTCTGTACCCGACGCTGCTTCCCCCGACACACACAGTATTAGCAGCCACTCACACCTGCCATCCACAGACAAAAAACTCCTGGTGCTTGCGAGGGAGAAACTACACCAGACACTTCCAAAATAAATATTTGCCAGGGTTTACGAGCAGACATTTTGCACAACTGCGTGGTTTGTTCCCCGAAAGAGGAAAGGGGAGAAAATTAAGTGTTGTCTGTCCCTAACTGTCTACTAGATTAGGAGGGTTAAAAATATGTATCAGCCGAAAAAAGTAGAAGCCAGCTCTGTACTGCTGCAGGATTCCTTGCTGGGAGGAGAAGCCGTAAACGCAGGCGTTCAGTGCGGGGTGCCTGGTGCAGAACTGGATTTGGTTCAGGACCAACAGGAGGTACAAGGACATCCTCCCCTGGGAGAGGACAGGCAAGTTACTGCACATCACCTCGCCCTGCCACACAACACGGTTCTGGGTGCAGGTCTCAGGTTTTGTGGCACAGGGATGGGCACGGGGGGTGGGGGGCGCATCTGAAGATGAGGGGAGCCGAGGGGAGAGGAAAGCTTGGGCATCGCTCTGTGTGGACAGCTCGCTCCATCCCCCCGGACGGTGGGATGCTCAGCGCTGCAGCTGGGGGGTTCGGGGCCGTGGGGCCGGTGGGCGCTTGCAGCGAAGCCCAACTAGAGACGGCCATTTCTACACAAAACAATATCCAGTCCCGGGAAGGGGCGAGAGAGGTGGGACAGGGACACAGGTCCAAGCACAAAAGGAGAGAGACCAGGGTGGGCTGTCGCCCTGCTCTGAGGGGACAGGGGGTCCCAAGGCACCCGCCAGACCTGCCTCTCCCCCCACACCACTCACCCACGCCCCAACCCCACGCCACGCAATGGTGACACAGGGTGCAGCGGGAATCCCAGGAAAGTGGGATCGTCCCGGTCCTCGGGGTAACGATGTCCAGGGAAGAGGGATCCCCCACCCCTGACCCTCTCCTCCAGGTAAACGACTTGATATTTGGTAGCTGTGTGCAGCTCCTTCTCCAGTAAAAAGACGCATCCTTTCCTTGCACAGTCAATGAGAAACGCAATGTGATCTGTCATGCGCTTGGATCGTGGGCTTGTTCGTTCATTTGAATTAGCAATGTTTTCTTCTTCTTCGGGGACTAGAATAATCACTCAGGTATTTACAAACACCAACCAGCGCCTTCACGAGGTCTCCCCCAAATCATCATGACAAAATCACCGTCTGCAAGAGCCCCGCACCAGCTGTGTCCAAACAAGCCCGTGCTTGCTGAGAGCTCGGGGCTGCGGAGGGAGAAGGGCGCTGTATCTCCGAGTCCTGGGGGGGTCTTCCCAGCCGGCTGTCTCTTCCTTGGGGTGCCTCTCCCTGCACCCCCGTCCCAGGGTGCTGGCTGCCGCTATTGCTGCTGTGGGTGCAGTGGTCCCGTTCGTACTCCTCCTGAGCCTTTTGCATTTTCCGCTTTTTCATCTTCCTCTTGTGGATGTGGAAGGTGGTGAGGGAGAGGAGGATCAGGCAGAAGATGAGGGTGACCAGGACAATTAAAACCACGGTGGATGAGAAGGACTGGAAGAGTTGACCCACTTGCGTGATGCAGGTGCTGCTGGTGTTTAAGGTGGCAGATGTCCTGTTCAGAAGACAAGGTGGCAGCGACAGCCTCAACTCCTTGGAAAGCTTGGCACTCATTGAGGAGGCTTCGGAAGACGAGGATCTTCCTCCCCTCTCTGAAGACGCCTAAATTTCAATCGGTGCCGGGCTGCTGGCGGGGGCTTGCTGGAAATGCCCGGGATGCTGCCGGCTCAGCCTCACGCTGGCTC